>PVKB01000091.1:509500-1004601 GCA_004027205.1 Ctenodactylus gundi | reverse complement strand
CGGGGGCTGCAGGGGCTGGTGATGCGAGGGCTGCAGGGGCTGGTGATGCTGGGGCTGAATGGGTTGGGGCTGGAAGGGCTGCTGGAAGGGCTGCTGGGCAGATGGTGAGAGGTTTGGCTGGTGGTGTTGTGTTGGAGTCATGGAGTGGTGGCCAGGAACTGGAATCATTGGTTGCTGGGGGACCACTGGCTGTTGAGCTGGCACCACTGGGATGTGGTGATGAGGCTGAAGGGTGTGACTCGGGGGATGCTGTTGAGACAGCACGGGGATGATTTGGTGGTGCAGCCATCCACCCATGGGTTCGTAACCATAGGAAGGATACTGGTGAGAAACAGAGAGGCAGGTTTACCATTGGCTCAGTTGACTTCCAGCTGGAGAAGTAGCAGTGTTTTTTTTTTTTTTTGTCATTATGACTATATGAATACTCTATTTATTTTTTCCTCTGCAAGAATTTTTAACTGTGTACACAGATATGAGCTTTTACAATCTAAAATTCCCAATAGTGTCTGTATGTGCAGTAGACTTGATACTTCACTTAATAAAGGAATTTAAACGTACGCCTAATGTCTTAGGGGAATAAAGAACAAAATTTCTACATACCGGCTGCCTTATCATGCTTTGGTACCACTTCAAAGGGGTTAGCACCTTAAAAGAAAGAGAGATTAGAATGTGTTTGATGTCATTGACTTTCACTCAACATAGAAACTCACTAATGCAGTATGAAATATAGACTCACTAATGCAGTCCTGTCAGTATTGATAGCCTGAGAATGTGACTTCTACAAAAGAAAGAAGAAGGTAAATAATTTGTTGGGTGCTTTCTACGTGTCAGGCACTGTGTTACATCTGTCACATAAACTTTTCATGATTTCTCACATGCTGTAAGGCAAGTATCATCACCCTCATTTTTTCAGATAAGGTCATGAAGAGTTAAAGAGGTTCATTAAAGTTTGCCAAAGTGGTGACTCTGTTTAATTTCACAGTTCCTGCTGTTCACAGCAATAGCAAAACAAGCGAGCAAAACATATATGACCTAATGTGATGTCACGTTAATTCTTTTTTATTTAATGTCATAAAGGGGAAAAATGAAATGGAAACCCTGTCTCTCATTGCTGGGACACAGAATAACCAGTCAAATATGTCAGCCTTTTAAGATTTAACAAAAACAATCTTCTCTGTTGTTCTTACTGTCGTATTTTTCTTCAGTGTGGGTAAACAATCAGATTCATGAATTGTTACCCAGCCCCGTGACACAAGTGAAAGAGTCCCACCCTTTCCTGAGCAGTATTGGCTTGGTTACCCTTTGGTTTAATGCTGCTTCATATAGAAAAACAGCATTTAATCAGCACAAGAAAAATTATTAATCTTTCTCAAGTTACAGAATGATGACGTGGTCCTTTTTATATCCATTAACCATTTTACACTTCAGACAATATTTTGAAATGTGGGCACTATTATTTCCGTTCTCCAAATGAGGAAACCAAATTTCCAGAGAGAGAGAAAATGAATTTGCCCAAGTTCTTACTGTTAGTATGGGGTCGAGGAGACCCTCGAGCCCTAATCTGAGACCTCCTAACACGTCTCATCACTCTGTAGTCTCTCCTGTACCACTTAGTCACTAGTCTTTCCCTAGAGCCAGTGAGAGACACATACAGCATGTGAGCACCACAGAATCATGAATTCAAAAGTGTGTACCCTAATCCTCACGTTTTAGGGGCCGGCACGCAGCAAGAATGGCCCGGCAGAGTTCCTTTTCTGCCCTATCATGGAGCCTCCCTGAGTGGCAGCTTATGATGGATGCGTGGGCAGCCGTATTTGAGAGACTGAGTCAAAGTGGCCAAGTGAGGGGTTGCTGGAACAATGCAGGCTCGAGCCTGAGGCCATCTTTCAGTGCCTTAAGTGGGAATCTTGCGAGGGGAACTGTCCATGTGGGACCATTTGAGAAATATTTTGAACGAAGAGTCAGCAGGCTAGTCTCCACAGATCTCAGGGCATTGTTAACACAAACAATGGTCAAAATTAATAAACAGAAAAATTACCTCATAGCTGAAGTTGATATAACCAGGGTGCCCAGCATGAGGTGGTAGCTTTTATAGGAAGGGAGAAAAGAGAATAGAAAGAGATGGGGAGAGAGGGAGAAGAGAGGAGGGAGAGAAAAAGACATTTAGTCAATATGCAATTACCCACATTAAGGGAGACCGAAACTGTTTTTTTAAATCTATATAATGTGGACTAAACTCGAGGTCTACTATGATTTAAACATATATGCTGTGCATGTTGTTTTAAAGAGGTTCCAAACAGCCAAATGGCTCTTCTAGGGGTTATAGTGTTAGTGTGGAAGATCTAGAAGTAAAAACCAAAATACATTTATTCCCCAGTGATCTATGGATAAGTTCACTCACCCCATCTTGTCAAGGAATCCTGTCCCATCCCTCCCACCAGCTTACTATTTCCTGAAAGTCACTCCATGTTGGAGAGGGAGGTATGTTTCCATTACACATTTTGTAACTATCAACAAGGAAAGAATTTTGTCACAAAAGTTCCCTGTACACCAGCTCGTTAAATGCTTAAGTATCAAGGGGATTTCTTGTAATTAAAAAGCAAAGAAAATGAATAACATATCCACGCTACTGACAGCAACAACTAGGCAGGAATTACTGATGAGTTGAGAAAAAGATGGTTGTTGTAAAATGGAAACGTTCGAAGTTCTTCCCCTGAACGACGTGACTGTTGATTTAGGAAGTTTAGACGAATCCTTTTTATTATTCTGTCAATGTATTTATGGCAGAAATGGAAAAGTTCAAAACAGAAGGGAACTTAAAAATTATCTAAACCAGGACTGTCTGTCCCTTCCAAAGTGGGGACCATGTGACTGGCTGATGACTGCCTGGTGAATTCTGGATGACCCTTGAGTGCAGGAGGGAGAGAGGAGATGGCATTATGCAGAAAATCTCCCTCAGATTCAGAGCTAATTATCTTCTTTAAAAATGCTCATATTTTATAAGATTTCTTCAGCCTTGTCTGAGTGTGACATATCTTCGTACTTTACAGTACTGCCCTGATAAAGGCCTTCTGAGCTGGGGCATGTCGGGATGGGAAAAGGGCTGCATTTGTAGTGCCAGGGTCCCTCTGGGGAACAGGGGTTGCCCCAGTGCAGGCTATCAGGACGACAGAGCTCAGAATCTTGGCCTCGCAGGTGACAGAAGGAGAGTGGAGGCCAGTGTGCAAGCTTACTGACGGCTGGTGGTATCAACTGCTCTTTGTGCCACCAAGAAGCACTGCCTGGGTGTGCCTTGAGCTCTCTTTCTTTATGTGCCTGTCTGTGTCTGCAGAGTGGGTCCGACCTCCTGGTCTTTGATACATTTCAGTGTAGAGTATAACAGCATGTTGCGGGCGTAGGCAGGGCTCCAGACAACTTCACCAAACACGAACCACCTACTTAGTAGATGTACCAAAAGGGATGGAGCCTTGAGAATGGGGGGGGGGGGGGGGGCTGTTTCCAGACGGAAATTCTTTTTTTCTTTCTTTCTTTCTCTACTTTTTTTTTCTCATTTCCCCCATTTTATTGATAGTTCTAAGTGCAAAACATAAAGCTTACGTTGTTCTTAGCACAGAAATCTTACCCACTGCAGTGTAACAGCAAGAAGAAAGTTGGAAACTCACAACAAACTGGACTTTCATGATTTGTGTAAAATTTGCCTTCCTTTTAAGGGGCCCTCCAAAAGAGTCCTCCATCCAGAGATGATCAGGGATATCTACAAGCTACTTGTTTCAGTAGGATCTCCTGCAGAGGCTTGGACCCAACCCCAGCTGTGCTAAATCAGAATTTCTGGTGGAGGCATTCAAGAAATTTAAAAAAAAAAAAAACAAGTTTCCTTGCTTCAGCACAGAGATATTTGAGAATTTCAGAACTTGAACTGTTTTAAGCCTTGAATTTACCAACTAGGTGGCAGATTTTGATTTCTTGGCTTACGAAATTTGACACAGACTTAAGCAAAGAATGTTTGACTCACAGGCATGGCGATGGCTGCTCCCAGGAGGCAGGCAAACAAAATCCAGGTCCCCATGTCTTGAAGGTTCTGAAATAGAAATCAAACCCAGGCCTTCTTATTCTTCTCAGGCATGGACATAATTAATATTCCATAAAATGTACATAATCTGCATTTGTATATTTCTCATACAAAGGATGAGGCTGTTTGCATGATTTCAGTGTGCCAGTTTATGTTATTGCTTCTGGGGTCAAATTGCAATAAATAAGCTTTGAAATTATGTTCAGAGCTTAAGTTATAGAGACATGAATGATGAATCATTACATGAGATCACAACCATTTTGCTGAACTTTTATGGCCTACAGAGTTGTAGTAGCTAGTGACATTTATAATTAATTATTAAAAGAATAGATTTGACTCAAAAAGTTGAGGAGATCATCAAAGTGCGTAGTATCTTATACTTTTAAAGCAAGAAGACAGAAATGTATTTCACACGGTACACTTGGGCATTGCTACTGTTAAAAACAAAGATTCATCTGGGAAAAGATGTTAAGTAATTTAACAAAATAGGTTAAGGAGGAAGGTTTTTTTCCCACATGTTCCCCTCCATACAACAAAATGAGGCAAGAGCTTCTCATAGATGCCTTTGAGCTCCAGATGCAGAGCAAGGGATGAGCGGTCTAAAGGAATCAGACAGAGCTCATAATCTGTGATTCTATAGTGAATTTTAACTTATTTCTAACTAAAAGATTCCATATTTAGTCAATAGAATCTGCTTTTTGTTTGCTCTGTAATCATTCCACCAAAAAAGCCCTTTGGGCAGGAAGCAAAACAGGCCACCCTAAGATATGCACATAGTTTTCTCATACAAATTACTGAGTGGACTTAGGAAACTATCAGAAGAAAGACCTTTAATGTTATATAGGAAGTGAAAAACCACATGTAATAATGCTGGCTATAAAAATTATGCTGAATCTTTCTGTCTTCTAAGTCTGGTTTTGTTAAGAGGTGATATTAATAAGAAAAAAACATTTTGTTGATGGTTCCATTTATGTCATTAAAAAATGTTTTTCAAAGAGGTGGATCACAGCCTGTGAAAGCGTTATTTTATCTTAGTTGATAAGCAATTAAAATAAATATTTTGTTATGAAGTCTGGCTCCAAAAAGAGCATTTAGATTCTGGAACTAAAACTTTAAAGAAATATAGACAGTCTACTACATTAAAAGTAAAATAATTTGTTTAAGTAGTCAGAGCCTAATTATAGTCCAAATGAATCAGTAACTTAATGGCATTAAACCATTAGACATGAGGAATATATTTGCATATTTTAAACATGAAATGCAGACAAAGAAATAAGTGCAATAAGAAGGATGCTAAATTATGAATAAAATTCACGTACCTTTGAATGTTTACTGAGTAAGTTTCTGTGTGAAACTCAGGGATGCTTGATCCTTAAGAGTTCTTCCAACTAGAAGCCCAATATATATCATTCTCAACATGTGGAACAGCCAATCAGGTTTCTGAAGGAAAAATGTGTTGAGTATAACTAAAAATTCCTGTATCATGAACTTTTACAAGCTGTGATCAACCTCGGGGCTGTATGTTGTGATTAGTGTCTAAGGCCTCTTTCATTACAGGCAATCATAGGTTTAGGAAGCAAAAAGTTTCACCGGGCTGTTCTGAAGTCAGCAAATTAGTTGGCTGCACATGCTGATATATTCAAATTTATTTTGAGGAAGCTGCTGTGCCATTGTCTATTTATCAGTTCTAGCAAGCAACGTTGTTCTGTTCAAAAATCAGGGCAGATGTCTGCGTTTCTCCGGTATAACCGCAGTGGCCACTAGGGTTCTCCATCCATTCTGGTTCTCCATCCATTTTCATTTAGGATACATTGACTCAAGTCTTCGTTTTCATTCAAAAAAAAAGAAAGAAAGAATTCTCCCTAGTGTGACTTTGACAGACCACGATTTCGCGATCACTTGCACTCTCTGAGGTTCCACCGAGGTTATTTTCCCCATGCCCTGTGGCTGTGCCCTTTTCACCACTCTGGTATCCTCCTTTTGGAGGCGACAAAGATCTTTGTCGTAGCTCCATCCCGAAACTCACCTGCCATTCAAGTGACCGTGACCTCAAGCTCATTACGGTAGCAAAAGTTATACCAACTATCTGAAAGGGAAGGCACTATACATGTCACATGCCAAACATCACACTTCAGATATATTTCTGTCCTTAGGAACTTGTGTCACATGGCATTGACACCGTATCCCCTATTTCACTCACCTCCTCTCACTGTTGTGGTCCCCTGTGCCCACCCCAATCCTACTTTCTATACAGACAAAGCTGAATTCCTTTCTATGTCTTTTTCTATTAGCTGTATCTTAAGTTGTATGGCTTCGTGATTTTAGCATCCTCTCCTTTGCCTACACAATCAAATCTCTCCCCTCCTAAGAGAACCTCTGATTTAGCTATTAAATTCATATCTGTTTGCTCTCTCTACCTTAATGAAATACATGGATCTTTAATTTATTTTAGAATTTAATCAATTGCAGCTAGTGACAAGAAGTAACTGATAAGTTGTTCATCAATATTAAATCAGCAAAGGAGGTAATATATACCCAGATACAGGTGCCGCTGTGTTGCAGCTGCATTTCAATAGCTTAGTAATATTTATTAATTTTCTACGGTGAAAATACATATTTTGTATGAATTTTTACATCAAGTGAATGAAATTTAAGGAGAAAATATTTCTGAAAGGCAATGTTGTAACTACGATGAGATAGAACTTAGACTTCTATGGGTTTTGACTCCAGTTTCACGACAGGTTAGAGGAATATTGTCAAATTACTTACCTTGTTTGAGCCTCAGCTTCCTCACAGGCATCATAATAGAACCTACTAAGAGGGTTAATGTAGATACTGCGTGAGAGACATCTCTGGGACGTTCCAAGTTATTTATTGTCCCACCACCACTGTCATCATTGGGCAAGAAGCAATATTGAAATGAGGCTAATAAATGGAATGTGAGATGATCCTTGGGGATGAATCAGTAGGGATGGATAATCATTGTAAAGAGAGGTAGACTTTTCAATCAGGGAGAGGTTGCAAAGGAGGAAGTGGAAGATGGCTCTTTCTAGGTATTTCCTCTACTTCATATCTACATTTCTTAAGTATTAAAATATGAATCTATTTGACTATTCCACAAATTCAGACCCCACTTGTATAGCTAAAACTTACCAAATGAATGAATAGACATTGCTAAGACAAAGTACAAAAAGCCAACAAATATATAAAAGAATGTGCTCTATTATTGTATAGTGACTCTCCGGGGAAATGCAAAATGAAAGTCACCTCAGTTACAGTGACTATTGTCACATAAACCAAAAATAAATAAATAACAAAGCTTGGAAAGGATGTGGAGAAAAAGGAACTTTGATGGTTGGTGGGGCTTTGCCTGATGGCACAAGTCTGTAATCCCAGTACTCTGGGAGGCTGAGGCAGGAGAATCACAAGCTCAAACTCAGTCTGAGCGACTTAGTGACACTGTGTTTCAAGATCAAAACCAAAAAATGGGTTAGAATCGTAGCTCAGTGTTAAGGCCCTCAGTTCCATCTTTTGTACCACACACACACGCACACACGCACACACGCACACATGCACACACACACACACACACACACACACACACACGCACACACACACACCAAGAGTTGTGGAAGTATAATCTCCCAATATTCAGCCACTATGGAAAACTATATAGAGGTTTCTCAAAAAAAAAAAAAACTGCTAAAAGTTCTCCAACACAACCCATCTCTTCTTTCTAGTTTATATCTAAGGTAAGTGAAAACAGCACACCCTGCACACCTGCAGTGCGTGTTCATTGCAGTGCCTTTTACAAAAGCTAATAGAAGGAATGAGCCTGGGTGCCCACTGATGGCTGAAAGGACAAAGAAAATGTGATATCGAAACACAATTGTAAAGAAGAATGAGGCTATCATTTGCAGCAATATGGATGGAAATTTGAGGACATTATGCTAAGTGACATAAACCAGACCCAAAAAAGCAACTGTCCATGTTGTCTCTCAGGTGTAGAAGCTAAAACAAATTGATCTGGATGTAAAATATCGGTTTCTAGAGGGGGTGAAGGTGGAACGGGAAAGTAAAAGGAGTGGCTGCAAAAGCAGGGGCCACCAAACCCAGGTGGATGGAGGGACAAGTTCTGATTGGTGCAAAGTGGATGGACGACCACAGTTCACACTCATCTGTTAGGTATTCTATGAAGATCTAGAAGAGAGAAGCTTAGTTTTCTGACAAAAGGAAATGATAAGGAAGGGGGAAATGCTAATTACTCTGATTTTACCAGTGCACGCTGTCTGCATGTGTTAAAACATCACACTATACCTCATGAATATATACAGTTAACACATGGGAATACAAATACAAGTTACTGAATATTTTGGAAAAAAACAAAGTCTCAATTGATGTTTTTCCTGTAAGCAACTACTTCATTTATGTAAGTTGACTCTATGAAAGAAAGCAAAATTCACCAGATCAATTACTTATTTTGATACATAGAGGTTGTAACGTTTCTAATGTAATTGTGTTTTTCTCTTGGTTTTTGAGGGCTAAATAGTTCTTCTTTTTTAAAAAATCGCTATTTAAAAAATGAAACTTAAGCACAAAATATTTTCTTTTGTGGTACTATCTATGGGACAAGTACAATAATATGGTCTTGGAATTTGCCTTCATTTCTCCATGCATTCATTCCATCTATATTGGTAGATATAGTTATATCTATGCATTTATTTCTCTGCATATCTGTATAATATATTTATTGGGATATGGGATACAGATATGTATGATACAGAGATATATAATGCCTATGAACCTCAGACTGTGTTACAATAGGGGAGAAATGAAAGGATCTGTGGATTTCTTACTGTTTCTAAAAGCTGTTCTCTAAAAGGATAAGTGAATACACACCCTTGGGAATTATAATTGAGTTCTTTTGCCCTTTTTGTAGTTATTCTTTTTCTTGCACGTCAGTCCGTCACATTTTGCTTCTCAGGATGCTTATGTAGCTACTTCTCCCCTTCAATCTGCTGTTCCTAACATAATGTTCTGAGAAGATGTGTGCCTAAGCTTGTTAGAGGCATGTGTCGACTGCAAGTAAGGGAATTTTCTAAGCCAATGGGGCCTGCTCAGTGGGGCGCTCCTGTGAGACTTACATAGGAATTTCAGCTTTGTGGCACTGAGTTTTGATTGCTTGCAGGATTTTTTTTTTCTTGTTTTGAAGTTCCTTCCTCTGGCTTATTTCTTTGGTTGTATGAGGGTGGTCTTTGAACAAGTCAAACACTTTGAGTTCTTAACATCTGCAGGAGTCCAACTCTTAAATCTCTGTTAATACAGGTCTACAGTTATCTAATATTCTAAAATAATTTCATGAGTAAGTATTTTCAAGTAACTGAAACCAAAAAGTTACCTTTCCAATGTTTCTTCTGTGGATATTTACTTATAAGAAAGTGCCATTCTCTTGGCTGGGTTTGTTTGCTTGTTTGTTTACTTGTTTCGTTTTGGCTGGGATAGGATTGAGTTGTACCGTCTTCAAAACGTAGGCATTGCATCACTGATTGATTCTGATAAGCATTCACAGTTTGGCCATGTTACAACCCTTAGATATTGGGTATTATGTCCTATGCTTTCTTGGAAGTGCTTTGGTATATGGAAAAATTTCACAAGTAAAGTAAGTTCTAGAGTCATAATTGATGAAAATGTAGAAAAGTTATCCATACCATTGTAAAAATATTGCAGATGTTTTTAGTTGCTATGGATTTTGCATAGACAAAGACATCGTGCAGTGAATGGGGTGAGCCAGTCGGATGGCTGCGATGGATGCCCTTTGGATAAAACCCTTTCTCCAGTTCCTTCTCCTTCTGTCCACTGAGGCAGATATTCACCAAAACATGCATTACCGTATCTAAGGAACTTATTGTGGAACGTTTCTTAGTAGCCGAGATTTTCCTTTTATTTTATTTTTTACATAATCTGTGACTGCAGTAAATTCAGGAGAAATAGAAGAAGTTTTGGGGAATAGTATTCTAACGTATGTTCAGCAAAAGTGATGAGTAGGTGAGAGTGCTTGATTGTCCATAGAACTTGGGCTTATTTAATATTCATCTTTAGGAAGAATAAAAATTGAACGTGAAACCCAAGGCAAAAGTTCACGATATATTTTAAGTGAGAAAGTCTTTTCAGAACACAAGTAGGTAATATCTTAATAATATAAGAATTTACAGAAAGAATTCATGTAACTTATAATTTGAAAGGTCTGCAGGCATCTGCTAAATATCTGGTGGCATAACTTTCAATAAAGGAAATTATATGCAGATGGATCGGGTGTTGTTTGGGTTATAATTAACTGGTAACTGTCGAGAGTGAAAATGTTACATCTATGTTAACAGTGATAGCCCAGTAATGTAAAAACAAGCATTTAATTCCTGTTTATTGGACAAAATATGCCAAAGTAAGTTGTACTTTCCTACTGGAGTCTAACAGACACACAGATGAGTAGGTTCTAAATGAAAGAAATATGTTATGGTGGAGGGACTTAGTCTTTGGCAAAGGACAAACTAGGTTAAAATTGTGGTTGGGCCTGTGATCTGTGATGTCTGACTTTAGCCAGGGTACTTGACTTTTATGTGCATTTACCGTGATGCCTGTGAATTAGAAAATCATCAGTGTGGGGTGCTACTGATGTTATTCTGCATGGTCTCTGACTCTTAAATATGGTTACAGACATTAACAGTGACAATTGTAGTAGTTGCTATAGGAAGAAAAAGAGAAAATTTAAGGAAACAAAGGAAATAGCTCACCAGTCAAAGGTTGGACATTATCACCCGCCTGTATGCGATGTGTAGATTTCCTTCTATTGTTCTTGGATAGAAAAAAACTTGCATCGCTATACATTTCAGTAGCGTGACATTCATCTTCCTCCCTTAAGGAATGGCCTCTTTAAGACATAAATATAAAATGTCAGAATGTGCTTTTCTTGTGATGTGAAATTCTATATGGAAAATAAGTCTGTGGTAGGACTTCAGTGCCAGCCATGTCACCGGTGATAGCTGTGTTGTCATTCCTGGTCCCCAGTGCGGCTGTTGTTTCTGCTACAGGCCCTTCTAATGTGGACAGAACCACTAGTGACTTGCCAGCTAGTATCTTCTTCATTACTTCCTTAAGCTATATATAAACCTCAGTAGTAACAGATAAGAATTATTTTCAAACCTCTTTTTTTGTAAAAATCACAGCACGAGTATTGTATCTGCTCAGAGTGTTGGCTAAAGAAGAAACATATGATTCTGAGAAATGAAATAGGCCAGAGCTAAGGCCAGAATTAATGTCGTTGTCCTCGTATGCATTTTCTTATAGGAAATTTTTACTTGAAATTAAATTAAGCAGATACAGTGACCTGTTTGGGAGTTCTGATGGGTGGATGCCAGTTTGCCTGAATCATGGGTGGTATTTTTCTTAGATAAATGCCATGGTTGGTTCAGAATCGCAACATTGCTAGTTTCTAATTCTTGCCTGCTGCTTCAAGCACAGTGACAGCCATCTCCAGGAGTCTTACCTTAGCAGAATGAAATATTGAGTAAATGTAATATCCAAAGTCTAGGATACATACAAATATATAGCATATCTATGAAGTAGACTATTATCCAGCCAGAATATTGGAATGAAGTATTGAGATATAGTCTAACATGGAAGAACCTTGACAACAGTATGCTAAGTAACAGAAGGCAGTCTTCAAGTCTATAGTATAAGATTCTGATTTTAGGAGGAGCTCAGGTGGCACATCTGTAGAGATAAAAGTGTATTCATTGTTCTCAGGAACTAGAGAATAGGGAATGGTGGAAGTGTCCTGGAATTAGCAGCAGTGGTCACACAACCCTGTGACTATACTGAAAGCCACTCAACTGTATACAGTGGTAGATTTTATGATATGTCGATAAAGTAACAAACTTTAAAAGATACATATCACAAATCTATTCATATAAATTCCTGGGCCTATACAGACACACAGGAGCCTATACTGGGCCTATTTAGACACACAAAAGCCTAAATATACAGTGAAATTGTTGAAAATAACAGTATAACTGTTGACTCATTGTGATAAGGTTGATGATGACAACTATAGCAGTGACGAAGCTAACATTTATTAAGTGCCAATTGTGCTCCTAATCATTGTACATGTTAAAAGATGCATTAATCACCTTCCAGTATGCCAGCCATGTTCCAAGTTCGTGGGCTACATCAGCAATTCAAACACACAGCAATCTCTGCTCACAATCTCACAGAAAGCAATTGTGAGCAACAGTTGTGACAGACCGGTGCGGCTGAGCGTTGAGAAGAGCTATGGGAAAGGGATGATGCAGGGCGGAGGGATTGCACATGCTAGACTGTGTGTTTCAGTGGAGTGATCATCTTTAAGCAAATCTTGCCCGAAGGAGAAGAGGAATTTTCTTAGTGCTTCTAGGGCCAGCACAAAGGCGCCATTATGAATGTAATTCAGTGTGTTGGTTAACTCGCCGGAAGCCAGTGCTGCTGGCATGATGTGGGATAGGGTTCTGAAGGAGATAAAATCCAAAAGGTGCCACCTTGTAGCGTTTCTGTGCTCTTAGCAATTAAATGTAGAATGCCTTGCCTAAAGTAATTATCATAAGTTATCATCAGCCAGATAAATTTGTCATGAGCTAGATAGAGGCTTCTGGAAGAGGTGGAATGATGTGTGGGCTTGGGGATGTGAAATAGAGTATTTGAAAAAACAGGGAGTCTACTCCATCACGGGGCTAAGTCACTGGCAGGGACAGAAATGGAAAAGGCAATGTATGTTTGGGTGTGCGGGAGAGTAGCTTGGCAAGAGTGGAGGTTTTATGTAGGAAAACACGTGGCGTAGATGGCTGAGGGAAAGAGACTCGCCCAGAGTGTCAGGCTAGGAGCTTGGGTTGTAGGCATGGACTGTGGCGAAGCAGGGAGCATTCACTCTCACCATCCAGTTTTTCTGGGCAACATGATGACTTAGTGAGACCCTGAGTCAAAATCAGGTATAAAACAATGGACTAGGGATGCAGCTCGGTGGGAAGGGCTGGGGTTCCGTCTCCAGTACCACCAAAAAAAATTGCCAGAGATTATTTTAGAGAAATTTTAATTTCTGTCTAGGAGGAAATAAAAACTTAATGAAAAATCTAGAAAATGATCTTGATAACTTAATTGATGTATTATTTACATACCGTAAAATTTGCCTGTTTTGAATATGTAATTGTGGGATTTTTTGTATATTTTAGTAACTTTACATATTCTATAGCCATCACCAGAATGTAACTCGAGAACATTTTCATGACCTGAAAAGAAATCCCATACCTATTAGGAAGTAGTTGCTTCCTATTCCCCTCCCTTCTACCCCAGCGACCACAAATCTACTTTCTGCCTCTATGAATGTGCTTGTTTTGAATATTTCATATAAATTGAGTCATACAGCATGTGGTTGGAAAACAGATCTCTGGGAACCCCTGGCACTCTTGGCATCCGGGGGGAGATAATTCTGCATTGTGGGAAGTTGGGCAGGGTTCGTGGCCTCAACCCTCCTCCAGCTGCCAGGAGCAACCACCTCCCCCTCCAAATACACACACCAATTGTGGCAAATCAGAAGTGTCTTCAGTCACAGTATTCATCTCTTGCGGGAAAGTGGGGGAAGGTCACCTCCCTGCCCCAGCTGAGAATGACACCTCTACAGCCACCTAAGACTTGAGTTTGTGGAGGAGTGCATGAAAAGGAGTGGGCGTCCAGACCCTACCATAATATCACAGAGAGACCACAGCTTCAGGATTTCTGAAGCTCCAGACTTTCAACTTCAGTTCCCAAATTTTGTGATGCTTTTCACAAAATAGGGAAGTGATAGATAGGGAAAAGAAGCACAATAATTGTTTAAATAAAGTTATTGTTCAAAAATACTTGTTGAGAACAAGTCACCCAGTTTTAGCATATTGGGAAAATGCCATAATCATTTAAAAAATAAAGTTAAGTGACCTATACCAGTTTGTAAAGGACTGGAACCAGGGTGTCAGTAATTCTAAAAGTGTTTTTAAGTTTGGATTTGAGCTGCTGTGTGCAACCCTAAGGATGTATTAGTGGTTCTCGTGGAGTTTTACTTAAGTTCCACATCCAATGAACACTTCGTCAGCAGCAAAAGGAAGAAAGTGACTAAGGTTTACTCCTTTTCTGATCAGAAGTGCATGAGCAAAGGAGGCTGTCACCTTCTCTGGTGAAGCCATTTCTGTATAAACAAGCCGAGGAGAAGCAACCTGCTCTGAGAGAGGAAACAATAATATTACTGAGGCAATAACTGGCATGCTTCTTGCTTTCAATTTTAAGATAATGTTTTCTCTAATTGCCTTAGCCTACATAACCTGGATCCTCTATGTTACATTAGGCTGAATTCTTGACTGAAACCCAGGTTGTGTTTCCGAGTACATCGCCATTACACGGTGGCCTCTCAGTAAATGCAAAAATGAAAATTTTCTTTTGATTTCTCGGGGTCTGTAGCAATTACAGAAGGTTACTTTTAGCCCTTGTTTACATCAAGGATATTACTGTGTTCTTAAACTTGGGCTGACTTAAATTTATTTAAAAACACATGTTCTCCTGATGTTTTCTAGATTTTTAAATGTGCATATTCATAGTTTTCCCCTTTACCTATTCTCCCACTCTACTATTTAGGATATGAAATAAAGAATTTGAGGGAGGTTAGACCTCACAGATAAGTTGTTCAGTTGGGTGGGATGAAACCATTCTGAAGGAAAAAAAAAATCCTATATGTATGGCATTCTCCACTGAGCTGCATCCTTAGCCCAACAATGCATGAGAACCAGATGAGCCTCTAGGCCTCAGCCGGTGATAACTGTACCCTTCAGGAGACATCTATAAAAGTGTGGAGGCACTTTTTTGTCATAATTGGAGGGTGAGCGTGCCTCTGGCATCTAGAGGGGAGCAGCCAGGGATATTCTGAGGCATACGAAATGCACAGGGCAGGGCCCCAAATAAAAAAATAATCCAAATTCAAATACCACTAGCTCTGAGATTGAGAACCATAAGAAAATAAATTGGCGTTATTTGAAGCCCCCAAATGTGTGGTCATTTGTTTCGGCAGAAAGAGGAAGTATAATTTATCTTCCAAGTTTTGAAGAGGGAAAAAAGAAAATGGAAAAAAGAGGAATTAAAACTGCATAGTTTTTACCAACCTATCAGATCTCTAGAGGTGTGGATGCCGAGGCTGCTGGTCTAGGGACTGCACTCTTAAGAACCACTGCTTTGTGCAATACTAATGAACAGGCTGGGGATGGGGGGAGAAGTGGTATGCACCATTAAACTAAAGCCTATGTCGGAGCTGCTTTGATAACTGACATTTCACTAGCAGGTGGGTGATCCGTTGACAGTCTATATTCCGTGCACTTGCAGGGTTTGGGACAACACCTTTGCAACATTGATCCACAAATATCTCCCTCTAGGGATGGGACCCAGAAAACTGTTTTAACTAGCTTCCCTGTGGTTCTGATGAATGTTTAAATCAGAGAATCACCGGGAACTAACAGGACCCGGAACTTGTTAGAAACCAGGTGACTAGTCCAAGGATCTTGTTAAAAGGACGATTCCTTGCTCTGAAGAAAAAAAGGAAAATTTTGAGCTATAGATAAAATATTGTGGTATAAACAATAAAGACTAAATTTCTCTTTCTTCCACCTTCTGTTTTCCTCTGCAAAACTGGGAAGATAGGGGCTGGAGGAATGGCTCAGCGGTTAAAGCGCTTGAGCAAGCGCTAAGCCAAGTGTTAAGTACCGGAGTTTGATTCCCCAGCACCACATAAGGTGGGCGTGGTGGCGCACGCCTGTAATCCCAGCACTCAGGAGGCTGAGACAGGAGGATTACCTTGAGTCCAAGGCCAGCCTGGGCTCTGAACTGAATTCAGGATCAGCCTGGACCCCAGAGTGAGACCCTGTCTCAAAAAAAAAAAAAAAAAAAAAAAAAACTGGGAAGATAAACTGTGCAGGCTTCCTATTGCTGTTAAACAATTGACCAAAAATTTAGAAGCTACTATTGCTGCTAAAACAAATGACCACAAATGTAGTCGCTTCAAATAACACAGATTTATTATCCTGTAGTCCTGGAGGTAAGAAATCTGACATGGCTCACTAGACTAAAATGATGGCACTGGGAGGCTGTAGGAGAGCCCATTTTTCTTGGCTTTTTCCACTTCCAGAAACGTCTCACCCTCCTTGCCTCATGATCCCCTTCTTCCTTCTTCAAGGCCAGCACTGGCCACTTGAGCTTATCTCGCACATCTTCCCTCTAATAGTGGCTCTTGTGTCTTCCTGTTCCACAATTAGTTAGCAACTTTAATTCCATGTGCAGCCTTAATTCTCCCTTGTCAGTTAGCATAACATTCACGTGTTCTGAATATTGGAATGTGGATGTCTTTGTGGGGGGTATTATTTTGCCTCCCACAAAATTCATTTTTTTCTTAGCAATATTTTGTGTCATAGGGAAAAAATCTTGAAGGGAATCCAGCCAGAATCATTATCTTGCCAATTCATAAATCTCCTTCCTGCAGGATCCGTTGAGGTTGGCCAACTACTACTGGCCTCTCAGGTGAAATGTAAGTTCTGTCCTACAACAGACCCCGTCTTGTATTTGTTCTTGCTGTGACTCCTCAGTGCCTAGAGGAGGGTGCATAATAGGTGTTTAGCAGACGTTCTTTGACGAATACACTGCTGTCAGGTATTCAGGTGCTATACCAATATATATTGCTGGTCTGGGAACCCTTTTTTTCAGACAAGGTCTCCCTCTGTAGCCTACTATGTATCCTCGGCTAGCATTGGACTGATGGCAATCCTCCTGCCTCAGCCTCCTGAGCAGTGGGGTTACAGGTATGCATCATCATGCCTGGTTTTAGTCCAGGAATATTGACTTTAATCTTTGTGAAACAAAGAAACTGCTATTAAATGCTTCCAGGTCTTATTTCCCACATATGTAAAATAGACATAATTATATGTTCTTCACAGAATTGTTTTGAGAATCAAATGTAAATAACCCACATGGATACATAAATGTATATACAAAATGATGGTTGAACTTACAGTTTTTCAACTTAGTGATGATGTGAGAGTAGACTTATGCTACCAACATATTCAAAGTTGTATTTAATAAATTACGTGAGATACTCAATGCTTACTATAAAGTAGGTTTTGTGATTCAGTGCTTTACTATAAAATAGATGTTACATGATTTTATTAAACAGCGTGTTAGCAGTAGTGTTCTGAGCATGTTTAAGGTAGGGTAGCTAAGATTCCATGCTGGGTAGCTTGGCTGTATGTAATGTTGTGATTTACAGCACTTTCAGTCTATGCTAGGTTTATTACGACATAATCCCATTGTTATTTGAGGAGCATGCACATATAATTTGCGTGAGAAATGAAATCACGGCATGGTAGATTATCAGCTTGTGATCATTTTCCAGCAAAAAATGCTTATAAGACAGGTAGATAGTTTTGGATCTCTTCATAAATGATGTTTTTGTGTATTAGTGCATATTAGTTATGAGGAACAATAAATTTCATTTTCGCATGTCTTTACATCATACTTTGATCACATTCCCCATCGTCCTCCTACTTTCATGCCCTCCTCCCCCTCACATAGAAAACCTTAGTTTGATTAACAATACAATCTCTACAAAAATGCTTCTTGAGGTTGTACCTCCAAGTCCTTTCATAATACAAATTTAGAAGCAATGGTTGTCAATGTAGATGACGTTTTAGGACCACTTGTGGAGCTGTAAAATGTATTTATGTTTGCATGTCTTTCCACTTTGTTTATAGTTTAATTGGTCTGAGCAAAGCTCTCAACTCTTACTGTGGTTTTGAATAACCCGAGAGGTTTGGAAAAATCCTGATGGCCAAGTGCTGTCTCTGGAAATCGATTCAGTTGAATATAGTGTGCCATCTGAGCTGAGACCCATGATACACAACTTATTCTACGCATGAGTCAGTTGTTGCGTTCATCTTTAGACATTCACTTTACATGAAAAGCTTTTGTTTATCAACTTTATTCCAATCAAGGTTTATTTTTCCTAGGTGAATTTTCATTTAGTATCATAGGTACAATTGAGAACACTCAACACAATGTCATAAATAATTATAAAAGTAGAATCACACCTACAGAATTTTAGCACAATGGCAGCTCTACAGTGAACACTCAGAAAATGTTTGTCAGTGAGACAAAAGTGTCTTTTCCACAGTCTCTCGGTTTGCTCACAAGTGTTTCCTTTCAAACTGGATTTCTCACAGAATCTATATGAGGCTGCTAACATGTTGATTCAATGAATTGGTGTGTTTTGTGAACCACCCATTTGAGTGGGTTACTTTGGGTGTAGCTGTTTTGATTTTTTCCCTTCCTCTGAGTATATGGTTTTGTGCATTTAATCAAACAAATCCAGTTGTTTTGCAATTTTGTAGACATATTCTTTGTGTGGCCAAGAATCCTCTTTGTGGTGGCCATACCACAGCTAGATTCGAATATAGAGCAGCCCTGCAAACAAGTGCTAATTTGAATCAATTGTTAAGATTACCAGCAACAAACCCAGGACCTCCTTCCCTGGGTTCAGTAAGCAACCCTGGAGGCAAGGTGCTGTGTTTATTCCATCATCGTTTCCTTTAGTCATCAAAAGCCCAGATGTTCACAAAGGAGAAAGTAATGACTTCAAACTTGAGACTTTTTCACCCTCATTTTCTGAGTCTTTTGTTTCTAGGTACTAACATAATACATGCTTGTAAATGAATCGCAACGGTGAGCGTCAGGCAGAATGCCAAAGTCCCTGAGGATCCCAACCTCAAGTCATACCCACTGTTAACCATTTGAGAAGATATTCCCAAGTCATTCTGAGAAACTATAATCAACATGTTATGTATATTGTTCTGCGTCTTTATAATTTAACTTTATTCAGAGTGCCTATCTTTAGATTATCTTTAGTGTCTAGAGAGAGGCTTCATTTTTCTTCATGACTGGACAGAATTCCATGGAGTAGATACCCTTGAGTTTCCTTAGCCAGGTGCCCATTAATGGGCACTCTGGTTGTTGGTGTTTCTTTAAATACATAATCAAAATATGACATATGCTAAACAATATATACACTATACTTTCTGAGAGAGAGAGAGAGAGAGAGACAGAGAGAGACAGAGAGAGACAGAGAGAGAGAGAGAGAGTGTAATATACATACATATAAAAAAAGAAGTGCAGACAGCAGCCAGACCTGGTGGTGCGGGCCTCCAAAACCTGTACGCTAAGGCAGGAGGACTGCAAGTTGGAGCTCAGCCTGGGCAGCTCAAGAACTCATTGAGACCCTGTCTGAAAATCAAAAATGAAAATGCGCTAGGAATTTATCTCCGTGTCAAGTCCCTGGGCTGAATCCCCGGTACCATAAACAGCAAAGCAAAGCAAAGAGCATACTTTATGAGTTTAGAGCTTAATGATGGCTGCAAAGTGAACACACGTGTCTCAGATAAAGAACCAAACTAACACCCACGGAGGGGAGTGTTGTTGCTTTTCATGCCACAGATTGGATTTCCCTATTGTTTGTACCTTGCATTATGGTATCTTCCAGTATGCCCTCTTTTGCTCAGTGTGATATCTGTGGGACTCATCTGTATTGTGGTAGGTGGTTGGAGTTTGTTTTCTCATTCTCATTGCTATGCAGTTTTCCATTATGTGGATAAACCACAATTCATCCATTCTACTTTGATGGACATTTGGGTAGTTTGCAATTGGGAGCTGTCATGAACAATGTTTGTATGAACTTGCTGGCACACATCTTTCGGTGACTATGTGCATTCATTTCTGTTGTATTTATTTATTTATTGGTTATTGGCTATCAGAGATGCTGTTGTAGTGCATATCTTTGTGAGTGTATCTCATGTGTTTTGTAAATATTTCTGTAGAGGTTTTAGAATAGCTGTGCCAAATGGTATGCACAATTATATTTTTGGTAGGTCCAACAAAGCTGTCTCCTAAAATTATCTTGACTTCTAAGCTGGGTCTGTATTCCAAGTAACCTATTATGGCTGCATCCCTTTGCTATTGCCATTATCTGTAATACAGACCATGCTGTCGTGTCTTCCAGAATACAAGGCAAAGTTAATGAAAACTAGAACCTTCTTTCTGGCTTGTTTCCAACACTCTCTAGTGATCTAGTGCCCCTCCTGTACTAAAAGAGAAAAAGCTAAAATGACCAAATGTCCAAGGATAAAGGGATATAGCATTGAAAGAGTCACCTTCAACTTTTGAGTAAGTTGATGCCGTGAGAATATGCACCAAAAAAATCTGTGGCTGTATGTACTCTCCACCCAGGTTGGAGTGTCCTCATATCAAAGGTAACAAGGGAAGTTTCTAACCTGGAAATGGGAGTCACATATCTTATCAAAAAATTCCCCCTTCAAATCAACCTGTCATTTAGAGGCATTGAGCTACAATAATATTTCTTAAGCTTGGAACTATCAACATTTAGGATGAAATCTTTCTTTGTGGTGGGGCCGTCCTATGCATTGTAGAATGTCTCCCATTATTCATTATTCTTGGCCTCTACCCATTTGATGTCAGTTATGACAACCAAAATTTTCTCTTGGAATTGCCACATGCCCTTTGGGAGTCAGAATGAACCTGAGTTAAGGATTACTGGGCTAGTCAACACTCATCAGGAGAGCCTGAGTCTGTGTCAAATTATATTTAGGTTTATGAGTTAGAACAAAGTGCCTAAACTCTCTGTGCCACAGTGGTCATCTGTAACATTCAGTTGTTAGTAGTGAGACTTAGCGCAATTGGTTGTTGTATAGATTGATGAAGTTGTTAATGTAGAGCAATCATTTAGTGTCTTCGAGTCTTTGCCACAAAGTAAGTATTCAAAGCTGTTAGCTTTAATAGCCATATTCCTTACTCTTAGTAGTATTCATAGCCATATTCCTTACTAAAGGATGGAAAAAATTGTCACCTGTGTATTCTGGGAAACAATGTAAGCAACGTGTCCCTGACAAATCACCAAAGGACAGTGGGCTCCTCACTCTAGGAACAGGCAAGGAGAAAGCATTATTTAAGTGCACAGATAAAGAGAGTGGCGTTCGGTCGTATCTCTATGTCTTTCCAAGTTAGCATTGACAGAAACAACACATTTTTAAAAATGGACTTCAGTAGCAGAACTAGGTGTCTTTAGAAAGATGCTAAATCAATGGGGGAGAATGTTTATGATGTTAGACTTGTTAATATATATATAATTAGTAAACTTTCAATAGTTGGTTGAACACATTTATTTTAAATAATAAAATGCATCCAGTGCTAAGGCAATCATATTGTTTTTATATTATTAAGTAGAGATTATTATCTCTGACAACTTTGTTGGGTTTAGTGTCCACTGACACCTTCTCCTACCAAAGGCTTCAGATCCAGATGCGACTTATAAGCCCAGCATTGTGTCTCTCTCCCATTTTATATGTGTGTATGTGTGTGTGTGTGTGTGTGTGTGTGTGTGTGTGTGTGTGTGTGTGTATGCGATATATAACGTTTACATTGAACTTGAGTATTTTATGCCAATATATTCTGGCAAAGTTACAAGCCCTTCCCTTCTCCCTTTCCGACCATTTCATACCTTTCCCTTCCCCTCTAGGTCCCATCATTCCTCCATTTTGTTCTATGAAATGACTGTGATCTGGGTTTCAAAGTACCATCTTGATGAGTCGCTTCTTCTGGGTTCTCAGTTGAGCAGATAGAATTAGCTCAGCACTTTCCAGCCATGCCCTCAGGAATCCAATCCATGTGAACAGATGTACTGAAAGTAAAAGCTAAAAGGAGTTGATATTGTATCAAATGAATTTAGATGGTCAAAATTGTATTTCCCTGTGGTGAAATATTTATTATGGCTTAGTTGTTTTTTACTGTGACTCTTTAAGGAAGAGCTAGCATGTGCAACTTTCTCAAATGTATTGATTATGAAAGAATTTGAAAAAAGCTGCAATAACTAATTTGTCTCTCTCAAGCATAGAAATTTCTGATTCCTTTTGTATTTGTTTGTTGTCACTGCTGTGACAAATTACCACAAACATAATACCTTAAAACAATACTCACTTACTATCTTACCTCTGTGGGTTAGAAATCTGACTCAGGTCTCCCTAGACAAAAGTGTTGACAGTGAGTCATTGCTTCTGGGAACTCTAGAATATTCTAGGGATTTCAGAAGCCACTCACATTTGTTGGCTCATAGCCTCCTTCCCTCATCTTTAAGACCGACAATGTTCCATCTCTCTGACTTTCCCTTTATAGTCACATCTTCCTCTCTGAATTCTGCTGGAAAAGTTTGTCCTGTTCTCTGGGCCCATGTGATCACATCAAGGCCACCTGGATAATGTAACATACTCTCGTCATCTCAGGGTTGTTAACTTCATCACATCTGCAAAGCCCCCTTTGCCCTGAAAGGCTACGTAGTTCGCAGCTTTCAGAAATAAGGGTCGAGTCCTGTTTTCAGGGCCATTATTCCACACTTCCTGTTTAAGTGGTTTCCTTCATTTCTTTTTTGCCACTGAAAGATATGGGGTCATATTCAATAAGCCAGAAAGAAGCTCAGGTGATTATCTTTCTTGTTAATTTGCTTCTGACCTTGTCAACTCGTGCTGTATGAAACTGCTAACCTGTAAGAGATATTAAGTCCTTTTGACTTTTCCTCCCCCCCCCCCAAGCAATAAAATGAAAGAACACAAGAGTAATTAAAATGAGGCTATTGAACCATTCTGTGCAGAATTTTATTTTTAGCTTCTCTCCAGATATAGACAAGAATAACTCCCTGAAAGTAGCTAGACTCTGAAATATTTTTTACTTTAACATGTAAAATTGCCATGCTGGATACCAGCAATTAGTATTTGGAGTTCAAGTACAAACATAAATTAGTTTATCTGCTTCTTTTTAGTACGCCACACATGGCTCACTTTTTTAAAAACGTGAGAGATAAAAACTTAAATTTCTCAAGCCATTAGTAATCAGAAGCTGACAAAAAAAAGCAAAAGAAACTGAAAGATTGCATTCCTTCTCACAGCTTGGCAAAGCAGTAGCTGATATATGTGAAGCAGAAATATTGTAGGTATTTGCTCATAGTTAGTGATATCTGTATCTAAAAAATGAAATTCAGAATTAGTTTTTCTCTAAAACACACATTAAAATCTTGTTGTTTAGAATCATGTTTAAGGATTGAGATTTTTTGTTTCATTTTTGGCTATATATAAAGTTGCCATATGATACCACTTCTTAGATATACAGCCAAGAGAACTAAAAATATATGTTCACTCAAAACCTTGTGCATGAAGGTTCACAGTATCTTTATTCATAGTGGCCCAAAAGTAGAAGCAACCCAAATGTCTAACAGCTGATGAATGGATAAAGTGTGGTCTATCCGTACAATGCATATCATTTCACCATAAAAAGAAAGGAAGTGCTAACAAATGTTACAATGTGAGTGAACTTTGTGATCCTTAGAGAGATTATGTCAACTTGAGACGATCAGAAACCTCACCTGGATTAGGATGTGGGAACCACGCCTAGATTGGGAATTGAGAACCAGCCTGGATTCAAGTGTGAGTGATTTGTGGGCTGGCCAATGAGGGGAGAGCACCTACACAGATGTGGGAGGTTCAACCGGAACTCCAACGGTATAAAAGGAAGGAAGAAGAAAGATTGTTAGAGCTTCTTCCTCTGGGCAGATTGTCTACAGACACCAACTTGCTACATGCTGCGGGTCGCAGATCTTCATTACAGATTTGTTCCTGTCTTTACTTGCACCTGTCTGCCTGTTGCTGATCCTCAGTCGCCTATCTTCAGGCTCCAGTCTTCGCCATCGTTCTTCGAACAACCAAGATCTGCAGCAGACTCTCACTGGAGTCCTGCAGTCCTGGACAGCAGTTCTACTTCGCAGCTGAGCAGCTACTGGACACTCCAAATCTCATACGTGCAGGCTCCCATGTCAGACTATCTCTATCCTCTGATTTGTAAGCCTTCCTCGTAGATCCTTTTTGTTCTAATTTCTGTAAATTCTGTCTTATGAAAGAACCTAAACTAATACAAACTTCAAAAACATGTAAAATGAAAGAAGCCAAACATAGAAAGACAGCTATCGCATGATTGCATTAATATGAAAAGTAAAACGTAGACATATACACAGGGACAAAAAAGTAGTGCTTACTGGGGCCTGGGATTAGAAAGGCCACTACTAAAGGCCATGGGCCTCTCTTCAGGGCAACAAGAATGTTCCAGAATTGATCATGCTGATGGCGGCTGCACACATCTGTCTGCCCATATGCTTAGCATAATGCTGAACTGTACACTCTGAAATGTGAAATTTTATCTCAACAATTTTACCCATTAATTACAACTCTCCCAACCCCTATATTATTTTGCTGTAGTCCGTTTTGCAAAACGTAAGTTCAGTAAATTTGACCTCTCAGAGGAAGCATTCTTTTTCATATATCAAGGCAAAAGCCTATGAAACACTTTCCATATTATCCTTTAAAGGGAGTTATTGAGAAGAAAACATAGCAGAAAAAAATAAGAACGAAAACATCCTAGCTGTGCCAGTGAGTGCATACGATCTGTTTTTATGTCATACCTGGCATTTGGTGTCACTCTGCAAATTGGTTTCTCTCTTTTCAATTTCTCCTTTCACATGCTTCACACTTAATAGTAAAAATCAGGAAGTGAGATTTCTTTTTTCATTTTTACTGGAAGTGACTTTAGCCACTTTTAAAAAGACATCCTCAATATAAATATTCCCTGCTGGTCTTGTTACCACGTAATAGGGACAAATAGTTTTCTGGGTACACGCAGAAGTGCTACCCTCCCCAAAGCTTTCAGCCAACAAATATGTACACACAGCGCGAGTGATGTTCTCTTTCAAGTTCTATTTCTGTCATCTGGGAATGTGAACATCATAGCCTGGAAGAAGAGGGCGTCAACAGCTTTCCAGTGTTTAATGAGAGCCAAGAAAACAGCTGATATAGGAGACATGAGCAATGAGTGTAGTAGTTACAGAAGAGGGAAGTAACCACGATGTTAGAGTTTTCCAGGAAAGATAGTGGATATTTAAGCATCCCTAGCTTGGCGCTCCCCTCCTTCAGTGAGATATCACAAGAGATTGTCAGCATTATGTCAAGTGTTTAGATCATCTGAGACCTTAAAAGAGGCAGATTTTCCTGTTTTAACAAACATGAAGTGGATTTTTATTGGTTATGTTTTAGTATATGTCTTATAGCTACATAGAAAGCACATTGTGTTCCAGATGGAGTGATTTTCTTGTTCGTTGGATGCTTTTTGAGATGGTTCGTGTGTAATGTGCTTGTGTAAGGAGACAAGAGGGTTTCTCAAGGGGCGTCCTGTTTGATAAGGTTTTGCGGCTGAACGAAAACAAATTGAGTAAGTGAGGAAGACATTGTGGCTGAGGGAACACACCGGGTGAAGTTTTTAAGGCTCCTCCATGTGGCTGGAAATAAGGAGTCGGCAGTGATGGGAGTCCAGAGCTAAGCGGAGGGCAGATCCTCTGTGATCTTGTGTCCTCACCTCAGAGTTGGGAAGTCATTTGTAAAGCTAAGACAGTCATTGATTGGGGGACAAGTTTTGCTTAATAGGAAATAGAGCCTGTAGAAAGCGGTGGTGCGGGTGGACATTGTTCCAGAGAAGCGATGAAAGTTAAGGATAGTATTTTAGGAGGCCGAATCCACAGAGACTGGTGATTCTCTAGGCATGATGAAGAGAGACGGAAGGAGTAATCTGAAAATAACTTCTCTCCAGTTTCCTGCATCGTCACAGGCAACCCCTATTGATGTAATTGAACCACAAAATCAATTTCCTTAATTTTATTCAGTGCGTATTTTCAAGTAATGGGTTCACTTAAAGCAAAACATAGAATCTGACATTTTAAAATTTTGAAAATCTTAACCCATTTTACCTTGGTACTTTAGACTTACCTGCCAAAGGAAAGTGAGATAACATAACATTCGGGTAGGGAAAGAGCTCAGAGTTTTTGTCTTTCCTGAACATTCATCTAAGTTAGCTGTTTGCCTTTCTAATTAACATAACATCGTACCTATTTGGTTGTTGCATTATAATATATCTATTTATGTGTGCTTTTCCCCTACAAATCTTGGAACTCATTTAAAGGCCAGGAATGTGTCTGACTCATAGCTTTATTCCTAATGTCTCTAATAGTCCTTGCCACATGAGAGGGATTCCGTGAAGGTGCTAAGTAGAGGAATTCATGGGTAGTAGGAAAAAGATCGAAATGCCAATAGTAAGAGGGACCAGAGTTTCTAAATTTGGATATCAGGTCACACTTTTAACTATTTATTGTAAAATAAAAATCTAATGACCGTTTCAGGATTTTTTAAAAGAAGCATATGCGTATATTGGGCCCTTTGTCCACTGGGCATTCTCACAAACTTGTAAGTTTTTTTGTGTTGACTGTGGAAATATGTTGCATATGTGACATATAGTACTTAAGTAATAATTAAAAGTCATGTATTTATTACTTGTAGTGCATTAGGTACAGTGAACATGAGATACTTAGATAAACTCAATATTGATATACATTCGAAGTCTTTATAATTCTTAATTAGAGGTTTCTTAGGCTGGTCACAATAGATTTGATAGACACCACTCTAGTCTGAGTACCTTTTCTTTGAAGTGTAATTGTAAAACAAATACTGATTGCTAATAAGAAGCTCATGTGAAATACTGAAATCACTGCTATTGATTTCACTTTTTTCCTGCACTTTTCTCAGTATGCACATTAAAGAAAAGAGGTCATTGACCGATTTCTCTGGACCCATCTGTTCGTATATACATAGATGTTCTAGTGACCATTTTAAAAGACATGATTCCTTTGCTATTTGAATAGATGTCGCATGGGATATAAACACTGTCATCTCTTCTGTTGATTTCCTTTCAGGGGGCCAGATCTGAGGCAAATGTTTCCTGTAAAGGACCAGACAGAAAGTATTTTATGTCCTACGGTCTCTGTTGTATACTTAAGTCTACTGCTGTGTGGGGAATGCAGCCGTGGACAACACAGGCATGAGCAGATGTGGTTGGGTTCCAACAAAACTTGATTTACAAAAACTGGCACTGGCCTGAACAAGGCCAGGGAGGTGGCTTCCTAGCCTGATTCTAGATTAATAGTTGCCACCTCATGTATAAGGCACACCTCAATCTGTGTGTTAGCAATCATGCATTACAGATAATAGATAAGCTACGAACGTTAGAATTTTGCCTTTAAGAAAACTGAATGAGGATATGAGGTGAGCCTAGAGCCACCTCTCACGCCCAGTTATTCTGAAGGACTTTCTTGCACAGGGGAGGAAAAATGGGGAAAGTCAGAATAGGATTGTGATTAAGGCCATAAACTTTTGTGTAAGATCCCTGAATTTGAGTCCTCACGGTGTGGGTTGCAGTCTGTGACCTGGGACAACTTACTTGGCCTCTCTATGTCTTTATTTCTTCGTCTGTAAAATGAGGATATGAATAGGCCTCACCATCATAAGATTTCTTAATGATTAAAGCCACAAGTGCACAGAGGGGCTGAAATAATAGTGAGGATGTGTATTATTCCCAAAGCAAGCTGGGCCCTCCCCACATATCTCAATTCCCCGGGAGCAAGCAGGGAGCTCAGCTTATAAAATAATTCCTCTGTGTCACTGATGAGCCATCTTGATCACGCACCATTAGTAGTGTGTTAACTTCAGAATCTCAGGATGCTGATGGGTTGTGGTTTGATAGCATCTTACATTAAAATATTAAACCCATAGATGAATATTTAGCAAGGAAGAAAGCAGCAAAACTCAGTGCAGAGAAGGTGAATACGCACAAATCCATAGTGCCCACGAGTGTCCATAATACCTATCACCTGTTAGGTGATGTCAGGTGGAATTGCCAAACGGTCACCAAAATTATTATGTGCCTGAATATTGAATGTTAGGCTTTTTACATTCATATTGCTGAATTCTGGAATTGTGAGTCTATTTTTATAAGTAAAGTGTCACTTAGCTGTGTTTATCTCATATAATTTATTATATTAATACTAATGGGTGGTATGGAAGCCAATAAAAATCAACTTATTAAAACGGGTTCATTAGTTTTTACAAATCATATTATCAAATACATTTTCTCATTACCAGTGCTGAAGTGTTCTTCATATTGCCATATTAACCAATTATATACCTGTAGCATGCCTTTCTGGGTTCTGTTTTAGTTATTTTTTTCTTGCTGTGACTCAACACCTGACATCCACAACTTAGGGAGGAAAGATTTATTGTAGCTTATAGTTATGGAAGGTCTCAGTGCATTCATGGGTGGGTGGTTGGAGAATGGTGGGATCCCATGGTGGGGCCACAGCTAAAGCCAGAGCCTGAGCCAGTGCTCCGGGAAACAGAGATCCTCACAGCAGTATGACAGAATAGAGAGAATTCTGGGAGGAAGGATGGAAGTACCATGGGACCCTCCAGGTCAAGCCCCAAGCACCCACCCCTTCCGTCCAGGCCCCACCTCCAACCCTACAGAGTATCCATAGGAACATGAGGCTTTGGAGGGACACTCCTGATCCAAACCATGACAGATTCTATGAGTTCCCTTCCCAGAAGTTTGCCTTTCTTTTTGCCTTGTTCGCCAAAAATGGCGCATGTGTGTGTGTGTGTGGGGGGGGGGGGGGGGCGTGTGTAAGGTTGTATGTGTGCATGTGTGTAAATGTGTATATATATGTAGGGAAATCTAAATCTGGGTCTAAGAGAGTGTGTGGCATGTCTCATTCAAAATAGATATCATCTGTATTTTTCTGTGCTCCCACAGGACATTTTTACATCCTCCTTATGGGGCAGGTAACTGAGGTCCAGAATGGGTGGGTCCCGACACGGTTAGTTACGCACTAACCTGAATTCAAAGGAAGGCAGCCTTGCCACGCAGTGCTCCCAGCAACCGCTGAGCTAGAACACTGCTTTTCATTTCTGTGAAACAACCACAGAAGGAGCCCATGACGTGCTAAGTGCTTAACTCTTACCGTCGTTGCATCTGCAGCAGAGCTGGTAAAAAGTGACATTTGGGTCAGCCCTGTGCACATGAAAACCAAATTTACATTTGGGATGTGTGCACATGGGGGCTTAATTTTTCAGTCTTCTGCCTGCCACCTGTGAAAGTGAAAGCTGATGAAGGAGAATCTGCGCTTTGGGGCGGGGCATACTGTGTCCTTGGTGTGAGGGAGACCTGCCAGGATCAGTCAACAAAGGCATATAGCTCACTCGTTGCCGGCGAGTGTCAAGTGGTACAGGAAGCACGGAGTGGAGGCAGGAGAGAGAAAAGCCCAGGTACAAGGCAAATGCTGAGTGGAATTGGGAAAAAGAGTCATACGTCCTGGAAAATTTTTAAGGAAACTTCCACTCCTGCCAGTGTCCTTTATTCCAGGCCACTGGAATGGCTCTCAACCTGTACTGCCCTTTAGAATTTCCTGGAGAGCTTGGTACACCTACCAATGCCGGATACCTAACCTTAGGGAGCCTAGGTGATTTGATTTATACATATGCTCTAAAATACTGTGGCCACAAAGCACCTGTGGCTTTTAACTTTAAATCAATTAAGATTAAATAAGATTAAGAATTCAGTTGTTTAGTTTCAATTGCCACATCACAAATCATCACTGGCTATGTTGGCCAGTACCACCATATTAGTACACAAAATGTTTCATAAATACAGAAAGGCCTTTTGGACCACATTGTTACAGAAGATGGGGTGAGGGGAGGTGGCCAGGAGCATTTTTGAAAACTACACAGAGAAATTCTAAGCCAGAGAACTGTTGATCCTTATGCATACGGTTTTAAGCTATTATCTCCACTTAGAGTTGCGCTAATGTTGTTTTTTGAAAGTTACATTAAGAATATTATTAAAGCTAGACCTTTTCTACAATCTAGAAATGTAGATGCATATATTTTCATTTAAAGAAGTTTGCTTGCTCATCTGCTTTACACGTAAACGTATAGATAAGTTAACTACCAGCCTTCGACTGAAAATGCATTCTTTTTCTTACTCTGAATGAAGAGGTACAACAATTTACTCTGATTTTGAACTACTTACTAAGAGATCTTAATAAGATAAACAGAAATTAAGAAACTCATTGTCTATAGGTCATATTTTAGTCAGGAGATAAGAAGTCCATATATTTGGTAATACTCAAAAGTAATTCATTAATGTAATAAGTTTATTAAGTTTCAAGTAATTTTGAGGAAATTGCTTTTGTTTATCATTAGAGAAGAAATCTATTGAATGGACACTTTTTGCAGAACGTTAAGTGCAACTGATGAAACAAAATATCACCAAATACAACACTGAGATGAGAACATGAAAAAAAAAAAAACATTTCTTCAGCATGTTCCACTGTTATTTTGTTTTGCCTAACAATTTTCAGTATGGAGTTTTCTGTGTCCTAAATATGATACCCATCTATCCTGAGGGCTTGTTTTATTTCCTGCTGAGTGATGAATATCTGATTTGGGGTTGGGTTCTCCAGTTTAGGGTAACATTACATCGGCAACCATGTATCTTTTAGATAATCTTGTTTGAAGTGCACTTCCTTTTTAGGGAGCAGTGAATCTACTCATGTCGGAGTAAGTGAGCGATTCTGCAGTTCACATGATGTCTTACGCGTTATGAGCGCGCTCTCCCTGAGCATCCAGCCTCGTAACTCAGCATTGCTTGCCACAGGGGTAGGAAGAATGGCTGCAAAAAACGGCATTATCTGTATCTGCAGCTTATTAGAACTAGTGATATTATAGCTAGGATCCTTTATGAGAACCAGGAGGGGACGAATAACTTTTTCTGTGTCTGCTATCTCCGGTACATAAAATGAAATGCAAATTTCTGTCTCTATTCCTAAGGCATTTCTCCTAGTGTGGAGCTTGACTTTCCGGGGATGCATATTTATTGAAAAAGAAACCCTGAGATCCTGTCATGAGGCAAGCTCCTCGACGCGGGCTTGTTCGATTGTTGCCTAGGGTTACTTCTTGTCAGTTGACAGCTCCTCGCGGGGCATCTTCCCTTTACCACTCGGGTTGAACCCTTTCTTGCTTTCTGTCGTTGTCCCCTTCCTGCCTTGTCTGCACCACTCTGCTCCATTAATCTTTCCTTAAAAAAATTTCCAAAAATTTACTAGTAAAGGACCTGACATTCAGGAACATTGCTACAATACCTGTCCCCCTCTCCTTGGCTGTCCCCACAGAGACCGGCTTCCTGTACTTCCGTCCTGCCTCAAGCCTCTGTCTACAAGTCTATGCTTTGATCCCATTAACAGTTTGAGCTCTCAGCTGCCCTCCATGGATTTACCAGATTTCTCCCAATTGTAGAAAGGCTTTTAGACTTTTGTTGTATATTTTTCTTTTCCATCAGGCTTCTGTGGTATGTCGGATGCCATGTGTGTCTCACGAAGTAGCTGAGTTGCCCAGGCTTGGCTTGGACGTGAGGTCTCCTGCCTAAGCCTCCTGGAGTACTGGAATGGCAGACCTGGACCAGCAGGCCTGGCTTATGCACAATTTTAAAATAATTAGGATTTTCGGTGGCTACTCTATGCCTCCTGTCAAAAGAGTTTAATTGGACTGAAGAAGGGTTTATCTGTGATGGCTATAACCTAAGTGAAATTTCAGTTCACCCGTTTATGAGATTCAGTCCTCATCCTGAAGGATAATAACATTACCTATTTCAAATGGTTGACTGCATATTACTTAGAACCTGAAGGATGGCATTAAAATATGTTCATCTTCTTTCGCACAAAAGAATTTATACATGTTCTCCAAAATCAAAGGTAAGGAGCGTTTTTTTTTTGTTGTTGTTGTTTTTGGGTTTTTTTTGCCGCCTACTAGGCTGGCTTCCCTCTTTCCAGGTGAAAGTGAGGAATGAGAAGGCAGGCGTCACTGTGGTGTCCCGTGGCGAGAAGTATACTGAGGCTTCAGGGGCTGGGACTCCAGTACACACAGGTTAGACTTGTTTATCCTGCATATCGTGAAGGCGAAGAAGATGAGATTAGTGGATGTATCAGCTGCATCCCCAAATCTCACGATACATTGTTATCTCTCATTCATATTGCCAGAATATTCACAATTGATGGGACAACTGTGTGCTCCAAGAAAGATTCAGGGACCTAGGCCACTTGTGCCCATGTCTCTGCCGTCTTCGACACTGGCAGTATTGATTCAGTCACCTGGGGCCGGGCGGCGTATCACTCCAAGTCTTAGTGGCTGAGCAGCCGTTGTTTCTGCCATTTGGGCTCAGTTCAGCTGGCAGTTCTGCTGCCTGTGACAGTGCTCTCTCGTGCGTTACACTACATTTACCTGGGAGTTTCCTAGGGCTGGGTTTAGTTGAGACATTGGGGAAAACAAGCTTGTTGCACTCTCCATGTCTTTTTTTGTATTTTTTTTCTTCTTTTGGAGACAAGGTCTCACTGTATAGTCCAGGCTGGTCCTGAGCTCACTGTGTAGCCCAGGCTACCCTGGAGCTCATGGCCATCCTCCTGCTTCAGCTTCCCAAGTGCTGGGATTACAGGTGTGTGTATGTCACCATGCCTGGTTATGTGGTGCTGGGGAAGTGAACCCTGGGGCTTCCTAGGTACACATTTAACTTCTGAGCTATTCTAAAATGCTTGGAACAATGACTGGCCCAAAGTATTACATCAGAATTGCATTTTGCTGTCATCCATTGGTAAACTCAAAGATTATTTGCCTGGAGCAGGAGAATTGTAATTTGTAGCTCAGCCTGAGCAACTTAAGGCCTACCAGACCTTGTCTTAAAATAAGAAAAAATAAAACTAAAAAAGGGAGAGAATGTAGCTCAGGGTGAAGGCCCTGAGATTGAACCTGGTTCTGCACGTATAGATCTACAAACACACACACGCATGCGCGCACGCACACACACACACACACACACACACACACACACAATTTGCCTAACAGTAAAAAACGAAGAGCGTATTCATCAGTTTAATGCAAAATAATTTATGAAATAACTTTAGGGTATAACTTTAGTATCTAATTTTTGAAAATGAATATCTGGCATTACATGAACCATAATGACTATCTGCTGTAAGTATGGATGTTTTCAACATCTGAGTTTTGGGGTAATGGGGGTAGAGCTATATGCAGTAACATATAACTTTTACTATGGTTTTCTTTTTTAAGTTTAATCATTCTAGTAAAAAAAAAAGCCATCTGACACATTTTACTGTTTTTAAATTTCTTCTTCATGCTAAATAAATGCCAGTGGCAACAGAGGCCGTGTGTGGCATACATGATTAACCTCACAGAAACCTGGTAAAACTATACCAAGTCCTTTATTTTGAGTCAGTAAGATCTTCAATAAAATCATTTCTCAGTTTATCAGTTATAGTCACAGTAATTCCTTTGTTGAAAATCACTTTAGACCCAGAAAAAAGGAACAGTAACTTCCTACAGACTGGGAAATAAAAATGTTTTTTGGAGTTGTGTTTGTTCCATGCCATGTGGAATATACACCGATCAAGGTACTTAGTGACCAGAATATGTTTTTGATCTTTCCTTTTCTCCTGCTCTTCATAGATCCCACCCACCTGCATCCTCTTAAAGTGGTCACATGGGTGCATCACTTGACCCCCCTCGCCCCACCCTCTATTCAGGAAATGAACAAATTCTCAAGGACTATTGTTCCAAGAACATAATAATTTAGAGCATGTGTTCTGCTTCAGTGTAAAGGAGAATGAAACCTTTCTCCTTTTTAACATGCATGAAGGAAATTGGTGGTTTTAAAATATAATTTAAGAATTGAGAATTTTTCCTAAACAAAGAAAGCACCCTATGTGCTTTATCCTACTCTCCGGGGGCTTTACTGGAGGCTTTCAAAATTCTTCGGTTGATTCCTAATAAGGACAGTTTGCACAGTTATAATCCAATTACTGTTTGTAGATTCCTGTGGAAAAGGGGATTTTTAAAAAGAGGAATACATTTCTACCTCCAGGATTTTTCTTCAAAACACTCTTATTAAAATAAGCAGGAAATCTCGCTTAAGTTTCTCTTCACTCCTTTGTCCCTGCCCTCCCCTTTCCTCCCCAGCACACACTCCCCTTCCTTCTCTGTCTGGCTCTCCCTCACACACATGCACTCACTCAGTGACACGCCTGCTTCCCTTCTGAAGGGACAGGAACTTCTCAATGGTCAGATGAAAAGATTGCGGTTTTGTTGTTGTTGTTGTTGTTGTTTGTTTTTTTTTGTCCCAAGATTCGCGAGTAGCTGATGTCTCTGGCTACAAAAGGTATCCTGGGAGTTGCAGATATGCCAGCTGGGCTATTTCTCTAGCACTCAATACGATCTGCTGTACCAGGATGCATTTTTTTTTCACCAAAAAAAAATTTTTTTTTAAATAGACTCAAGTTCTTCCTTCAAGTTTAGTTCAGTTAGATTATAGAGCACAGCAAGGACGCGGTGACTATAACTCATGGGTAAGCAATGTCACTATCTATACTAATTATTCTTTTCCTGAAGATGATTGCCATAAAACTTGGGAGTTCTGTCACATCTATCTTATGACTTGGGAAGCAAATTGCATCGATTGGTGTCTGAGATAGATGGCAGCTAAAAAGTATATGTGCCAATAAAGATGTGTGGGCACTTGAGTTTCAGATCAATCGGGGATGCTCACGCAGCTTGAAATGTGCAAACAGGAAAGGAGTCTGCGGTGACGGAACAGAGCAGCCCAGTCGGGCTGAGTTCTGCCAACGGCTCCGCTCGGGCACAGGCTGCTCCGTGGTCTAACAGGGTAAAGTGGCCTGTTTTCCCACCCCACCTTTTCAACCACAGTGCGATATTTCAGTTGCTGTGACCAAGATAGATAACGGGCATTGGAGAACAGCTTGGATAATTAGTTGAGGTTAATGATCAATCTGACGTGCTGTGTTTCATAGAAAGGAACGCTTTCAGCTCCTAGCTTTTAACCCCTGGCTGGCTTGCCTTCGTATAGTCTTACAGTGAAGCCTTAGTGGTGGAAACGATGGAACTCGACCCTCATATCTCAGATCCCATTCTGCTGCTATGGGAGTGGCTTCACTTACAGCAGTTGCTTTATGCATTTCTAAAATTAGGGGTTTGGATTGGTTTAACATGAGAAATGATACAAGTCATATATCAGAGTGGTTGTGAGTCTCAGTTGCAGATCCTGCAACTTCGCTTCAAATCCCAACTTTCTACTTAGTGTATGATGTTGGCAAGGGATTTAAGTTCTGTGCTGCAGTTTCTTTTTCTGAAATGTGTGGATAATGATGGTGACATCGCCCTTAAGATTGTTGTAAGAATTGAAGGCGATTATATACATAAAAGGCTTAGAATGGTAAGTAGCAGAGTGGTCAGTCTGTAGTCTGTAAATATAATCAGTATCATGAAATCTAATCCATCTCTGGAGGTCTGTTCTAATTTCAGCCGATTAAAGTGTTAAAAAGCAAGCAAAATTATTAAATGCTGGCCCCATCGTTGAAACATTTCTAATTCCACTTTCTGCACCCTGAGATCTACACATACTACCTCCTTCTCATCCAGAATTTTAGCAAAACTTAAAACTAAGAATTCTATCTATGGCTGGCAGGAAAGTCCATGATTCAACTAGGGAGGTGCAAAAATGGAAGCGGTCTTAGGTTCTGATGATTTTGCCCTTGGGGACATCCAATCTGTAATTATGTCTCCTCTACAGTCATCACTTTAAAGGTTCTCTCCACTGGAAGCCAGATATAAGTGGTGTTTGTTTTTCCAGATTTTTTTTTCTAGAAGATATTAGCACCACATTGGGTTTGGGTTTGACAATGTTCATTTCTATCTCTGGGGTTTATCAATAATCCAGATGAACAGGCCACTTGCAGGCAACCACTTTTGTTTCACCTTATATACTTCCAGTTTCCCAAATTATTTTCCATTTTGTGTGATTTCTTTACAGGTTCTTTGGGATGTGTCCCAAAGAAACAAAATCTTAAAAAAAAAAAAAAAAAAAAAAGTTGATCCGAAAACTACATTTTCTTTTTTTTTTTTTCTTTTCTTTTTTTCTTTTTTTTAAGGTACGAGGGGTTAAAGCCAGGGCCCTTTTTCTACTCTTTCATTTTGAGACAAGGTCTTACTAAGTTGCTAAATTGCCCGGGCTGAGCTTAAACTCATGATCTTCCTGCCTCAGCCTGATACCACACCCAACTCAAAAGGAAATCCTAATCATGCATAGGCTCTCACTTTTAGTCTAGTCTAGCCGTCAGCAAATTTCTATAAAATCCAGATAGTAAGTATTTTCAGCCTTGCTGAGCAGGCAGTCTCAGATGCACCTACTGCACTCTGTCATTGTAGCATAAGGCTGCTGTAGACAATACCTGAAAGAGTAAGTATAGCTGTGCTTCAGTGAAACTTGACTTACAGAAATGATTCTATGTAAGATTTGACTCACGGGCAGTTTGGCTACTGGCTACTTAGCTTATATCAGCAAAGGCCTTATCATTTGCATTTCGGAGATGAGGAAAGTGAGGCTGGGGAGGTGAAGACCTTGCTAGGAAGCACACGACCGATGATGGGCAAAACTTGGGTCCAGAATCGGACATCCTTGCTTTTAGCCATTGCCACATGAAGCCCTTGTGTCATTCAATTTCTCCCCCGGGGATGCTCAGGTCCTGAAATCTGCCTGCCTCATTCCCTCACCTCCTGAAGGAGTGACTCCAGTATCATGTTCCCAGTAAGGATGCACCACCTTTCTAGTGCTCGTCACATTATAACCAGATGCACAAGTTGTCCGTTCGCCGTGTGTATTTCTCATCTGTCCCCCCACTGTCTCCACCAGTCGGGAATCTCCCTGAGGATGGGGCTCATTGTTTTGTTCACTAATCAATCAGATGTGTAAGAGTGCCGAACCTGTAGAAAGTCTTCATTCCTTACTGGTTGAGTGAGTGACGTGGGGTGTACATCGTGTTATTGTGACATATTTGGGACACTCCTTGTTTTAAAAAAAATGCTAATATGGAAAGGCAAAAAGGTAGAAATGGACTACCATCTTTACCAAATGTTCAGAATTTTCTAAACCTTCTTTTCAAAGTATAATACAGTTCTTGCTAAAACAAAAGGAGAGGTCATAGCCAATAAATAACATAAATTTGCTACAGTGTGGTAGGAATGTCAAATCTTCTTAAAGACAGGTCTGAAGTGGTTGAAGAACCAGGAGGAAGAATTAGCACGTTACCCTCTCGAGTCCAGCCAGGGATGTGACAGCCACACAAATACCCTCTGCTTTCCTAGGACACTCATAAAGAGAGTTTCTTGCCGTTGTGATATGTTTATTTTGAAATTACAAAGAACAAGGCAGCTGTTTCAGAAATGTTGGTTGTGGCTTGGTATTTACATTTGTGCCACACTTTAGCAACACACTGTGGTCACCTGGGAAGTTTAACTTACTAATTATTTATAAATGACAGCTGGCCATGTTAGGAATCAGTGGAAAAAATGTAACGACTGGCATGTTTGATAGAAATGGCAAACGGAATTTGAGGCCCTAACCTAGCGACAGTGTCTTTACTTCTGCTTCTCACCCTTCCAGAACCACAATCCAATTGCCACATAGAAAGACTGTCTTACACATATGGAACCATTTATTCATGAATTCAGCACACATTTCTCAAGAGCTTTTGGTGTCACTAAGACTGCCAGGCCCAAGATAGAGATGCAAATTTAGAGTGAATGTGATGAATATTAATTATAACTTGAATTGCCATGTCTTCACGGCTTGTCAGAAGCTAATAAGCCCTCTGCAGGAAATTTATTTTCACTGCGTAGTACCTACAAACCTGAGAGTTCATTTTCACTCTTTGCTCATCTACTGCTAGGGAAGCAGAGGCTCGGAGATGTTTCGAATCTTGCCAAAGAATTCACATCTAATTGAACCCAAGTCTTCACCATCCCACCAGCAGCTCTCAACCCTCATTGTGCAAAAATATCATCTGAGATGTCACTTCGGGGTGGAGGTCCTTGGTCCGTATTCCTTGTTACATTCATTTCCTCAATCTGCCTGGACCTCAGGAACCTGAATGTTTCACAGCGCCCATGTGCTTAAGTCAATTCCCTTGCCCAATGTGACAACCTGGGTCTGCACACTACCTTTTGGGAAGCCCAGATCACCACTTGCAGACTCCCTAGGTCCTGGGGAGTTGGTAGTCACATGAAGCTAAGGAGATGCTGCTTCCATTAGAGACTGGCCCCAGGCACACAAGAGAAAACAATGTAGTATAGACCAAAACCAAAATTATTTCAATCAACTCTCTTTTATGGGGAAGTCAAATCGGTTTGTAAAGATACCGCTTAGCCTAAAGGAATGACATTTTTGAAAAAAAAAATCATTGATACTAGGTTGTTGGGGGTTTGGCTTGTCTTTTGCTTCCATTTTCCTAAATGTGGTGACATGTATGCTTCTGGTGAGAAGAAAATCATTTTAGTTAGTACTGTTGGTGTGTTGTTCTCCAGTTAATCAAAATTCTATTGTGTTGAGATAGTTTTATTTACTTCCTTTACATTGGTTTGTGGTGTTTGTGCTTCTTAATTCTAGTTTAAAATAATTTTAGTGATTCTGTTTATATTCATAATCTACAGAAAAATATGTAGTAATATGTAGGCCATACTTTGATGATAAACACATATAAGTAAGGAATTATTAATATTCCTTGATGCCATCTTTTTACGGAGATTCTCTGTAACTGAACTTAATGGCAGACCTAATTTATATACGCCAGGGTTTCTAAACCTCTGCACTGTGGACATTTTGAGCCAGAATTTATTGTGGGGAGAGGGCCTGTGCCTTACAGAATAATTTTCAGATTCTCCAGCCTTACCTCTTTCTGCCAAGTAGCACGAACGCCCCTCCTTTCTGCTTGCGATGTAAGAAAATAACTGCAGGCTTTGGCAAGCGGTTCCTTGCAGGCCTCATCACCACTCCTAAGAACCTCTGTACTCTATATCCTTTCATCTAGTCTGCTGTCTTTTATGAATGTTCTCACTCATGCACTGCCCCAGAAGAACAGAGTAATTTTACAAATGTCAAAGTTGTTAGTCTGCTCAAACATTAAGTAAGTCCCAATTTCACCTACATTAATAAAATTGAGTCAAATCTGAAATTGTCCCATTTCAATCCTTTAAAAAAATGTATCCTATAATAATCCTCAAAAGACTGGATTCAGAGAGCTTTAAAATGAGTCATACATTTATGAGATAAACAGTCACCAAAGAAAAATCACTGGCCTGGGACATACATTTGAGAGCTGAGAAACAGCCGGAAACATCTCCCAGTCTGAGCTGGTGCACTTCCGCTACCTTCGGAGGCATCTGTTTTTCGCTCTGTGGTGACATTGACTTTTGTGTTTGTGTCCTGACCCCTATTAGGTCTGATGAGTGGGCATGGATATCACAAAGTAGCTCTTCTGTGAGACACATTTGATCACATTTCTATTCCAGCCTCATATATTGGCATCTTTTGGCACATCGAACTGTCAGTTCAAATTTGAATCGGCATCACACCTGCCCAGCATATTTTCTTGTCTCTGCATTTTAGACTTTCACCCTCTTTCAGTTCCTTAATAAATATGTTTCCAGTCACCTTGATTTGCACTTGCAAATCTAGCCATGTTCCTTTCTTCTGCTGGGTTTGTGAATGACTAGCGGTCACCTACGGAGGAACATTGAATTTACTTTGCGTTGTCTGCAGAGGAGGTGCTGTAGGATCTGTTCAGCTTTTACTCACTGCTCTTTCCCTCTTTCTGGCTTTCTGAGGTCCAAAACAAACCTACTATCTCAAATTCCCTTGCCTTGGCCCCTGCTGTTTTCTCCAAAGGTGCATGTCTAGGGGACAGACCTTATCCTTGTGACTCTGCTTTCAAGTTTCTGCTGAAATCCTACCTTCTCTCCAAAGCTTTCCTCGATCTCCAGACAGATGGCATAGCCTCGTCTCCTAGGCACCCACTGCAGTCAGTGCTTACTTCTCATATCACAACCTGTGTGTTTTGTAGATTGCTGTGTTCTTCCTACCTGAAGGTTAACTGTCTGAGGGCAAGGACTGTGGTGTCATCTTAGTCATCCCCAAGCCTACTGCATGTTTAGCATGCAAGAAGTACTCGCTCAATTTGATTAAATTCAATATGAAAGAAAGTACAGTAAATCTTGGCATCCATATTTCTTAACATCTGGGGGGAAGGGGTCCTGGAATTGGTCTGGCATGGAAACCAAAGGAAATGGCATTACTATATATGATGATCGCGTAATATTTTCTATGATATTATTATATGATTGAACATCGTATAAGGTACAAATACTTCCTCATCAGGTCATGGGACATATTAACTACACAATCCTGACACATGGTAGGCTATCAAAATACATTTGCCCCCTTCTCTCTACTGCATAATGGCAATTAGCAGTTTTTCATGTTTCTAAGCTATAAAAACTAAACTGTCCTTATGTGCTCCTATAAAAGGGAGGAATTAGGACTTTCTCAGCATCTTTTTAAAATTTTTTATTGCTATACATTTGTGGTACGTAATACTCTCTTTCATCCTGGGGCACAGCATCATTCCACTTTGTTTTCCTTGGCGTATGTACCCATCATCCAGTGAGATCATGTGATCCAGCAGCTCTTTTCAACTTTAATTTTTGCAACTGGCTGGGAAAATTCATGGCAAACTAAGAGAATATTTGCTTTTGGGTCTTGAAAGCCTGTCGTGGAATGCAAAGATGAAGTCTGTTTGTCTTGGTTACTGACTAAGCAAGAGAAAGAGGTTTGCGAGAGGCGGTGAAGTGTGTAACACGTGATGTTTTTCTCTTGTCCTGCAGGGTGACTTCACCTGGAACAGCATGTCAGGCCGCAGTGTGCGGCTGAGGTCAGTCCCCATCCAGAGTCTCTCAGAGCTGGAGCGGGCCCGACTGCAGGAAGTGGCTTTTTATCAGTTGCAGCAGGACTGTGACCTGAGCTGTCAGATCACCATTCCAAAAGGTAAGGCCTCATTTGCCTTTCTTCTGGGAATGCTGCAAGTTAAACATCTGCTGGACCAGAGCCGCAAGCTGCAAACTCTTACCACATTTAACCTTAACACAGGAAGGAAACTCGAATTTCTTGGTTGCTGGCTGCCATTTATGTCCATTTTGAAAGACATGTCCAAGCAGCACCAGTTGCATATCAGCTAACAGGTTTGTTGCAAGTCTAGAACTTGGGCGTTCTAATGAGAGGCCGTGTATCTCAACAGTCTACATGGTCTCACAGCAACCAGTAAGAGAGACCTTTCAGAAACGACAACCCAAAGGGTTTGAGGGGAAGCTGTATCCGTCTCAACTTTATTATAAAATCAACATGTAAAAAAAAAAAAAAAAAGAAAAGAAAAAAACCCCTTGTCATTTGTCCCTATACAGACCAGCATCATGGACTGTATGGACATGAATGCCTTTGTCTCTAGTCTTTCAGCTGGTCGCCAAGTTGGGACATCCCCGCTCTGACACTGGAGTGTGGGCACACCTGTCTGAATTGTGTTTCCATGCAGGTGCAGACTCCCACAGAAAGGAGAAATCTGCAGTTGGATTCTTCCAACTCAGAACTCTGAACTGTGACTTACATAGGCATTTTATAATCTGTTTTACTATTTATGTAATTTAAAGTAGAATGAAAAACTGTGATGTTATGCAGAAAAAAATAGACCCATAAGATTAACATTGGCCAACGTGCTTGAAATGTAAAGCAAAGCAGAAGGAGGATAGTAAGCAGCTAAAAGCTAGATGTTTCATGCATGCTTGTCACTAATCTATATTATATGTGTGTGTGTGTGTGCACATGTAGACATAGACATATGCATATGACTGCATGCATCTGTACATATGTGGACATGTGGTTCTCAACTAGGGGGACAGCCGCCAATGTCTGGCCACATATATAACTGTCACAGCTTAGGGGAAGGACACTGTTGAGTACCCTCCAATACCCCAGAAATACAGCTCCCTCAACAAGAATTACCAAGCCCTAAGGACCCATGTGCAAAGGTGGAACAGCCTTACTTAATGCATGAACATATGTTCACATCCCATCACCCATAGTGCTGGTGGGACTGTTTTCTTGGCTCAGCTATGGCCAAGGGAAATAGGCTGGCTTAGAAGTCTGAGGAGTAGGATTGGGGATCTTACTCTGCCACACCGTACAAAGGTGAGGTGGGCAGTTCAGCTGTGCAGGAGGAGATTCATGCTGGACTAGGAGGAGTATAAGAATAGTGAGTATGTAGAGTTTGACATTGAATGGTGAGTCTAGGGTCAATGATCTTCCCTTTGCTTGGAATCTGAGACTTCTCTGGAGGTCAAGAGGAAGTTGAGAAGGGAGACACAGGGGAGGCTCAGGGGCTGTCAAGGCACGCATGTCACTAGCAGGTGCCTTGCCTCTTTGTTGCAACCACAACTACAACCAGCTCCTCCAGAGAGAATGTTTCCACCCAAGCTCTAACTTTTCAGACTAGTCTCACAGAGTGGCCCTCGGTACAGCTAAGGAAAGTCCCTGAGGCAGTTGTAAACGCTGTTTGCTAGTGACCCTCAGGTCGTGTTGCTGTTCTCAAGGCCAGGCTCTCCCACCTCATCCTGTCTTGGTGTGATTGCAAGGTGGAGAAGGGGCCTCCTCTTGCCTCCTACTTAGCTCGCAAGGGTGTCCTTGCACAGCTCTGCAACCCCGACAGTCCTATGTTCCTTTCATCATGAGCACAGACCTTTTTTTCATTTATAAAAAGTAAAAATATTAGCAGGACATAGTAATGCACACCTGTAATGCCAGTTACTTGATAGGCTGAGGCAAGAGGATTATGAATTTGAAGCCAACCTGGGCAACTTAATTAGAACCTGTTTCAAAATAATATAAGAAAAAGGATGAGAATGCAGCTCCCTGTTTCTTGGGCTCAGTCTCTAGTACCACAAGGAACAAAGAAGGAAGGAAGGGAGGGAGGGAGGGAAAGAAAGAAGAAAAGTAGTAGCAAAACCATTTATACTGGAAGGTATGATGACTTAGACATTTTGAAACTTTGAATGACTGCTGATAAGATAAGCTATCAGGGAACAGATATTCTTTGTGGCTTTGTTAGTAATTCAGTTAATTTGATGTTTCCTTTTGTCTCTGATTTTTAATCATCATCCTGGCCGCTTTTTAAAGAGTCCATTTAGCAGGACGTAATGGTGCAGGACTAAGATTCTAGCACTCTAGGAGGCTGACACAGGAGGATCACATGTTCAAGCACAGCCTGGTCAATTCAGTGACTCTGTCTCAAAATTAAAAATCAAAAACGGGCTGGGGATGTATAATTCATTCAATGGACTCTTTCTTTAAAGGAACTGCCTCTACCTCCAGTGACTCCCCAAAATACTCCATTAAATGAATAACTTTTACAAAACAGGTAATTTCATAAAACTTGTCCGTCGGAGGCTCAGTCTCCATTACTTCTGAGATTCTGTGGCTCCCTGCTTTTTAGGGGAAGACTCATGCTATCGAGATGTTTGAAGACATTTTCAGGCATGGAGAGGTTATTTTGATACTTTCTGCCGAAATAGGAATTAATGATTTACAAAGAAATTTTCTCACTTGTGATGGAGACAGGGAATTCTGTGTCTGTATGAAAAAGCCAGATGTCATACGGGAGTTTTTGAAGCTATTTTTTGAACAGTTGATTATAGTCATGCAGTCGTTGAGATCCTTTGAATGTATGGCTAAGGCCAAGTGATATGATAGAATCTTTGGACCAAATGTGGTCACTTGATTCCCATGCAGAACCCTACGTGGAGATTGTAAACAGTGCCAGATTCACTGTGTGAGTAATTTTCCGAGGAAAACAAATGCAACAGCCAGATCCTAAAAGAATAATACCGCACCTGAATATCTGGGGGAAATAATGAGAAAGGAAACATATTGAAGCTCATATTTCTGCTCACTGTCCCTTTATGATGATTGTGTAGTCTGATTGGCACATTGCTACTTGTGGAACCATCTCTTTCTGAGAGATTGGTACTTCCAAAGCTCAGATGCATGACATAGTTAAAACCTACCAAGATTGAGCAGAGACGGGGAAGAAGTAAGAATTGTGAGAGAGGAGTTACTGGGGTGGTTTCCTAGGGTGGGTCATAGAGAAAGCCAGAGCGCAACTGAAGGGTTTGACTTTCACTGAGGTTGTAATAACTAGTAAACCTGTGCTTATAGTCATATGTGCAAGTGAGGTAGAAGATGGTGGGAAATCATGTGGAATCTCACCACAGATGATGTTTGTGCTTCCAGTGAACTGGGAAGCAATTTAACTCATTAGAAGTGAGGGTGCGAAACAGGTCCTGGAACTTTGATGAAAAGGGAGAGGAAGGGAATAGAGGAGATCTGATGCACCAACAATGTCGTGAGACTGCAGGCAACCAAATGGCCATCTGAGGTTAGTAGCTGGAAATTTAACATGTAAAGTAAACATCCTGACAGCTCGGCACTGTTAAAACAAAACAGATCATTTTGTGCTTTAAATTCCTTAGCCCTAGTTAATCTTAATCTCCTCTAATGAGGGTTAGAATTTTCTGGTAGGGTTTAGTGAAAGTCAAGAGAGATGTGGCAATTGAGGGTATCTGTGGTCAGCAGAATAATGACCGGAAAGGTGGCCACATCCTAATCCCCATATCCAGTGAGTATGTTACTTCACAAGCCAAAAGGAATGCTACAAATGTGATAAATGAAGATCCTTCAGGTACAGGGATTTTCCTGGGTTGTCTGAGAGGGCCCATGCTAATCATGTGGGTAGTTAAATATGTGGAGAAACTGTTCCAACTGTACTCAGTGGAAGATGTGGTCATGCAGGTATGGCCAGAGAAATACAGTATTGTTGGCTATAAAGTAGAAGGACAGGGGTCACAAGCGAAGGGGTCTGAGTGGCCTCTAGAGACTGGAAAAGTCAAAGGAACAGATTCTCTCCTGTAACCTCCAAAAAGGAACACAGTCCTACACACCTTGATTTTAGCCCACTGACACCCACTTCAGGCTTCTGTCTCCAAAACTGTGGGATAAGAAATTTGAGCTGTTTGTCTTTTTTTGGTCATTTGTTACAGCAGTAGTTGGAAACAGATACACTGTCCAAGGAATGATAATCTCAGACCGTGGGGTCTAAGCTGGATAATAAAGTAAGAAATAAATATGAGATATATCGTTTTTGGAATAAGAATTGATAATATAAAGATATGAATAAAATAAAATTTCTGTAAACTGAATCCAATTCAGTAAAAGGACCAGCAGATTATTTTAGTAATTTTACTAAGTTGATCTGAATATTGTCTGAGCAAATAATTATGTGTAGGTAGTCAGAAGAAATTTGATGCAAAGTGTAATAGAAAATAACCCTATCCAATTATTAAAATGTCATGAAAGTAAAACAATTAAAAGAGTATTGTGTTGCTGCACAATGGGTAGACACGTCAGTAGGAGCCAGAGTTCGAACAACCTAAAATATGTATAATAATTTATTACATGATAAATATGTATTATTTTTTCTTGTCAGGGGAAAACAGGGCTATAATTACACTCGAGGCAATAAGATTACTGTTGGGGGAGCAAAGTGGGATGCTGCTTTACTACTTACATGAAAACAACATGAAAGAAATATTTGAAGACTAAAAAGTGAAACTATAAACATACCAGAAGAAAACAGAGCCGGATATTTTCATACTAGGAAGGCACTACCCAGAAAACACAAAGGACAAGAGAGACACATTTCATTGTGTGAAAAAAGACAATCATCTGTGTAACAAATAAGAATTCGTAGCACATTTCACAAGCCAAGTGCTTATTTCTTGCCTATGTAAACTCTATTACAAATTAAAATGAGAGAAAAAAAAAACCTAGCTGAATTATAGACAAATTACAGGCAGTTCACAGAAAAAGAAATACAAATAGTATATGAATATTTGAAAAGATGCTCATCCTCACGTTCTTTATAACAATACAAACTAAACACCAAGGAGACTTTTCCCTCTCAGATTGTCATGGATCCAAAAGTTTGGATAAAATAGTTTTTGAGGAAATAGACACTCTTCTGTGCTATTGAGGGGGATGTGAATTGTTGCAACGACTCACAAGGCAATTGAGTGACATCTAAATTGTAAATGGCCCAATGATTCTATATGTATAAGCATTTCTCAGAGGTGCGCAGCTGTATTAACCGGGCTAGACTGACCAGTTGGTGCTGTAACACTACGCAGGTGCCTCTTTTACTCAGGCACCAACGAATGCTTGTTGATCACGGGATAGGACAGGCGTCCTCTGCTCCATGCGGGTCCACAGGGGCCCAGGCTTCTTGCATTTGTGGCTCCTCCATCCTCTGTATCTACTCACTCAGGAAATGCAGCAACTGAATAATAAGACTTATATAAACTTATAAATCATTGTAAGTTATGACCCTGATTGGTTTCTCCTTCTATACATGTGAGATTTATGAAAAGAGACTTTAAAGATGACTTTGAGAACATAGAGAAATCGTTAATGGTTGAATCAGAAGATCTTCCAAAGGAAATGATCGTGTTTTATCAGCAGACGTTTTTTCTGTGAGCCTGAGACTGCCCCGTGGAGGCAGCCCGGGACTGTTTCCAACTGTCCGATGGGAGCTCTTGGCAGAGGATCTTAGCTCAGAGTATCCAGTCTGTGAATGACCTGATCCTTAGTAAAGGAATCAGCAAACTAACGTGGAAAGCATTTTATATATCAGGTGATGTGTTAGGCTGAATGGATATTATTTTGATAACATTTTAATACAAATAGGAAAACTGAATTGACTACCTGTTTCAGTTTTTAAAAAGTCTTATTGGAACACAGCTTTACTGACTCATTTACATATCATCTGACTGATGTCACAACTAAGTACTTGTGACAGTCTTTCAGAACTTCACGATCTGGTTCTTTACAGGAGAAATGTTGCTGATGCCTTGGCTAAGGTAAAAATAAAAAAGAGTAGCTGGCAGTCAAGGATGTTATGTACCTTAATCCCATTTTATTGTAAACAAATCCTTAAAGCCGAAAAGCCATTTGGCTCCATAAAAAAAAAAAATCATACTCATTTTCTTAGTGTTATTTCCCCTTTCTTCCCTCATTTAATTTCTGGTGTCACAATTGAGAAATATTTGCTCATATACTTTGAAAACCATAAGAAAACGAGGATTCGCTGATGGTTTATGTGCAAATGTGGGGGACAGTCTACTAAAAGCGTATGCTGGTACCTCAGAATTACTCACATGTACGGCTTCCTTAGAAAATGGTCCCCTCACCATTGTCCCTTAGACAACTTAAAATACAAGAAAACAGCTTAGTGAAATAAAGATAATTATGTTCTTGGTAGAACAATACTGCAACTGTCTTTGGTTTGTGATTTAAGTGTTGATTTAGAAAATAGGAGTAACTTGGTAGGCACAGAGATTGAGTTTATGTGTTGCTGTAGCAACCCTAGACAAAAAAAAATGTAACTGTACAGGTTCTTTGATGTCCTTGCTGCTATGGTCGACTTGAAGCTGTATGTGCTAGCTCTGTTCGTTGAAGCTTTTTGTGTATATAAAAATGAAGAAAAACATGAGGTAGAGTCCACAAAGCACAGTAGGTTGAAATGAAGACAGGGAGCAAATTCTGCAGAATGGAGTAATCATATTGCTAGACTTGGGTTCCCTCACCAAAGGCCTCTGCTGTGGGAGCTATAGCGCTCACTGTATCTCTGTGTGTCCAAAATGATGCTTAGTATGATTCTCCTATGTAAGACTGTGATTTTTCATGGCGTAGGGCTGTGTTTTATCTTTTGAGCTAGACCATCAGGTGCACTGTTCATTATACCCCTGGCCGTAGGAACTCTTTGAGGGATGAATTCATCCGTGCAAGTGCTTCTTCAAGTTAAGCTTCTTTCTCCACTCTTCAAGAAGCATCATTTATTTCATTTTACACAGTAATGATTTTGAAGCAACCTTAATCTTTTCCTATTGTTTCACCTCATGCTCAGTTTCTTTTTCCCTCCATTTTTATTAGTACACACGCACACACACACACACACACACACACACACACACACGGTATACAATGATTACATTGAGCTTGAGACTTTTTGTGCACATATATGTCACATCAATTTCACAATCCCTTGCTTTTCCATTTTTTTTTTTGCTCTTCTGCCCCCTCCTTCATCCCCTCTGCCCCCCAAATCTCACCCATTTGACTGTTTTTGCTTGTGTTCTGGGTTTCTCATATTAGAGAAACGATGTGATATTTAGCGTTCTGAGTGTGTCTCACTTTGCTAAGCATGGTGGTCTAAAGTTGTGTCCATTTACCTACAAATGACTCAAATCTATCTGTTTTTATGGAACATGAGTACTCCACTATATACAAATACCACATTTTTTTATATCCATAGATCTGTTGATAGCTGTTTTGGCATCCTCCACAACTTAGCTGTTGTTAGTCATGCTGCTATAAATATGTGTGTACATGAATCTCTGTTATGTTTTGCTTTTAACTCTTTTGGAAAGATATCCAGAAGAGATATTGCTGAGTCAAATGGAATATCTATTTTCAGCTTTTAGTGAAATGTCCATGCTGCTTTCCATAGTGCTTGTGCTGGCTTCACAGCATTCGGATTCCTTTACCCCCACAATCTCACCAGCATCGATTGCTACTTGAGCTTTTGGTGTTAAGTCATTCTCACTGGGCAAAGTTGGTATCTTAGTGTTGTTTTGATTTGCATTTCTCCAATAGTTAGGAATGCTGAAATTTTTTTCATGAATTTCCTCCATTTGAACTTCTTCATCTGAGAACTGTATCATTTCAGTTTTCCATTTTTAATTGGATCTTTGATCATAAGGGCCTATTTTTCTGGAGTTCTTTGTATATTCAAGTTATTAGCCTCCTGTCCAAGGTGTAGGTGATTTTTCAATTTCACTAAGGACCTCACAAGTTAATGTGAGGTTTATATGAAATAATAACCATGAGCTTAAAACATCTACTAAAATCTTACACACTCTCCACAAAAGCTATTCTTCACCAGCAGCGTTGTCACCACCATCATCATGTCGCTTTGTCATATGTAGTACTTGTACTCGATATGTCATTGAATAACTTCAAACCTAGGTCACTCTATTATTATGTCTCATTTAATTAAAGTCATAAGCCCCCGTGTGCTTTCCTTAATTCAAGGCATCTCCTCTGCTTTGTCATCATACCCAAAGATCCGGAGTACCTTCCATCACAAAATCTACTCCTTTTTGAAAAGATTAAAAACTCCCAAGGCTCCTTGTTGCCTACTGATCTACTATTGAAGCCGCTTACAAAACTATTTCATATAAAAGAAGAACTCCATATTGGTGGCAGCCTGTTCTGAGCCTGCACCCCAGACCTAAGGTTACGTGCCTTAGAATAAAAGGTTGAAGCTATTTGTCCATAATTTATAGTGAGATACACACTTTATAAACATCTTAGCCTAACAAACATATGATCCAAACATAGCTTGTTTTTAGCAGATATTCTCTGTAATATCTCTTATCCTCCTCCATTTGATTCCATTTCTAAAATACATTTGTCATAATCCACTAAGTTTTCTCCATCCATTAGTTGGTTATGATCCAAGTTTGATAATGCATTTACAGAAGACAGATACAGTGGAAAAGAGACCACCTAGGAGAAACCAAGAAAAACATCAGAATGGAAAAGTTTTTGTTGTTCTTTGCTGTGCCTCTCAGGGCCTTGTTAGGACAAAAGGGGGAATTTCTCTTTCTGTAGAGCATCAGAGATCAACCTAAAGTTAGAAGCATAACTCAAGCATCTAGTGTCAGGCTATCTAGCGCCAATCTGTGTGTCTCAAAAAGGTTCCTGTACTGCTTCCCTGTTCTTTTTAGCAATATCCAGCTGGATATGCAGTCCAGAGAAAATAGCTTTACGGGATTTAAGTTCTAGCTGCAATAGAGGATCTAACACCATGTCAAAAGTAGTCTATATATTCTCACTAGAAAAAATGCAAATGTGCCCGATATATTAGAAGATACATTAGTAGATACAGTCTGTTCAAGTTACCTTTCGTGACCTGTATAGATAGAATCTGCTTCTCTCACCTACTCTGGTAAAAGCCAAAGATGGCAGGGTTTTTTTCTGCAGGCAATTTTGTAGTTTTCTTCTTGGATGCTTGCCTTAACAGCTCAGGACTTTACCCTTGTACTGTCCTCCTGTGTGCTGCTGTGACTCACCGATAGTGCTAAGCCATGGACTCTGAGCCGTGATGTCTACCAGTGGTTTTCTTTATATTCTCGGGTAATAGAGACCACCTAGAAGTTTTCTAGCCAAGGTCTTGTCTCTACTGATCACATTTACACACATTTATATATCTTTGTTGGAGTAGCAACCATGATTGCACAAGGCCTTGGCATCTTGACCAAAATTTTTGTCACTGCAGTTTCTGAAATATTCTGGCACCTTTCGAAGATTTCAAGACTGCACTGTTCCCTCTGTTAGGATCGTGGTCCAAAGTAAACTTGAAAATTACAAAGAATCTCTCCCGTTCTTGAAATAAGAACAGGAGCTTCCAGGGTTTTTTTTTTCTTGATTTTACTATGAGTAAAATAAAAGCAAAAAAGTACTAATTGTAATTAAATGCCAGAAGTTTTTTAATCGCTCTTTCCAGATCATTCATATTCAGGACTTCAAGATTAAGGATAATCTTGTGTTCACAAAATATTTACAATGAAAAGCTCTGAAAAAAATAGTTTGACTCTTCACTTAATGAATGAGTGAACAAACTATATGACCAAATCTAGCCCACTGCTTCTTCTTATAAATAAAGTTTTATTAAGCTCAGCCTATTCTTTTATTTCTATATTGTCTCTGGCTGCCTTAATACTATAGTGGCTGAGTTGAGTAGTTTTAACAAGCACATATGTCTCACAAAGTTGAAAATATTTACTATCTGGAAGACCTTTAATCGAAAAAAGCTTGCCAACCTCTGGTTGAAGAGATGAATATTAATTTGGTGTAGTAATTCTTGTCTGTTTTTTATACTCTTGATCAACAGTACTATCCTGTTCATTTCAAATTCTTCATTGTCTTAAATTGTATTTTATAATAATGGGAGTACTTTTTAATCATCAGAATTTTATAGCGCTCAGATGTTTTAGTGCTTATGTTACATGTGACCAATTTTTCTCCAAAGAAGGATATTAGGTTCTTTTGGTGACACTAAACAAGAAAGAAAAGATAATGTGTTCTGTGTTGTTTAAACAACTGATGCCATCCTGTACTCTACATGTACATAATTTATGGATTAGGTGGGTGATTTTAATAACAAATTAATCTCCAGAGTGGGTTGATCATTCCTTTTGTTATTGCTGTCTGATTTGATGACTGAGAAGTTAGCATTGTTCATCTTATCTCAAAAGACTTTACTTACAGATTGATAGTTCTTTGCTATCTCATCTCTCCCCTTCTCCTGCTCTCCCTATCTTAGACCTCACCCAGCTTACACGGATTCAAAACTTGTATGGCTTCCTTTTCTTTAGGACACCTAGCATTACATCAGGGACTCCAAACTTTTTCGTAGCAGGGACTGATTTTGTAGAAGACGTTCCCCCCCCCCCCCCCCCCCCAGGCAACGTTGGGAAGGATGTTGCTATCATTACCACCTCGGATCATCAGGCATTAGGTTCTCACAAGGAGTGCCCACCTCAGCCCCCTCACATGCAGGGTTCACGGTAGTGCTCCCGCTCCTATGAGAATCTAATGCCACCACTGATTGGACAGGAGGTAGAGCTCAGGAGACGAGAGCAATAGGAAGCAGCTGTTAATACAGATGAAGCTTTGCATGCTCACCTGGCATTCACCTTCTGTAGTGCGGGGTTCCTAACTGGCCATGAGCTACTACCGCTCTGTGACCTGAGAATTGAGGATCCCTACATTACATGACATGTCATGTGGACCTCAAAGTAGAAAAAAAAAAAGTCACAGAACACAGCTTGGAATTATCATCCATTTTTAAGATACTTTGCAAATTCTGGAAAGTAAGTTGAAATTTCCTTGCATAATAGCTGATTATCTTACTTTACGAGGGCATCAAACGTAAGCTTGTTCTAGGACTCGTTAGTGCAACGGCTTTCCATCTTTTCTCTCTGCTGTTATGCGGCGTGACGTTGTTTAGCCTTTGCTTTGCTCACTGTTGTGGGACAGCCGCAGCAGCTCCTGATGTCTTTGCTCCCGCAGCAGCATCAGAACGCACAGAGGAACGGAGACGCTTCAGCCAGCACCTTTCTTTTGGCAAGTGGGGAAAGGAGTTTGATTGTGAAAGAGACAGGGAGTGAAGCAAAGAAAGCTCTTGCTAGCCGAGAGAGATCCTGAGTGTTCACCAGTATCGACTCTTTGTTTCGGGGTTTTTCTACCTGAATTGAAGTTACTACTTTTTAACGTATAGGGTTATGACATGCATTGATCACATCAGAAGCAACATATGGCGTGTTTGACCATGTGCTAATCGGATGGTTTTTGACAGTTCACCAGTGGAGTCAGTCAAGGACTGCTGAAAGGATAGGACAGCAAAGACCGTTTTAAGACCAGAGCAATATTTCTGCTGCCGCCTTCCAGCAACTCCTTCTCTCTAAAATTGCAACACTTTCTCATGCCCAAGTCAATAGTGGCAGATATCGATCTCCAGGACTGGCCTGAGGTAAGCATCCTTTTCCAAGGTTGCAGCGAGGACTTGTCTTAGGGTGCATGGCCACACAGAGGGTAAGCACCTAACAACACAGAGCAAGGGAGAATTGGGGTGGACGGGTGGGAGCAGCATTTGGATTACAAGCCGCCGTTGCGTAAGAGTGATGAGGAGACAGCTTTTCTTTTTTTTTTATTTGTTGTCTATCACAATGCCTCCCATACACCTGCTGTTCAATACACATTTTAGAAATGAAATCATAGCACCTTTACTTACATAGTGTATCCATATCCTATAGAATCATTTCAGATGGCTCAAAGAATAATTAAAGATATGAAATGGAAAAGGGAAAGATAAGAAATCTGAATAGTTTCATCTGAGTGTATCATCTGTCTAGTTATTGAATCTGAGAGAGCTGTTTTCGTGGGAACAACTGGTAGAAATTCTTCAGAGCTACCAGGACTTAACGTTTATGGCATAAGGATATTTGACTCCCTTCTTGTTTGTGAAAGCAAATGATGTAGGATTATTAAAGCACTATATAGGTTAAAAATGACGCCCGAAATAAGCATCGCCTGACTCCTACCTTTTAAATGTGTACTATAAACTTCAGCTTTAAAACAAGCAGTAATAGTGGCTGGACAAATGGCACAGAGGTTAAAGCACTTGCCTAACAAATATCAAGGCCCCAAGTTCCAGTCTCCAGCAATACATAAATCTGGGCATGGTAGTGCACGCCTATAATCCCAGCACTCGGGAGGCTGATGCAGGTAGATTGTCCTGAGTTTCTGAGTCTAAGGAGAGCCTGGACTATACCATTGAGTTTAAGACCAGCCTGGACTACAGAGCAAGACCCTGTCTCAAAAAAAAAATCGATGACAAAATGCCATAATTTTGGGTTTAATTTTTTATGTTACTAATCCAGGGTGTATTTTAAATAAATGACTTTTATCTTTTTGTTCTCCTATTGACTTTCTTTTCTTTATACACTGGGGAAAAAATATATACTTAACAATGACTTGCCAAAAGCCATTTTTCCCTTTCTGATATTTGGAAACTTCTGTCTCAGCAAAGGCAGTGCCTACCTAGACTGTTACAAGTATCATTTCCAATTTAAGAACTGTATGATGAGAGATGCGAATTCAGGAGTCTAGAAGGAGAGGCCAGCTCCCAGCTAATGAAAAGTCAGCAGCAGGGCTGCCGCTTTGGAACATGTGCTTACAGTTTTTTTTTTTTTTTTTTTTTTTATAACTCATAGAACTTAAATGTGGAAAAAATGACAGCAAGTAAAAGATCCTTCTAGGGCATAATTTGATCACAGCCAGTTGTTGCAGTAAGCCGTGATTACAAAGAATGCCTAGTTAAGGAAAAACCATAGTTGAGCTTTTAAACCCATGGCATCCAAACCATGAGATCGGCTTCCCAAGCTCACGTTTTGATGGAATGAGGAGACATGCTCAGCAAGTCAACTCTCTTAATGATGTTCTGCAATAGGAAAACACTTGCTCTGAGATTTCTCCACTTGAATATGATATAGAAAAATTTTAGCCCCAATTACCATGGCAAATAATTTTACCAAACAGGAAAAGGGTTTTAGCTGTAGTGGAGCTGGAAACACAGAGATCTCCAAGAGTTGACTTTCTCATTACAGCAGGGAGAGACTCACAGAGTGTTCTCAGATTCTGACCACAGCTTTGTTAATTCACCACGACGGCAGCATGTAAACTGTGGAGACTAGGACATTTCACAAGTACTTGGGGAGCCTGTATTGCTTAAGGATGTCTCTGAACTCCAGGGAACTGTAGACACTTTGGAAACACGTTTTGGAATCCATTTCCACAAGGTGCTAGCAGGATGCAGAAAAAGTGTTTATTTTGGTGGACTTATACCAAGACAAATGACCCAGTCATCCTGTTCCTACTGTTTTTCTATGTCTGGTATGATTAATGGAAGAGCTGTTGAGGACAACATGATATAGAAATGGGAACCCTGATAACATATACTTTTTGTTAAATAATCAATAGTCAATAGTATGAAAAATGTCTCCAAGATGATGTATACATGTGCGCGCGTGCACACACACACACACACACACACACACACACACACTCCAAAAGTAAGTAGTGGGACCAGTGTAGGCTTGAATACATTGTTTTGTGCTTTTTCGTATGAATTGTTTTCTTCCAGAATTCTTACTTGCCACTCTCCTGCACCTTAGTTTTCATGTAAGGAACTGTCAGTCCACTCCTGGGTTTGAGATTTTTCTCATCTTTTTTTTTTACCAGTACATTACTTACATGATAAAGGATTAGATTACTAGCAATAAAATCTTCAAAGCTTTAGAATAATCAGATAGAAAGAATTGCCTAAACTAAGTAGTCACCACATGATTTTTTGGAGAAAACCACCACCAAAATTTGAAGGATACCTTTATCCCTTAAGGCTAAACTAAACATATGCCTTTGTAGGCAGACTTGGGGGCAGCTTTCTTTCATCTGTCCTAGTACCAAGTAAATATCTATACCAAAGCATTTCTTTATTTTGTTTCAATTAGATTTCTACATACCCACCACTAGTATTGAACTTTAAATTATCCAAAGACAAGAGATATTACCCATACAATTGAGTTCGTAGCACATAGCTTATTTTCGTCTACCACTTGTTTAGTTGGTGTTGGATGGATGGATGATTAACCAATTCTCTAGAGAAAAGATAATATTTACACAGATAATGTGATAGTTTCAGTGTATTCCCAAGTCACAGAGATTCATCATCTGCTATGACACCACATTCCTGAGCAGAGAGTCTTTGCTTTAGAATGGAGACAGAATCTCTGCTTTGGCTACCTTCTCAGGTCTCTGGGGTTCATCCCAGGTCAACTCTAAGACCAGAGCTTTGCAGTGATCCCATGGAAGGGGAAATCCCCTTTCTGTCAGACCTGTTCTCCCTTCCATTTCTTGAGATGAACTTTAAATGTAGAGTAGGCACTTCAAAATGGGAGGGGCAGTTTTGAAGTCAGTTCATAAGAGTAGTGATCACAGTAACTGGTTCCTGTACTCAGCCCACCTTTTCCTGTGGCAAGATTTTAAGGGGGATTTTTTTCTGCCCTGCTCTTACCAGCTCCTGGCTGTTTGCTCATGTACCCGTACTGGGCCCATTCACCTTATATGGGTAAGAGTAACTATTGTAAAGCACCAGGCATGGGGCATGGGCATAAAGAATGACTCCCTAATGCCAGGGGCCATTGATAACATTATTTTATTAAACTTTTTTCTCTAAACTGTAAATAAAATATCTACTTTATTTTTCTTGCCTTGTCATTGAGAGATTTATAGATTAAAAGCCCTCAAAAGGAAAGGTAGATGAGAAGAAGTCATGAATTCCAGCTTTAATAGAGGGTGAAATACACAAAATGATAGTAAATATATTATAATACAATATATAATATAATTTAATAATAGTAAATATAATATAAGTAAAGTTTTACAGGATATTCATATATCGTGTAACTTACCTAGGTCACATTCATATGTACATATAAAAATATATTGTATTTTATTTAAAATGATGCTTTAGATTATCAGGCTAGGCATGACAACATTAAAATATGCATTTCTGTCCTAATCATTCTTTGATGCAAGTGAAAAACATTAGGTCTCTATAACTTAAGCAGAAAGGGGATTTAGAGAACCTGAGATACAGGAGAAGTCTTGAGACTGTCTAATCAGCCACCTATGAAGCTGTCACCAGGGCCGGAAAGAAAAAATGTGGTCAAGCCCGTTGAGCTGCCCCTTCCCTTTCCACCAGAATGGCTACCATGATGGGTGTTCTCTGTGAGCTCAGACCTGTGTTTTCCTTCACATCAGGGAGATGTGGATGGGAGATAATTTCTAGTTTCAGTCAGGTTAGAGGCTTTAGGTGAGCCACTTTCTTTCTTACCATAATCTTGAGTTCCTAATTCCACAAAGCACTTTGGAGAGCAGTGCAGGTCTCCATTTTCTCACATGCTTGACAAAATGAGTTTCCAGCCTTCTCTTAAATACATTCGGTTCCTGGGAGAAAGAGCTTTCTTAAGAAACATGTTTGGGGTTTTTTTTTTTTTTTTGAGTCACTTCATATTTACCAAAAATTTTTAAAATTAGTACAACATCTTTTTAAAAATTACCAAGTCTTCCCTAGTGTTCACATCTTACATCAACTTAGTACATTTAAAATAGCCAAGAAGCTAATCTCGGTGAATATCAAGAAAACTGTAGACTTTATTCATATTTTATAAGTTTTCTCACTATATCCCTTTTCTGTTTCAAGATCCCATCCGAGATACTACACCACATTTAATTGGGCATCTTTTCATTTTTTCCTTTGCTTTCCTTTTCTTTTGATTATTTTTAAATGGCAAACACTTTTCATCACGCATGGCTTCTGCAAGTAGCTTGGCTTCATTGTTCTGCAGATGGCACTGCCATGCTCTGAGGAATGGCCCATGTCCAGGACCACTCACATGGCTGCTGGCTGGAACCTTCAGTTCCTTACCACTTAGTCCTTTGTGCAGGATTGGTCAAGGCCTGGCTTCTCTCGGAGTGAAGGATATCAAGAAGAGAATCCGACCAAGATGGAAGCCACAGTAAACGGGGCTCTCACAGAAGCAGCTCACTCCGTTGCCCAGTAACTTGATGTGCTTGCAAAATGATTTGCCTATACTATCCTTCTGAATTTTTGTTGTGGCCTATGCAAGACAGGCTACCAAGTCTCTTTGTGCATCACTTATTAGTCCACATAAAAGGATAGAAGCAGTGTTCCGGACTCTTTCTTGAGTGCTAAGCAGTGCCCATTCATGCCACAACTCACCACAGATGCTGTCCTACACCTGATCTTGCCCCCAAATAAGGACATAACACTTTGTCCAAGGAAACAGAAGGCTCTTTACCCGAAGAACTCACTTTCTTTCCCCATATGTTGTCTTAGGAGCTTGGAGGAAAGAAAATTGTAAGCAGACCCCTATTTCTTCATCAATTGAAGCAGATTACTATAGTGCTCAAACTACAACCTGGTATCTAAAGGCTCAATATATTGTAAATATTCTAATAGTATTTTGTTTAGGACAAAAACTGAGATAGGGTACCAGTTGAACTTAGTGGCAAAAAGGAAAGTGAATGTTTTCTTCACATTCACATGGTTGGGCCCACATTTAGCTTCTGTCTGAATAGATTTATGCAGAGATCATTGATTTTGCCCCTCCACCACGAGCACTTTGGCAGTGTTCAGAGGCTTATTCATTGTCACAACAAGGGACAAGTGGGTGCCCTGGTACCTAGTAAATGGAGGCTAGCTAGCAATGCTACTAAATACCCTGCGATCCAAAGGACAGCTCCCCACAATAAAAACTTCACTGGTGTCCAGACTGACAAATACTGGCTCAGTTTCTAAGGGGCCACTGCTCTGCCACCCAAGTGGCTCTTCTTGTATAATTTTCCCTCACTTTTCCACTGAGCTCCCCCCCATTGCTGATGAATTCTTTTGGTTTGCTTTCCCTGAGTCTATTTTTCTGGTCCAAGTAAATATTGTGAGGCAGCTATGGCTGGGATTCAGGGGAGGTAGTGCCAAAAAGCATTCCTTTAACTTTTCTCAGTAGAATTATTTTTGAGGACTGAACGAGCTAGAACCTTCCTTTTAGAATCAAATGGGGTTGCAAATGCCAAGGCCTACCACATCATACAAATGGGTGCAGTGGCCCAGGGTCGGGTGGCTGTGCTAGCCTGGATGGGGAGCATGGGGAATGTGGTACCCAGTGCTGCCAGTTCTCGTGTCTTTTGTGAGAAGCTAAAAATCCAGACATGTATGTGTAATCACCAAGATTGTGCATTGGACTCAATTATAGGTGAGCTAACCAACACTCGTAGCTGGTTACAAAATGTGGCCATTTTGTTCCTGCTGGGCTGGCTCTTTGCTGCAGCACAAGTGGAGAGACTTGGCCCCAGCAGACGATGAGTAATTCTTTCTTCATGTTCATTTCACAGCTGAGTTCGTGAGAGTGCGTGCCCTTCCCAGTAATGTAATCTTTCCTGAGCTCTCAAGTGATCGATTAAGGAAGGTCTTAAGTGCTGATCATATCCCATATCCAGGTGCACCTGTGAAGTAAGGCCATCTACTGCCAGTCCCTTCGCCCTCACTGTGGAATGACCCATAATGTCTTTTTACTCAATACTTGGACTTTGATAAGAGAGACGAAATGACCCTCACAGGTGCATGTCCGTGCTTTGCAACCAGTTCCCAAGGAAGACAGTCCCAAACCATGCCTGACGGTGCAGAGGCAACGTGACCTTAGAACGTACTTCTGGTTTTTCTCATCACAGCCATTTTAGTTCAGCCACCCTTTGCCTGTTAGAAAGAGCTGGAATGCACCTTTGAATCCTAGCTTGGTTACCACCTACCAGCTCTGTGACTTGGAGGGAACTTGCTTGATCAGTTCACTCACCTGTAAAATGAGTAGATTAGATGTATGTTAGGAAATATCACATACATATAAAAAGACTTATCTAGGCCTTGTGCATGTTTGGAATTTAAATTTATTTTCTTCCTCCCCTCCCTTTCTAATTCTTTATTGCTTTGGACATATCAGCCCCTAACAGACCATGCTGGTATCTCCCCCACATACGCTCCTTGCTTCCTTCACCACAACGTAGGCAGAGTTCAAGGGACCCAGCTGTGACATCTTTGGGTGCAAGTTCTAGATTTACCACATCTGGTGTTTGCCCATGGACAAGTTATTTAACCTCTTTAACCTTGATCTCTTCCTCTGTAAAATAAAACGATAGGAAAGGATTCACAGAACTGCTGTGAGGATGTGATAAAGTTGTGCCCCTGGCGTATAGTACATGCTCAATAAACACTGACTATCCCTTACTGCTTTATGCCTGTATCATAGGAAAGTTGAGGTACTCAGATTGAGGTCACAGATATTTAGATACTTAGAAAAGTGAAACAGGGAAGATTTCTCTTCTATTGGACTTTCATCTTGAGTTTTCTGTCCCATTTAGTGTAATTTTTATGTTGATGTCATTGAGTAAAAATGGCAGAATCTTTCATTGTCTTTATTTTTGATGAGAAATAACATATATAGCCATACCTATATGACGTATATGTATGTGTTATATAACTACCAACCAGATCAAAATATCAAATCTTCTTTTATGCCCCTTTTTGCAATATATGCCTCCCACAGATAGCCCTTACTGTTCATTTGTAACAGCATGAGTCTTCCGTCAGGCAATATTTTTCATTATATCTGTAATTAACTCAGTATGGAAAGTATCGTCTTATAACCCTCATTTCTCAGAATCTGATCATTTAAAATTAGAAGGTATGTACTTCATTTCTTGTAGGTTCCCTCAGACTCAACTCAGAGCCTCCCACTTCAGTATCAACAAGTAAGAGAATTCCTTTCCATGTGCAGTGGACTTGAGGGGAGCAAAAGCCCAGGAGACGTGGCCTGGCCCTCAGAGAGCTTCTAATCTAGCTGGAGAAATAACCAAGGTACAGGCCTTAAAATGGAACGTAACCAATAGCAAATTACTATAGTTCATGAAGAGTCTACTCTAGAGGAGTGGCCCCCTGTTTTCTTGTTCTCAGCTCTCCTGAAGACCCTGCTCAGTATTGGCCTCTTCCAAGAGGATTCACACATTAGCCTCAGCTGGCTTACGTGATAGGTCTTTTGCTTTGGGGTCACTAGGACATGAAAGGCTTGCTGCTTCTCCATCTGCTCTTGTGTTATTTGTTTCTGTGAGGTCTTCCACATAGGATGTGGTCTCTTCTTGGCATATTAATGAGGATTTCCACAGTGCCTGGCAAAAGGAAGATGCATGGAAGCCAATCCCTAAGTGCTTGTTCCAAGATGCCTTTGGTCAGGATGTGTTACCCGAGTTCATCCTACAGATTGCTGTTTCAGTAAGACAGTGTACGCACTGGAAACAATCAGTGAGCAGGTGCACATCACCATTTGCACCACAGAAATATCTATGGTCATTGTTAGTTGGGAGCTTGGATTTCATAAAAAGACTACTATGGTTTAAATTGCCCCTCCCCACCGCCCCGCAAAAAGCATGTGCTGGAAGCTTCATCCCAGTGCAACAATATCGGGAAGTTGGGCCTGATGGGAGGTGTTCAAGTCATAAGAACTTCACCCTTATAACATTAGTTGCGAAAGGATATGAGCCTACAAGTTCCATCTCTTCTTGTGCCCGTGTTTTGCCTTCTACCATGTTATGAAACAATATAAAGGCCCTCACTAATCTTGCACTTCCCGGTCTCCAGAACCATGAACCATGCAAATTCCTATTGTTTATAAATTGCCCAGCCTATAGAATTCTATTATAGCAGCAGAAAACAGACTGACACAAGTAGAGAAAGGCACTTAACTCGCTTATTGCTATTCAAGGAACTGGTTCAGTATGAATCGTATGGAACCAGCACATGACAAGGCAGCCTCTGTTAATCAGGTTTTTAGTGCTCTTTGGGAACAAGCGATGAGGCACTCTTCCCAAACTGAAGACTCCAAGGCAAACTGTTGATTGATTCCAAGAGAAAATGGAAGAAGTGAGCAGATTGATTATGCGGCTCTGTTCATTCGCTGGAAGATTTGAAAAGAGAAAACAGCAAGTACAACATTTCAGTAGTTCACATCATTGCATATCATCAAATATTTTATAAAGTTGTATGTTGAGGTTTACTTCTGTTGAGTTAAATGGACAATATACTGTGTACTGAAAATACGTAATTGTTTTACATTGTAGGCCACTGTTCACAAAAATCACACTTTGCCTGTAGACTTCAAGGTACTATTAGAAGTTCTGAAGTTTAAGGTCCGTGTTATCTTTCGAGGACTTGGTGAGCTTTCATAGTGATGGGTGAATAAAAGAGCACAGTTATCTTTAAAAGTTTGACATAACTTCACAAAGCCGAATTGTATGCATATTTATTTAGCAATGACATGTAAATATATGTTTTAATATGTTCCATGATAGATATATAATATATATATTTAAAAATATTCCACGATATATCACGGAACAAGGACTCTCAGAGTTTAGTGTGCACTAGAATCCCCTGAATGGTGTACTCAAATGCATGTTGCTGGTGCCACCACAGATTTGATGGATATGGGTGGAACCATGGTGAATTTGCATCTTAAGCAAGTTCCCAGGCAATACAGGTGCTGCTAGATCTAGAACCAGACTTTCAGAACAACCATCTTAGAGAGACTTTCTTATGTGCACAGAAGGAAACATGAATCGAAGGTTTCAAAAACATTGTTCCTAATAGTCCCAAAATATAAACCGTGCAAGTTCAGTGAGAGAATCCACTGTAGTATATTCCTTCACGAAAAAACTATATAACAGAATGAATGACCTGCAGTTACCTGCAGGACGTAATGCATGAATCTCATGAAGTGTTGGTAAATGAAATAAATGGGGCAAGAAAGAGCACCCCCAATGTCATTTCATCTATGTGCATGCCAAAACAGAAAAAAGCCTAAGACATATTCTTTGTAAATGCATGAATAGATAATAAAGCAAGAAAGAAAAGTAAAGAATCGATTATTGCAAAAATCGGGCCAGGAAAATTATGTGGCGTAAGGAGGAGGGAGACCTACTGGTGGCTTGTTGAGAAGTAGCAATAGTCTATTATCTTAGCCTGGCTGTTGAGTGTGCCAGAATTGGTCTTCTGATATTTAAACTGTCTATTTGTATATGTACATGACTATCTATGACACATCCCATACTTCCAGTTTTTAATTTGTTCATTGATTCCTTGTATTTTATTTTAATCTCTATTTTATTAATTTTTGTTCCGATATTTATTTATTTATTTTTATTGTGTATATTTAAGGAGTGCAATATGATATTAAGGGATTGCACACATAGAGTAAAATGTTTATGATAGTGAAGCAAATAACCATTGTCATCTTCATTATTCATTTGACACCCTGTGGAACGAGCACCTAGCATCTATTTGTTGTACATGACTTCCAAATTCTATAACACATTAGAGACCTGGGATTAGGGGAGTTAGTGCTTGTCTATGCCCACCCTTTTACAAGGGTTCACCCTTGGTTAACTAGTTTTTCTTTCCTTTTTTTTTTTTTTTCTATTTTCAAGGAGAATGTTTCCCATATGTATTGTGACACTTTGGATTTTAGAATCTTCCTACTGAATTTAAAAAATAAATCTCTTGGCTCTACTATATGCTTTAATCACTCTGCTCAGTCAGTTATTTTTAAATGAAGGAATTTAAAAATAAAATGTTGTTACTGTCAGTACATTTGGTGATCAGAGTTAGCAATGAACAAAACATTACAAAGAAAAAGACTTACCAGATTAATGTCTTGTGCAGTTAATAAAGGTTTCTGTGTAATGTCATAAAAGACCCTAGTAGTTAGATCTACTTTTAGATGTTGCAGATAAGGACATAAAAGTGATGAAAGAGACTGATGGCTCTTTTCCACATTTTGATGGATTTGCATAATTTTTTCTGCACAAATCTCCTGACTATAAGGATGAAAACTCTTCAGAACTGTTTTCATTTAGTGGAAGAATCACTTTTTAAATCTTTGAAAGACAAGAAGAATTGAATGTCCTGTGACTATATTGTGATGTTCTTTTGCCCCCAAAACTTCACAGAGGAGGAGCCGGGAACATCTGCAGCCCGTGAGGATCCTAGGGATGCTCATTTCTATTTCAGAACGCTTACTCTGACTTTTCCTGATAACAGAATTTTGTTTTTAAATTTTATTCAGCTGAATCTCTTTCTTTAGTACATTTTTAGTGTGCCTTGTAAAACTATTCTTAATCCCCCTTTAAACCTAGTCTCCTAATGGCGTGAACTGCACCTCTACGATGTGATCACCCTCAATTCACACCTCCCACACATTAAGCTGACAGCTGCATAATCCCCCCAGACACTCTGGCAATGACGAATGCCAGTATTTTATGATGCCATCCCAAGAATTCGACTGCAGCTGCCTACTGATATGACTGGTATCTTTATAATTTGGTGAGTTAAACAGACGTATTAACTACGTGTGCTGCAAGCACCAGATCCTAAAAGAAAATATTCTTGACTTACAGCGAAAATTTAGAAACAATCCCTACCTCTATTAGAGGGGGGAAATGACTGGCTGAGTTCTGGTGGGGCTGTACAGTGGAATATTATGTAATCCCCACAAAGGATTTAGATCTGCATTCATGGGCATGTGCTAGGCTCCGCATTTAGCACTTGGCATGTTTTGTTTCATTGAATGCCTACAACCTCGGGACAGTCTTATTTATGGATGAAGATGACGATGAGGATGCTGGGACTTTCCCAGAGTCATATAGGAAATGGTGTAGCAGTAGTTAGACCTCAGTTCTGTGGATTCCTCAATCCATTTCCTTATCCAGTAACGATGTACTAGCTTAAGAATGTCAAAGCTCTTTCTTTTGAGACTGGGTCTCACTCTGCAGTCCAGAATGGTTGTGAACTGACTATATAGCTCAGGTTGGCCTAAAACTCATGGCAGTCCTCCTGCCTCGGCCTCCTGAGTGCTGGGATTGCAGGCATATACCACTATTCCTAGCTAATTTTTATGTGGTGCTGAGAATGCACATGCTAGGTAAGTTCTCTAACCACGGTGCTGCACCTCCAGCCCCACTGATTACCAGAGTTGTATGAACTGTCACTGCTGTCATGGAGATTTGGTTCAGTGGACATTCAATTGCATGACCGTGGAGAACAGGAAGAAATTTATTTAATAGTATCTACATGTCATTGCGAAATTATATGTGAAAAAGGAAAGTTTCCTGTCCTTGCTATGACTGAAAGAAAACTTAGCATAAATCAAGACTCTGGTTATATATGCTAAACAAATCAGAGATTTTCATGTAATCTCCAAGTTGTTTTTCTGTTCAAAACGTGTCAAATGATGAGCAAAGAGAAAAATCATGCTTCTGCCCGAATATGATTGTTGATAATGCAAAATATCACTCATATATTTGTAATAACTTCTTGGGTTTTTTGATACTTCCAGATGGACAAAAGAGAAAGAAATCTTTGAGAAAGAAACTGGATTCCCTGGGAAAAGAGAAAAACAAAGACAAAGGTAAAAGATGACATAACTAAGTCAATTGTATCTTCCACGGTGGGGTTTGTGAATTGTATAGGCTTCTGTGGTTCAATTCTATTATGTAAATGGGTTTTCTGTGATGGAATGCCATTAAGGACTGTTTTGGTCTACTCTTCTGTGTTTGAGTATCCCTGTACTGAATTGATGAGTTCAGCCAGTTTGAGCAGAGTGTGACTTTGGCCAAGTTTATGGTTCCAATTATTCTGGCCAATCAGCTATGCATAAAAAAGGACCTGGGTCGAGTAGCCATGGACAGCATCACTAACGCTAACCAGCTGTCTGGCACATTCAGACAGTTAGGCAGGGCTAGTTGAAGGGGAAAGAGTTTCGATTTGCCTACCATGACAACTAGGAAGAAATCGTCCCGGCCTCCCGCGTTACCCAAGATGTTACATTCTCAACATTTTTATGTTATTTTTTTGCCCCATATGTTTTGGAACTTGCTTAGTCGCATCGTACTGTTTTGTGACCCTTACAATGTCTATTTAGGGAATGGACACTTGAGCGACTCTTTCTGAAATATTTGTGGTCACTTTTGACTAATATTCTTTGAGCCTGCATAGTGGGCACCTGGACTTCATTAATACAGTTCATTTTTGTGGCTTGTCCTTAAGGTCTCACATGAGGTGACTGTTGAATGTTGTGTGATCCTATGAATATATTTTCATTTTATGTGACACTGTGAATGGGAATTGAATGAGGTTAGGCAAATGTCTCACCTTTGAGTTCTCTTATAATGATTGAATTTCTACTTGAAAAGTAATGGAAAAGCAAAGAAATCAAAGGTTTTAAAAATTAATGCAGTATGATCAATATTGGATAAGATTGTTCCACAGCATTAATATTGGTTGCTACACCCATATTTTCAACCACGCCTTAAGAGTCGTGATAGTTGGTTCATGAATTTGGCAATAAAGAATTCTGTAAAACGGAAAACCATTGTTTAATTTCCATTAGAGCAGTGCTTCTCACCTGTGCTGGTGTTGGCACTTTAGAATGGGGAAATCTTTGTGGTGGGAGTTGTCCTATTTATTGTGGGATGTTTAGTAGCATCCTTGGCCTCCACTCAGTAAATGCCAGTAGCACCGCTCCCAGCCAAAATGCCTTCAACCGTTTCTAATGTGTACCAAGCATCATTGATGCCTACCCCCAACTGCACAACAGAATTACTTGTGGAACCCTTAGAACGTCTAACGGCCAGGGACTGGGGATACAGTTCAGAGGTAGAATGCTTGCCCAGCAGGCATGAGGCCCTGAGTTTCATCCCCAGCACTGCCAAACTAAACAGTCAGACAAACAAACAAACAAACAAACAGAGAAGTGCAAGTGCTGCCCACACGCCCATTTCAGAGAGCCTGAGTCCGTTGCCAAGGATACCTTGGGCATGAGTATTTTTATGAGTCTCTAATGTGTAACTTCTAACAGGAGACCCTTGATCACCACCAATGCATGTCTTATCCCAGCAGCATCTGGTACTGAAATCATGAAAGGCAAAAGGTTGTCTGGCTACATATTATTGTACAAAAATTGTATTTAATTGGTTTATAGTTATTGCCCTTACTTTTAAGGCCTTGAATATCAGTATCTAGCATTGATGTTCTAGAATTTTTGCTGATTCTATTCCTGCAGTAGAGCACCTTTACTTGTTTAGGTTAGAGCAGTTCTGCTTGACACAGTTGTCCCCATGCACAGGTACATTCTATTGATTTCTCTCTATATTAGTATGTTCCTGTGGTATTTATAAATAGACACATAATGGATCAACAATACTGACTAACTAGAAAATACACAATTATAAAAACGTATTGTAATAAATGTTACTGGTTGGGCATGCTGACACACACCTGTAATGTCAGCACTCTAGGAAGCTGAGGCAAGAGGATCAAAAGTCCCAGCCCAGCCTGGGTAGACTAGTGACTTAGTGAAACCTTGTCTCAAAATTAAAAATAAAAAAGGGTTGGGAATATAGCTCAATGTGAAGGCACTGGGTTCAAGCCCTACTATCGTGATTAATTAATTAATTTTATAGGTTATTTAAAATGTATTAATTGCTCATTTTTGGAGGTTTGTTTAATATTTTGGACTACAGGTGACTGTGGGTAATTGAAGCCAGGAAAAGTAAAACCAGGGATAAGGAAGTACAACTGTATTAATAATGTATTTTCTTTTAAAGTTGGTTAATTCCAGGGTAATGGTATTGGTATCACGCTATAAATATTTACAATGTAGACTTTAGGTGATTCTTGAGAAAGTGCCCATTTAGTCTAGACTAAGCAGATGTTTGCATTCCCTCCACAGGAGATGTGTGTGTGTGTGTGTCCTTGCTTAAATTACATACAAAGTGCAGCAGGCACGAACATGAATGAGCTGGGATGGAAGAGCCAGTAGACATTTTTCAGAGCACATCGTATTTGTGTAACCTCAGTGAGAGCTCCTGCCACACACGGGCTGACTAAGGAGAGGAAGTAGCTTCTCCCTCCAATTAAGGGAAGAAATGTCAGGCTTCATGGCAAAAGAAGTCTGTTTTTTATAAAGTAGCATTTATGTTTAAAAACAAGGTACCCTAGGCTTAAGTGAAGAGTAATTACATGACATCTTTTCTAAACATAAAGCTTTGTCCATGTCAACACTGGGGCCATCCCATGGATGGCTTGGGAACAGGAGTGAGCGCAGTGGTGTGCTGGTCTGTCACAGTTATGATCAGCTCGCAATATTTCCACCCGTTGATTATTAGCATTTGGGTTACTAACAGCTGCACATGTGAAAAATGGTCATCATTTGAATCCAAGAGTAAAAGAGGGAAAACAGGAAACTCTCAATGACCTTTTGGATTAGGCCATCTAAAAATAAATGGGAACAGCTTTTTGAGAGTCAAATTGCCATCCCGATGAAGAGTGATTCATAAATGCTTGATATGACACCATTTTAATTGATTCCACAAAAATTAACCACTATATGACATTAATTTGTCCTGATAAAATATATAGCCGGCCATGTGACACTCCTGGTCCCTCCTGCCACTTAAGCAAGTGCCCATATAACTTTTGCTTTCTGTAGGGAAGCTAACTAAAGATTGACACCAGTTCTGGAAGTATATTTTTATACAGAATAGTACCAAATTCTTAATTTGTCTTAGTATAATCAAAAATATTTCTAAAACTTCAGAAAAAAACTTTTTTGCATCAAAAAGACAGTTTTTTGAAGAAAGGTTTAAAAATAGCTACTTGGTTCCAGTTGTGCTGTTTCCTAATCGGAGCACGTGATGGTGAGATTCTACTGGCCCACTGCTTAGAGACAGGTTTCTTCTCACAGAGCATTGTCACAGTATGCCATTATAGTTATCAGCATAAAGTCTGAGAAGAGTTCAGGTCTGGCACTTTTCTTGATTCCATGTTTGTTACCCACTGTCCAAGACATCATTATAAGTGAGCTATGAATAAACACTGTGTAGCAATAGTTGATATATTTTGTTGCTTCATAGTAAGTAGCAATAAAAGAATCAAATATCAACCATTGCCATATATAAATTCTCAAAGACAACGTATTGAATGCCATTGTTAGGTGCTATTAACTAGAGAAGAGAGAGCCAGGGGGAGTGTGTTTCCAGGGAAGGGTTGGAAGGAGCCAGCTCGTGCAAGACTCTGTGGGCCACAACACAACTTTTGGTCTGTATACTAAGAGCATTGAGACCCTGCCAATACATACTAAGAAAAAAAAATGGCTCCATGTAATGAAAAATGGCATTTTTGAGATTGGTATGCTGTGATGTGAGGTACGAACTTGGAGTGAAAGGAGGAGGCCAGCTGGAAGGCTGTTGGAATCCCAGGAGTAAGGCAATGGATAAGAATTGGGATGACGTTGGATGTGAGAAGACACACCCAAAATGAAAGGTCGATGTGAGAAGGGGAGAAGTCTGACTCATGGAATGTTCTTTCTCCAGCATGAAAAAGAGAGAGCACTGGAAATCTGAGTAGGACCTGAGTGGGGACGATAGGGAGTAAGGGATGCCTTTGAGATGCGCAAATATAAAGGAAGAAAAAGCGGCTGGCGCTCAGAGGAGAAACTCAAGATGGAGGTATTAAGGAGATGTCAAATTCTGGTGAATACAAGCTCCTGAATGGGACTAAGGGAAGGACACAAAAGTAACATGCATGAAAAAATAAGGAGAGAGGTAGAGACTAAGTAACTGTGAGGACTGAGAGTCAGATGGGTCGTATCGGTACCTGGACAGCCACACCACCCAGGCTGAAGTCTAATGGGATCTTACATTGGTAGGTTTCTGCCCAGATGGCAAAGCGATGCTCTGGAGTAGCAGTCAGGAGCAAAAAGAATGCCCATCACCTGACCGTGCAGCTCAAAATGAGAGAGAGAGAGAGAGAGAGAGAGACAGAGAGAGAGAGAGAGAGAGAGAGAGAGAGAGAGAGAGAGAGAGAGAGAGAGAGAGAGAGAGAGAGAGAGAGAGAGAGAGAGAGAGAGAGAGAGAGAGAGAGAGAGAGAGAGAGAGAGAGAGAGAGAGAGAGAGAGAGAGAGAGAGAGAGAGACAGAGACAGAGAGGGAGAGGGAGAGGGAGAGAGAGAGAGAGAGAGTAGTCACAGCTAACATGGGCAGCAGGAGAGCAGGATCCTCAGGAAGCACATTCCATGGATGAAAACATGACAGCCACTATCCCGGGATGTTGGGTGATTCCTTGTCATTTAAAAAGTCTATTATCAACTTTATTTTCTCCTGTCAACATGAAGATTCCCAAGTTTCTTCTGTCCCCTACGTAGAAGAGCTTTGAACTCAGGTAGGCATGTTTGCCCATTGCTGTACACCTAAACTAGAGTTTTGCTCAGTTGATGTGTGCTAAGTCCTCGATTCCTTTGTGAGACTTGTGAGGCTACTTGGGGAAAACAACAAGAACCTAAAGCGAGAGCATCAAAACTCTACCATTGAGAGAGTAAACTCATCCAGGAAAGCAAGTCTGCTAGAGAGAAAAAAAGTTCTGTTCCGATGGCTACGTCTCTTGAATGAGAATGAAAGAGCAATACAAATTGGGAAGAATGATTTCATGTATTTTATCTGTTTAATTTTTCCTCAGCTATTCTAATTTACAAGTAGAGTGACGGATTTTAAGATATTTAAAATGGCAGATGCCAAAGGAAACAATGTTCCTGCCCCTTTCCAGGGATATTAGAAATTTCTAAACAAGTCTGGCTGGATTTCCTTATAAGGAAAAAAATAGCTAGAAAAGGACTCAATAATCCATCTTTCCTTTGTGTCCTTTCCTTTCCCTTCCTTTCCTTCTTTTGTCTTTATTGTTAGTGTGTGCGCGGTGCTAGAGATGGAACGCAGAGCCTTGCACATGTTAGACAAGTGCTCTATTACTGACCAAGTCACTATCTTATAGTGAATCCTTGCCCTGAGTATACTTATACAAGCAGTAACGGTCACCTGATATATTTAATGTTCTTTTGGTGGTTACTATCCCCTATTCATTTCTGTATGTTTTATGTAGCTGTGAGCCTTACCATCAACATGTTCCCACATTCCCCCAGTCATTTCCAAGTGAGAATATTTATTTCCTCATACAAGATAGCACTTATTTTTCCCCCTATTTTATATATATATACATGTGTCATGCATGATGGTTACATTGAGCTTGAGTATTCTGTGCACATATATATCATATCGACATTACAATTCCTTGCCCTCCCACACTCTCCCCATCCCCCCAACTCCCACTATCACAATTGATGCCGGCGAGGCTGGGGGGACAAAGGACCCCTTTTACTTTGCCGGTGGGACTGTAAATGGTACAACCGCTATGAAGGGCAGTGTGGAGACTCCTCAAAAGGCTGAAAATAAAAATTCCATTCGATCCAGTGAAACCTCTTCTGGGTATCTTTTCAAAAGAATTAAAAGCAACGTGCAATGGAGATATATGTATACCCATGCTTATAGCAGCACAACTAACAATAGCTAAAATGTGGAAGATACTAAAAATACCCGTCAACAGACCCGTGGATACAAAAATGTGGCATATGTACGCAATGGAGTACTACTCTTCCATGAGGACAGATAGATTGGAGGTTTCTGTAGGTAAATGGACACAAGCTGAGACCATCAAGCCTCATGAATTGAGTCAAATGCAGAAGGTTAAATATCTCATGGTTTGTCTAATATAAGAAGCCAAGTATATAGGCATTTTATAGAAAATAGAACTTATTATATAATAAATCCTCAAAGTGCACACCCAAGGATACGACACTGTTAATGTTGCTTCCAAATTTTGCTAGTAGTAGAAAAAGCTTTTTGTCTGTAGTGAACATTCAGTCTTGCTACACTGTCCACACTGATCACACAAAGGAGAAATGACCGACTTTTAAATTATAATATTCACCAAGCATGTTGATGGAGAATGGCAGAGCACCTCTTCACATCCCACATACAATTAGGGTATTTTCACTTCCAAGCAAATCCTGTGTTGTGTCAGAACGAGAGAGTCAGGCCTCTCAAGTCACATTTACACCTTAGTGCAGACTTGGCCATTAGCCTACTTAAAAACGTTGCCATGAATCAAGAAGAAAAACCTTCTAAAGCCTCGCTGCACCTGATTTAATGTCTGCTTTTTTGTTCAGAAAACAACAAGCCCCCCTTAGAATTGTTTTCCCTTCATTATCCTAGTTCCATTCGTTGGCCTTATAAGAATAAAGGAGGGGCTAGAGATCGATGTGCTGCTTGCTGCTAGGAGACCTAATTTTGAGTCTAACAGGAGTAATACACTTTGGCATAAATCTAAAATATTGCTAATAAAATGCCTGGCCCTCAGGATCCAGTGTATATGTATATGATTGGATTTATTGACCCTGGAGCTTCCACCTGATATATGGTAGTGAAGTCCACTTCTGCATGTGGCCGGGAAAATGGCTTGAGTATAGATTACCAGCAAGAGTGACAGAACCAGCCCCTGTGGCTGAAGATAGGATGTTGAGATGAGGAACACAGTGACACAAGAGTGGACATCTTCCCAAGCTGTCCCACAAGTCGTTCCTCTGCCTCTTTTTTATTACGATATGTGCTGTAAGTACTTAACTTAGTCAGTCTTTGCTTTATGCATCGCTCCGCTATAATTTGATAGCCGCTCTGTTATAAATGTTTACATATCTGACTCTGTTCTTCCCCACCACACATACTGAACCCCTCATGAGGAGCAACTGGACCTTTTATAAACTATGTATCCTCCACACACCATGGCGTATCTTGACGTGGTACTTCCTAGGTGTTGAATAAGTGCTTGTTCTATGACTGAATGAAAGGAATCTTCTCATGCCTTATAGCCTTCAGAGACTAATAGTTTGTAAAATTATGTACTCATGAGCATAAGTTAGTATTTACATTCTGTCAAAAATGTCACACTTCTTTGTAAAGTTATTTCCTTTAGGACAGATTTGTGGCACATGAAGAAAACCTACAGCCCTCAATTAACAAAACGTTTATTTTTACCCATTAGCTTTTTCTGATGGAAATGGAAACTTTGGCCATTCTGATAATCACAAGGTTCTCTCTCTATGTCCATTAAAACATCAGTTCTTCAGAAAATACTCGTTTAAATCTGTCTGCCTTTAGGTATGCAACACGAACGAGAGACTTCACTGCTCTGGGTAGTCTTTGAACAACCATGTTTGTTTCTTTGGTTCCAGAGTTCATCCCGCAGGCGTTTGGAATGCCCTTGTCCCAAGTCATTGCCAATGACAGGGCCTATAAACTCAAGCAGGACTCACAGAGGGATGAACAGAAAGATGCATCAGATTTTGTGGCTTCCCTGCTGCCGTTTGGAAATAAAAGACAAAACAAAGAACTCTCAAGCAGTAACTCATCTCTCAGCTCCACCTCAGAAACACCAAACGAGTCCACATCCCCAAACACCCCAGAACCGGCTCCTCGGGCCAGGAGGAGGGTGAGTTGGCCAGGATCATCTCTGACACTGATGCTAGGAAAATGAAAATGTATGAAATTGTTATTTGAGCCTTGCTCATGTGAAACTGGATATGTAGTTTACTTCCATTCCATTCAGGAAGAATCTGCTCTGTTCCTGTGGCAGCTCGCTCATGCCCAAGCCTTACCCTGACTCCTCTCTCTGTCTCCTTCTCCCGTGACATCCAGAACATTCTACATTATCATCACTGATCCTGATCAGCCATCTTCTCCTGTATTGCTAGACTTCCCAGCTAAATGCTGAGGCTTGAGGAATGGGCCTAGTGCTTTTGTTAATTCACTACCAGTCTAAGAACATGCCTGGATAAATTCCTTGGCTGTGGATCTTTTTAAGAAAAGATTTTTCCTTATCATTGGAACATTTTTCCCTTAACTAAAACCATAGATTCCTGTGTGGAACCTGTTCAAATCAATACTATTACAATGAGGTACAGATTAGCAAGTGAGTACTGTCTTGTGTGCATTGTGCTACTCGGCATTTCAAAGTTCAAGCTGAGAAAACTAGGGTTTCCAGGCAGAATGCCTGGCAATTGTTTGATTCAACTGATAAGCATCTCTAAGACTTCCTAGATCACTGGGAGATCTTCCCCCTTCCTGAACTTTTGCCAGCCCCAGCCAGTAAGGACTCCCCTAGTTAGTACTGGAGGCACATCCCACTAACTTATATTACTTAATCAGTCACAAACATTCAGGAGTTCTCCAAGGCGAAGCAAGACCTGGCTCTGCTGTTTTCTGTGGTCTTGACTATGTTTTAAAATGAAGAAATGACATATTATATAATACTTAAATTTTCACAATGATTTCGTTCTTTCAGGCCTGTCATTGTCAGACCACATATGAGGGTAACATCACAACTCCAGTTTGAACTTCGTGGGTGTCTAAGACTAGGCAATGGACTTCCCAAATGCCTTCCCTGTCCAGGCCCTGTTGGACACCAGCAGCTAGCTTCTTAACTGTTTTCTTCACTGTGGATAACGAACTGTGTTCGTACATATAGTTAGCTCCCCTGGCGTGGAAATCCATCCTTCATGTACTAGCCACTCAGCTCTTTGTTGAGGGTTTTCTCTGATGGCCAGAGGCTCTTGACAATTGCAGATAACAGGTTGTAAGTACTAAGTCGATAATATCACATCTGCCCTATCAGAGACTGTCCTTAATCAGCGATTTCTGAGACTTTGTGAATAAATAGAGTTTCCTCATTCTTCTTAGGGTGAGGAAACTGTGCATAATCTGTACAAGGGCTCAGACCCTCTGGTCTATGGCCTGTAACATTCTATAGCCTGTTAGGAACTGAGCTACATAGCAGGATCCAGGTGGCAAGCAAGTGAACAAAGCTTCATCTGCGTTTAGTCACTCCCCTTCGCTCACACTACCACATTACCACCTGAGCTGCACTTCCTGCTAGGGGAAGCATTACACTTTCTTAAGAGCAGGAACCCTACTGTGAACTGTGTATGTGGCAGATCTAGGTTGTGTACCCCATGTGAGAATCTAATAACGCCTGATGTTCTGAAGTAGAATTGAAGCCATGATGCTAGAGCCACCTTTCTATTGTGGATCTATGGAAAAATTGTCTTCCATGAAACTGGTCCCTGACGCCAAAAAGTTGGGGACCACTGAGTTATATCACTTCCAGCTGTTCATAATGCTAGCGGGCTTGATGAAGCTTCCTTCATTAGCTGCCCTCCCTTTCCTGTCTCATTTCTCCCCTCCCCATAGGTTCTTCCTGGGGACCACCTCCCTGATAAAGTGTTTTATGCTGCTTCTGTGGAAAAGGAAACTAAGACTGTTTCAGAAAATATTCTTAAAATATATTTTTCTAGAGCCACCTTTGAGGCTTTTATGTTTTATTCACAAGACTTCTGACTTTACCTCATTCATTGACTATGTGATTTTTTTTTTCCTAGTTTCAAGAAATGAAGTGGTTAGGTCAAAATATTTAAATTATATGTTTACCATCTCCTGTCTTCCACTTGGAAAAATTTGGTGTATTGTTGAAACTGTAGCTGCGAATACTTTGCCCTATGTTGTGGAGATTTCCTAATGTTTTCACAAACAGTTTTCCTTGTAAGACATCAAAATTAATTGAATCAAAAAGTATTATGTTGAGAGTGATAGAGTCATAGGCAAGAACATTTGTAGGGTAGGATGTGGTGGCAGCAGCTGTCTTTCTGTTCTCTGCCTGTCCTCTTGTTCAAGTCTGTATGTCATTTATAGGGTGCCATGTCAGTGGATTCCATCACTGATCTGGATGACAACCAGTCTCGACTGCTAGAAGCTTTACAACTCTCTTTGCCTGCTGATGCTCAAAGCAAAAAAGAAAAAGCCAGAGATAAGAAACTCAGCCTGAATCCTATTTACAGACAGGTCCCTAGGCTGGTGGACAGCTGCTGCCAGCATCTGGAAAAACATGGTAAGTAGATGTGTCTCTCAGGCATCACTGAGTCAAGAATTATTCCTTTAAACATCCACCTTCGCTTCCGTGTTCTTTTGATTGGGCTTTGGATAAAAATCTCCTTTGTAAAGAAAGTATACAGACATGTTTGCTAAAAGATTACTGAGATCAACAGGATTGTTTGATGGGTGGTGCCCAGGATCAATTTGGTACTATTTGGACTGTACAGCTCCCGAGGTCCTCAGAGGTGACCCCGACCAAGCATTTTAGGAAAGGATCACTTCTATTTGCTTGAATCTGTGCCAAGGACCTCCTGCAGAACACCAGACTCTCTTTTATCTTTTGTATACACTCACGTAACTCACGATATCGCCTTGAAAAAAGTAGAAGTCTAGCTGCTTTAAAATTTTTTAAACTGTTGCTTAAGTAAATAAAATACATCATTTTTAACAACAGATTTACGTATGACAATTCACATTTTCTGTGGAAGATGTCTACTTAAAATCATAACCATTTTGTTACGGCTCAATTCAAGTTAATATGTTAACTTTAAAATGGTAGTTTTTAGTTTTTTTCTAAAATGTAGATTTTTGACTCATCAAATTCCATTTATATTACCTAAATTTTTGCATCCATTTAATGGACATAGGAAAATTTTTGCAATTGATTCTCTACTCAAAGTATTACACATTCATTGCAGCAAAAAGAAATTTAAAAATTGAGTCCCCTCCCAAAATTCTGAAGCTACTATACAGACATGATTGCTGTTAATATTCTCATCTATTTTCTTGTAATTAAGATGAGACTTTATAACTATGTTTAGGATGTATCTAAATTTATCAATCAACTCATTGTATATGGAAATTGATAGCAGTGACAATGAAATTAATATATTTAAGCCTTACTTGCTCACACAAAGTTTTAAGTTTGGGTTCTTTCACTTTCTTCAGTTTACTTTTTACATGTCAATATATTTTTATGTACCTTGAATACCTCTATTTCTCTCTCTCTCTCTCTCTCTCTCTCTCTCTCTCTCCCCCGTACCACACACACACACACACACACACACACACACACACACACGTGTACTTTTTCCTTGAAACAAATATTAACATTGATTGCTTTAAACCAATGGAAAAGAATAAGATTCAAAATCACTCCTTTCACTCACAAGACTTTATCTATTTTTGAAATGGGTAGCAGAAGGCGTGAATTGCTTTATTCTTATAAACATTTTCCGATGATTTTTACCCATTTTGTTGACTGTATGTATACAATACATAATATTTACATTGATCCTGAGTATACATATCTCCACAAAGTTACAAATCCTTCCCCTCTCCTTTTTCGACCTTCCTCCCTCCCGCTACCCCTCCCCATTAGTTCTCATTATTCCCTTCAACTAGTTACATGAAATGAATGTGATCTGGGTTTCTTATATTACAGAAACCATTCGATATTTAACCTTCTGCCTCTGACTCACTTCACTGAGCATGATGGTCTCAAATTGTGTCCATTTACCTACAAAAGCCTCAAAACCATCTGTCTTTATAGACAAGTAGTATTCCATCTTTTCCAAAGGAATAGTTATAAAAGCTATGTGGTACTGGCACAAAAGCAGACAGGTAGACCAGTGGAACGGAGCTGAGAATGCAGAGACAAACTCAGATACCCTCAGCTACCTGATCTTTGATAAAGGAGCTAAAAGCATACACTGGAAAAAGGACAGCCTCTTTAAACAATGATTTTTTTTATCCTCCCCCAAATTATATTGTTCTCATCTGTATTAATGTATACAACATTTCCTCCCCTGTGTTTCCTTCAAATGCCTTCTACACTATTATACCAGAATTCCTCAAACATCCCCAATTTCCCAGAAGCACACACTTTCAGAAACTAGACAAAAATATAACAGGGGATTGAATTATGTTACACTTCTGGGATTTAGGCTGATTTGGGGGCGGGGCCTACCGCTCATTGTGCCTGTCCTGGTTTCCTGAAGTCCCTCAGCCTGAGAATCAGGTGCTTCTGGGTCTGGTTTCCATTGAGCTTTTGACAAAAAGGGAGAAAGGTGATCACATCGATATCTGGGACAGGACAGAGCAAAGTCATGTTGCTCTGTCAGGTCGTTGCCTTCTCAGTGCCCACCTGTTTTTATCCGTGACTTTAAGTCACAATTAGTGAATGCCAAGACTGTCTCTTCTCTTTGAGGAAAATCACTGCAAGACTATGTCATAAAAAGGCACTGACTGTCAGAAGGTTGTCATTTGTCGTACCTAAAAAATGAAATGAAGTTTTAAAACCCTTAAATTATATAGTCAGTTGGAGTACAAAGAAATTATGTCAATCAATCTCTGATTGTTAACAAATTATTTTTAAATCATAGTCAGTTTTACTGGATGAAACGTACTATAACTGATGGAAAAATATTATAGAAATAGCTTTTCTGAATGGCATAGAGAAATTCAGCCAAATGAATAGTACCACGTATTTAGAAAATCCCCCTATGTAATATCTCACTGCTATAGAACTTCCAAGTATTCAGAAACCATCACAGGAGAAGCAAAGAAGAAAGAATGTACAGCCAATCCAAAAATTGCTTTGACCTCCTGTTATGTAAAAATGTTGCATGTTGCCCATAGAAGACGCATCGGGTGCATTCAGGGCGTATTCCACACTGTGTAACAGGACATGTGAGATCGTATTCCACCTATTCTATGTGCATTAATTAACTGAATCACTGCACCCCTTTGCAAGAGGATACTTCTTAAAGAAATATCATTCTGTATTTTATTCTGAAGTGCAGAGTTATGCTGTTCATAAATTCCCAGAGAGGTAGAAGCCATAAGGTGGGTTAGAGGTTGGCCTCGGTTAGGAAGCAGACTAATCAATGGGATTAACAAGGAGAGGATGGAAATCCTTCAGAGCAGGTGCAGAGTAGCATTTCACCCAAGAGGCAAGCACCGATATGTGCTTGTGCAGGTAGCGATAACCAGCTTCATGCTACAGCTTTGTCAAACTATTCTGGACATTTGGAATAATGCTTTCAAAATACAGTACTGACAAATGGAACATTTATGGGTATTATCTTTTTAAAATACCTGGAAAACCAACTAAAAAGTGTTAATATGCCAAGACCATAAAATAAACACACACAAAACAACTACAGTGCAAAGACAGTAACTGTGTACGTACTGAAGCAATAATATCATTCATTTTAGCATCAACAATAAATACTGAGAATATCAATAATGGTATATGAGAAATTTCTATGAAGAAAACTGCAAAACTTTTACAAGAGAGATAAAACACGACTTAAACTGAGTTTTACTTTGTTTCTGGGTAAAAGAATAATGTTATAAAGACTTAAATTCTTTCCAGTTTATTTATTGTACTAATCAGAATTCGTTGGGTGGCATAGGGAAACAATCTAGCTAAAACTAGATTAAACAAAATATCCTTTCTCTCAAAAAAAAGCCTACCAGCAATCCATATTTATATACTGGGGAAATGATGTAGGTCCAGGTACAGCTGTGTGCAGGGTTCACGTGATGCCACGAGTGTTCTCTGTTTGGTGCCTTTACTCTCAGGCCAACTGTCTCTGTGTGGGTTCTAACGGCCATGACAGCAGTGCGCTGATGTCCTTCTCATAACTGATCACCCCAAGTGAAATGAAAATGAGCTGCCACCAGTGAAATAAGTGTAGATGAATCCCATTAGTGGTAATGGCTAGTAGCTCTTCCTCCTAGGTAATGAAGCCATGTGGACATTCTGTGTCCTCGGTAGAAAGTGTACAACATTGTCTCTGTTCTCACCCCCAAATCATACCTAAAGCAGAGAAAACTGTGGCTTTCACTGTCTCTTTTAGGAAATAAAGAGAACAGAGAGAAGCATATAAATGGCACCATGTAATGTCCAAGTCCAGGCAGTGGGAACATAGACAGTGGGAAATTGTTGTTGTTGTTGTTGTTGTTTAACAGTAGAGATTGAACTCAGAGCTTTCACGCTGAACTACATCTGTAGCCCAATTTTAAATTTTTATTTTTAGACAAGGTCTTGCTAAGTCACTAAAGTGCCCAGGCTAGGCTTGAACTTGTGATTCTCCTGCATGCTATTTCTTCATAAGATCAGTTACTGTGTAGGTGTGTGTGTGGGGGGGGGGGGGGGGGGGGGGGGGGGGGGGGGGGGGGGGGGGGGGGGGGGGGAAGCCAGCAGGAACGGAGAAAAATAAATTAAGAAAGAAAATGTCACATTGACCATACTGCACTTTGTGAAACGTATGAGGACTTTGACTGGAAATTTAATGCCATGAAAGAAGTATAATATTTCTAATGTGTGCTAGTGGTATTGGTTGTTTTAAAAGACTTTAGAGAACTACTTGTGTTTCAGGTTGAGTAATTCTTTCTTGTATGCATCGACCATATAATCCCACATCTAGAACAGGACCCTAAGACAACCATAAATGGGACAAAAGATGTCCATACAGAGTTGTTCAGGGTAAAGCTATGTATAGTAACAAAAGAAGCCTCTGTATTTTGGGGGACTCTTGCCATTCAGAAGAAAATGTGGAAAAAAATTGTTGCTCATTCATAGTGTAGTATATTTTGAATTTTTTTTTTTTTTGAGATAGATAGGGCCTCACTCTGTAGCCCAGGCTGGTCCTGAACACACTATGGAGCCGAGGCTGGCCTTGGACTCACCGCAATCCTCCTGCCTCATCCTGCTGAGTGCTGGGATTATAGGCGTGTGCCACCACGCCTGGCGTATGTGCTTTTGGGGAATCGAACTAGAATACTTAGGCTACTTAAGCATTTGTCTTACTGCTTTGTAGGCAAGCGCTTTAACTGCTGAGCCATTCCTGCAGTCCCTGAATTAATTTTCAATGGCATTGACATGGAATTTTTATATGTTTGAAAAATCTTATGACCTGATGTTGAGATAAGACAGCAACGTTCTGTAGGTAGGTACGTACAGAGGTAGATAGACAGATAGATAAATATCATGTAGGTATACAAATAGAGTATGAAATCAACATTATGAGAGAGAGAGATGGATAGAAATAAACTTAAAAAATTCTCCCCATTTTATTGATATGTATAAGCACAAAATTTAAGGTTTACAATGGAGTTGAGCATTTTGTGCACCTACGTATCTTGTCAAGGTGACAAGGACTTTCCCACTCTCCTTTTGTCCCTCCCCATACCCTTCCTTCCCCCCTCCCCACTCTACCCCCCTTTTTCACTTTGTTTCTTTATTTTAAGTTCCATGAGATAGTTGTGATCTGCCTTTCTCCTATCAGAGAGACCATTCGATGTTTCACCTTCTGCTTCTGACTCATTTTAAGTCACTTCTGCACCACTGCCTTGGTTGCGTTTTCATTTGTGGAATACAATACTCAGCTCCCACAAGTTAGGGGAGGAAAGGTTATTTTAGTTTAGTTTACAGGGAGGTCTGAGTCCGTTTATGGGCAATGGTGGAAGCATATGGCGGAGGCCTCGCTGGAGAGAAGCTGTTCACTGCATGGCAGGACACAAAGCCAAGAGAGAGTGGGAAGGGCCGAGTAGCATGTGTCCTTGCAGGTCATGTCCCACGAGCCTCCCATTCTGATTGGGCCTCACCTCCGAACATAGTAGGAAACCACCGGATAAAGGCCCATAATTGAACCACCTTCCAAATGTGAGGCCTTTGGGGGACAGTTCACATCCAAGCTATAACAATCAGATACTTTTAAAGCATTTTCCCTCATTTTATAGATTTTCTTTAAGAAGTACATTTTAATCATAATTTGACAAATAACTATCTTAAAATTGAATAAAAGCTAAAATCTGTATGGAATTCATGTTTAGGTAATAACTCTGAATAGCAAAAAATTACAGTATTTTCTCCCATATGTGGAGAGTTTGGACATAATATCACGTGAAAAAAATTCACGGGAAACATTTAATGTAAAGTAATTCTGGTGCTCCAAGAAGGAGCGTTTAAGCAACCTGCTGGATGTCAGTAGTGTGGGATGAGGAAGCCTCACTGAATGCTGCGAAGTTCTATTGCTCTGCCTGTCAGCACTACATTGGCATTCTGCTGCATTTCTATTTTTGTTTCCTCCAGAGTCTCAAGTCATAAAGACTTGATTTTGTTTGCTTGTTTACAGGCCTCCAGACAGTGGGAATATTCCGAGTTGGAAGCTCAAAAAAGAGAGTTAGACAAGTAAGTGAAAAATGAAGATGATGTTGTCCATCTGACTCGACTGTTAATTGAATCACTGTGCACTAGCTTCACGTTTGTGTAAATTTCCTTTGGAATGTTTTTTTCCTTCCTCTCCAACCCATTACAGTATAATTGAGTCCCAGGAGATAAAATACAATGACTCAGGAGCTCAGTTTCAGAGTTAGAATCAAACAGTTTAAAGAATATATCTGAAACGTCTATCCCATGTTCAGCCAAAGAAAACCCTTTTGGAAACGTTACTGAAACTGCTAAAGAAAGAGATTCAGACAGTACCTAAGTGATCGTAAATAGAAAATAATCATACACACCCATTTTTTACTGAAACGTATATGAAAGTACCTTTAACAGGCTCATTACTTAAGGTTCTGTTTACGCCTTTATTTCCTCAAAAATAAGCTTTCCCTGAGTTTCCACAAAGCCAGTGATCCCCAGTTCATGTTTCAGAACTGGTTTCTTTTAGAACTATGCAACATTCTCACGACAGAAGTTTGGTATTACGCTGTTAGGAATAAGTTCCCATGGTCACACAGATATCTGTGTTTGTGATGTCTTTATGAAAGAAATCAGCATTTTAGAAAGAATACATTTGTGGGTGAAACAAAATTAAAATGTTCTTTCCCCTTTGTTGGTTCTAACAAAGGAAATAAGGAACTGAGCAACTTAAAAATAAAGCGAAATGAAAATAAATTTTAATTGAATTAATCTGGAGAAATGATATTTGTTCACATTAATTGAAAGTAATTAAAATAAATGTCCCCTCATGTGTCTTTTTTTGTCAAGATGAAAGGGACTTTCCAAGAAGGATGTTCTCTCGTTGTTGTTTGGTTTTTAATCTTAATGCTCAAACAAGAGACTATTGAATATTTAATGTGTCACAACAGAACTTGCAAGAAGAAAGATAATATGACAACCTTTCCTAGGCCTATCCTCTTGTTCAGATCCGCTGAATATTTCAATAAATATCATTTCATTGAATCTGTCCACCATCTATGAGAGTAGCCCTCTTCTTCCCCTTTTCTGGAAGCTTAGAAAAATTAAGGAATTTAATTCAAGGTCACACATTCCATTCTCTGTGTGCATCAGTGTGTTCAGAAAAGAAACATGGTGTGTCTGAGAATTCACAGTTAGAGTGGAATCTCTCTTCATTCTGATGCCATCATACGTGCCCGTGGTGAGTTATCTGGATTCAGTAAATGGCTCAGGACAATGATACAATATTCCATCAGGTGGACACATGGCAAGTTCCCAGAAATTATTCATCAGTTATATCGGGATCCACCAAAGGGAAAATCTTTGAATGGTGATTTGTTTAAGGATTACCCAATGAAAATGTAATTGACGGTTGCTGAGAGTTAAGACTCCAAGTATGAAATATGTTCTAACTCAATCCCCATTTTACTTTCATGGGTCGCTTCTTAGCATCCTTCATTGTATGTTCAGAGCACTAGTCAAAACTTCAAGAGTTAATCATTTGGAGAATTGCCTAATTATCACCTTGTCTCTCTACAAGTCTGAGATATGGAGGAGGGTAGGAACTTCAGCTGTTTATTTACCAGTGTATTTTGAGGACCTACAACAGAGTCTGGTACAAAGGGAAAATGCAGGAAGTCTTTGTTGAGTGAATAGATAAATGAATGAACAAATGAATTCTTGAACAAGTTTATGAAATAAACTGGGCTTGGGTGATCAGTTCTACAGCAAAGAAGAATGTATAAGAGAAGTTGAACTGTCAGAGATGAAAATGGGGTGTGGAGTTATTACTCTCTTCTTATTGCTGTTGTGTTTCCCTGCTGCTGTAAATGCAAATGGAATTAGTATGATTAAGGCAGGGAATCCTCTGGCAGTTGCTCATAAGGCGACCTTGACTAATCTGAGGTAACTGTTGTTTAGATATTGTGATCTTTTAAGCTATAGTCATGAGGATCTAATTAGGAATTTTAGTTTCTTTCTCTGCTGCATAATCTCCCTTCTTTGTCGTTGAGTACTTCAGTGAACTAGCAAAATGTCAGCATGGTAGGATTTATGACATCCAGAACTCTAGTGTAATACACTAATTCTTGCCCATTTACAGTAGGCCTAAATCTTTTCTGCTCTGTATCCCTTGTTCCCAACTTTCTCATTGTCATTATCAAGCCCTTATGCTTCTATCATTACCAGCAAATCCACCAACAGTTTTATCTAATAATACTGTGTGTGTGCATGTGTGTGTGCGTGTGTGTGCGCACGTGCGCATCTAAGTTGTGTGAGCTCAGATGATCAAAGCAGCATGTTACTTGCCTAGACTTCACTCTAGATGCCACGCATCAAAACATTTCTTTTCATGGGAACTGAACATTGAGATATGGTTTTATATGATTCATTATTGTCCCAGCTACGTGAAGAATTTGACCGCGGGATTGATGTCTCTCTGGAAGAGGAGCACAGTGTTCATGATGTGGCAGCACTGTTGAAGGAATTCCTGAGGGACATGCCAGACCCGCTTCTTACCAGGGAGCTGTACACAGCTTTCATCAACACCCTCTGTACGTAACACACACGTATTTGCTGTGAAGTGTCTTTTGAATACCAGGATATACAGCTCACTCATTAAACTTTGTGCATGTGTTTTCTGACAACTGTTTTGTCCTTATTTACTGGTCTCTAATGAATGGGCTATTTAGGGGAATTTTCTGATATTTACCCTTGGGACAATAAGCAAAAAGAAAGTTGCAATAAAGCAAGTGGAAATAACCAAGAAAATTTGGGGTGCTTTCAAATGACCCTCAGGACATTAGAAAATGCTATTAATTGATGCGTTGGAGTACCAGCAAGAGTTCTTGCTAAGTCTGTACCTAAAAATAAGTAGGTGTTTCTGGTATGAGGAAGGAGGGAGTCACAGAGCTCAGAATGAGAAAGGGGGACCATGCAACATGTCAGCGGAAGCAAGTTGACATAGCCCCGTGTCGGGACTTTTAGCATAGGGGTTCTTGGACTCGAGAGACCCCATGAGGAAGAAAAGAGGGCAAGGGACACAAGACAGGCCAGGCCTGTGTCAATTTGCACAAACTTCTTCTTCCAATGCTGTAATGTTAGTGAGATCGCAACAGAAAGAGCACCCAGTGTCTTGGAGATGTGTCTTGAGTATTAGCAACCAAAAATCTATCATTACCAGCCCTGAGTTGTGTGAGTTCAGATGATCAACGCAGCATGTTACTGGTGAGGGCCCTTGTGTCTTGCTCAACAGAAAAAGGGCCTCAGATCTATTATAAACTCAAATTTCAGAACATCTACCGAATTCTCAGTCATTTCTTTACCAACAATAGACTGAAATCCATTAAATCGGTGTGAGAAATGCCGGGGAAGGGAGGGAGAAGCACGTGAGGGGAATGGACTTACTGTTCTCATGGTTTCCTTGGGTGTTCCTGTTCTCATGGTTTCCTTGGGTGTTCCATTTCCCTACGTCTGATTGTTCTTTATATCTGTTATAGAGCCTTGTGGCTAAATTGCTGAGCAGTAGGAAAATGGCTGAAGGCACGACATGGGGCTTGCCTCGGTAGCCTCTTTCTTTCAGCAGCTGAGGGAGGCCTCCCCTCCTTGTCCAAGTGGCACAGTGCCCCGTTTGCTTAGGGAACCTCTTTCTGCCTTGCAGTGTTGGAGCCGGAGTTGCAGCTGGGCACCTTGCAGCTCCTTATCTACCTTCTACCTCCCTGCAACTGCGACACCCTCCATCGCCTCCTGCAGTTCCTGTCCATCGTGGCCAGGCACGCCGATGACAACGTCAGCAAAGATGGGCAAGAGGTATGACACTTCTGCTACCATGGGCTCTGACTTTTTTTTTTTTAAGGGGCAAAGTATGACCATGGTCAGATATTTCAGCTGGAGGAAATGATGCCTCCCCATCTCTGACCTATATGTTTATGTGAGAAGAGATTAATGTAGAGCCTCCTCTGGAGGGGACAGCTCTGTCAGGGACAGATAGGCCATCAACCTCCTGGATGTGTCAAGGATGCTTCCAAATGAAGTTATCATTTTCCCTAATTATGATTTATTCAAGACTCTTATATTCCATTTGTGATAAGAAGGCAGACAATGAGCGATAGTGGAGGTGGGAGGAAGCCACCATTGTTTTCATTTGTTGGTTTATTTGTTTGAGGCAAGGTCTTGCTCTGTAGTTCAGACTTGTTCTGAAGTAGGTAGCCCAGGCTGGCCTTGAACTCAGAGAAATCCTCCTGCCTCAGCTTCCCCAGTGATGTGATTATAAGTGTGCATAACCACGCCAGCTTATGTGGTGCTGGAGAACTGAACCCAGAGCCTTCCGCTTGCTAGGCATGCGCTTTAGTCTCTGTGCCATTTCTCTAGCCCCCAGAAGTCACCATTCTTGAAACTAATCTAATCTGTTTCTTTAACTTGGAGTCCAAATTTGGTATATTCTCTATTCTATTTTTCCTGAAGCTCTCATTTGCACTAATGGAAAGATACTCAGTATCTTCTATTAAAGGGGCCCTTTCTCTCCTTAACCCCCCACCCCCAAATGAGAACTTGCTGAATGCAGTCATCCCATCCTTTTGGACAACAGGGACAGGTTTATTGGCAGACCACGTCCCAAGGACATGAGGTGGGTATACTTGTTATGCAGCAGGTTGTGGGAAGATGCCTTTGAAAGGGCAAGCAGCCGCTGGGGGGGGGGGGGGGGGAGCGAAGCTTCTCCTTCCGTTGGCTCAGCAGCGGCAGCATTACAACCTAATAGGACTGTGCTGACCTGAGGTGGAGCTTCACTCCTTGCTCTTCTCCTGTTTGCTGTTCATCTGTCCTGGCAGCTTGGTCCTTCCAAGGCCATTGGCTGGTAGAAGTCCACAGCCTGGGCATCGGGCACGCCTCTAATGGAGGTCCTGCCTGCTTCCAAGCCAAGTATAGAGGGGAACTGAATGGTCTAATCTTCGCCATTTTTTTTTTTTTTTTTCAGTATTAGGGATGGACTTCAGGGCCTCAAATATGCTAGTCAAGTGTTCCTCCACTAAATCACAGCTCCAGCCCTTTTGTCTTTGCATCTCGATGCCACATCATATCAACCACAAAGCTTTCTTTTTTTTAAAGAACAGTCCTGTGGACCTTTTAAGCTTATTCTAGTTGAACCTGCCCCCTGCTTTGAACCCTGTGTGACATACTCCCGTACCAATCTTAAGTCTTGGACTTTAACTGTCCTGGGTCACTTTCAAACTAAAAGGTATTTTTTCGTTTTACCTTGAACTATTGAGAAGCTAGCCTGATTTTAAGTGGCCTACCAGAAGGCACCGTATTTAATATTCACCTTCAGGAGATATCCCCCCCCCCCTTTGATCCCATGCAATCATACTTCTCCCTGACGATGGGCTTCCCAGGAGGTCTCAAACCCTTTAATATGCTAACATGAACTATATATCTACCAGAACTGGCTAGAGACCTTCTCAAGTTACCTAACCACAAGACCATAAGCTCTTGTTAAGTAGAGCTCAGCTGCATCATGGATTCAGTTCTGTGCTTGTCAAATTTAGTTCCCAAAAGACATGGCCATATATAATTTTTCACTCTAACCCTAAAAGGCAATTTCTCTTCCTCCTCATTCTCCTCCCTCTGAGTGTGAGAGAAAAAAAAAAAAAACTTTCCTGAGTTAGCCATTTGTCTCTGTAGGAGTTATAATTAGTGAAACTCCCACTGGCTTCAGGTTTTGTAATATGATCCTGATACCTTACTTCAGCATATACACCTCTTCAATGAACTATAATTCTCATAATTGTTACGTAGTTACATTACCCGTCTGGTGTCAGCCTTTGTTGGCTACACATACAACAGAAGCTGAGGAGTCATCTATGTGATAGCTGAGTCAAGACAGAGCCCTGTCTCGGAAAGTACACCAGTTGCCTCCTCTGACATTTCTTAAGTACTATGTGAGAACCAGAATCGGATCTCAGGTAATTAAGGAGATTTGGATTTCCTTGATGTGAAAGTCCCATCACACTCACTACGGATTTTTTTGTGATCACTCTCAGACATTGTTTTAGGCTAAAACCTATGCCAATAAGAAAATATTTTAGGATAAGTATAATTAAACTTTGCAGGCTACAATACTAGCTACTATTGATTTCTCTCCTACTTATAGTGGCTTTTTTTCCAGGGAGGCTGATAGGTAGGTAGATATAGATAGAGAGATAATATAGAAATAGCTGGTAGGTGGGTAGATAGTAGCTAATCCTCTTAACAGGAAAGAGATGTCATCCGTCGCCATGTTTCAGAAGTGGCACCTGTAACTTACCCAGCATCCCGCAGGATGCCTCCATCTGGAGTTGTACCAATGGTACCTTTGTGCATTTCACAGCTCTGGTGGAGGTGCCATGTGCCTCGTGCTCTGTATTCACCGTAGACTTGCAGTTACAAGCACACGATCTCAGAAGATGACAAAGATCAGGAAGGACTTCTTTTTCCTAATTCACACAAAAATGATCCTATTGGCTAGTGGTCAGGTGTGCTTTAAGTCCAAATCAGCCTACTTAGTGAGAAAAAAAGATTGATCTAGATTTACAAGAAAGTAAATCAAACTCTGTTGGGTTCTAGCTCCGAGTTTCTCAGCTTCTGCATGATTGATATTTGGAGCTTAGTCATACTGTGCTAAGTGGAGTGAGGGGACTATCCTACATGTCACGGGTTCTCTAGCATCAATCCTGGCCTCTATATGCTAGATTCTAAGAGTAGCACACAAACACACACAAGCTATTACAATGTTGGGTGCATATCCAAACATCGCCACATCCCTCATTAGGTTGAGGGGAATCAGAATCATTTGAGGTACAGAACACCTAGCAGTTCTATAATTCACTGCCCATGTGTACTTAGAAAAGTCTCTTACCTTCTTGAACATGAATTTCCTCATCTGAACTTTGGGAAGAAAACTTCTTCAATTAGGAGTCAGGCACACTAGGCCAAACCTGTAGGCTCACATCCCTGGGAGACCGAGATAGGACAAATGCTTTTGTCCAGGAGTCTGAGTTATAGCAAGATTCTTATCAAAAAATATGTAAGAAATTTAATTCTTCAACTAGCATAGGGCAGTATTTGACTGAGTTTGCTATAAGGACTGTGATAACATCCTGATAATAGTAAAGTTGCACCAAAAAAATGAGATTATAAAGGTTTCCTGACCCTCTTGGCCTAAACTCTGCATCAAAATGAGGGACTGATAAGCGGTGATTAAAGCAGCAGGGGAAATATAAGACAGCATTGCTTCCTTGAAAAGGTTAGAAGTTACAGGAAGACAAGGCGTCTGTGAAGCCGACTTGGACTCAAGTAAAGGATGCAGGCCCGAGCAGTACTGAGGGGAGAACAGGAAACTGGGCCATGTTCATAGAGTGCTGAACATGTCCATAGGCGTACGTGGTTGATTGTTTTAAGATGTAAATCTTTGGAAGTATTTGATAACCGATGATATAATCAACAATGTAGATTGCTTAGAAGTAGAGGGAGAGTGAATTAGGACGCTTTGGTACCAGTGGCAATACAGAAAACAATTTCCTTATAAATGTTTTCACGTAGGAAAAGCCTTAGTATTTAAACCCATATGTCCTGAGCGCTTGCTCTGAACTTCTCTAAACCAGTGATTGTTTTTCAGGAATTGTCTAGCGGCTGTTCTGAGGGGGTTGTGGCATCATCTAGTAGGTAGAGGAATAGAGGAAGCAAGGCAAACGTAAGATCGTGAAAGTACAACACAGACGCACTGCAAAGTCAGGAAAGAAGGGATGAGTGTAGACGAGAAGGGTTTGGATTGGCTCCATGGAGAACCCTGGATGGAAATGACACGTCAAGGTGTGTGGAAGGACTGGCAGGTGGGCTACATGAGTGTGGCAGACAGATGGGAGCTAGGTGGGAGAAGGGAAAGTAAAGGGAATGGAGCACGACACAGGTTCTTTGTTAGTCAGTTTGACATGAACAGGTAACACAATGGACGGACTTCAGCAGGGGTAAAAATCAAATTAAAAAATCTGCTCAGAAAACAAAGCATTGTCAACTTCTTGTATTTGTTAGTTGGTCTTCTCCATTTGTGAACTGTTGTTTTGATGGACTGCAGCATGGAAGAGAAGTGAACCAGATTATTGAGAAGGTTGGGGGCTCCCACGGGCTCTCCGAGCACCTTGCTGCCCGCTCGGGTCTTTATGGCAGAGAGGAAGAAGAGGGAAAGCAGCGTTGGGCCAGGGAGCCTGAGATTCCTCAGCTAAAGAGTGAACGTCGCGTTTCCTCTCCAATAGGTGCTTAAAATTCAATATATCGTCAGCTGGTGTCGTCCAGAATGTTTCAAAGAAGGGCATGGGAAAAAGTGTTGAGTAACCAATCAGTGCTTTGGGGGAAAATCGTGACATTTTATTGAATTATGCTACTTTGCTATCTTGTGTTCGTTTTGTTTTATTCGTTTTGCTTAGTTTGTTATCTGCATTTTCCCTTAGGAAAAAGAGAAATTCCAAGTGTAAGAAACAGTTCTACGAAGAATATAGTAGGCAAATTGAAACCTCCCAAGTGGTTGTTTTCAGAGTCCACGACCCCCCTGGAATTGCACGAAAAATATGGTGTGAATGTGCACTTGTTTGATGAGCAAGCCTGTAGTTGGCACTGACTCTCAAAGGGTCTATCCATGAAGCAAAGTGAGCCAGTGCAGAGTTGTGATTGCTGATCTTGGAGGAGGCGTATGCCTCTAGGACTTGGGAAGTTGGCTTTGAAACTCTGGCACAAGCACTGTCTCTCTTGCCTCAGGTTCTCCCAACCCTGTTTTCTCTTTTCTTTTCTTTTCTTTTCTTTTCTTTTCTTTTCTCTTTCTTTCTCTCTCTCTTTCTTTCTTTCTGGTACTGGAGATTGAGTGAAGGACCCTCATACTGATCTACATTCCTAGCCTATTTTTTTACTTTTGATTTTGACACAGGGTCTCACTAAGTTGCCAATATGCCCCGTCTGGGGTCAGAGTTGCAATCTCCCTGCCTCGGCCTTCCACAGTGCTGGGATTACAGGTCTGTGCCGCCAGGTCCAGCTCAGCTTTAAAGCTCGCTTTCCCAACGCCCCATGCCATTAGCATAGTCTGCCACACAAGAATGAATGGGAAGAGGGACAGCCATGTGACAGAGACCTAGCTTCACTTCTTGGGGCATCTCCTGCATCACTGCCCCACCAACACCTTGTCTATTAAATAAAGATATCAACAGTAGCTGCGCCGGAATCTTGTAGTGAGAAAGAGTTATACTGTGGGAAGCCTGTAGCCCAGTGTCTGGACACAGAAAAGTTTGTAACTGTGAGCTACTTACGTGAGGCGTTCAGATAATCTAGGATGCTTACATAGTGAAGATCCAAGTTTGCCTTGAATTGACGGGCTAGATAAATATGGCCTCAGGTGCACACATTGACAACCTGTACTCTATAGATGCAAATATACACAGAAACTTGGAGAGAGAGGATAGAAGATGTCTGCAAGCGTCTCTCCTTTCAAGTTTGACCAACAATAAAACAACAAAACAAAAACAAAACATAACCAAAAAGCAGTAACAAACCACAACAGCTTGGTCTGCAGCTGGAATCTTATGTGCAGTTTTACAGACGGATTATATTGCATTCCCAGAATAGCAACCAGAGAAGGAGAGAGCGGAAACAGAGCTCTGGACTGTCCCTGTACTAAACATTCTTTTAAAAGAAAACAAAATCTTCTATCTGTTAATGTTAAATAAAAGGAGAAACTCCTAATATTCCTTGAAACGGGAAAGGGGAAGCACTCCAGATGCCTTGGAGTTCTAAAAGGAGGAATTTGAAAATGATACATGCTTAATTTTATCCTTAACCATGAATTTCCAGGAAGAGAAATGAAAACATGTCAAGCTTTGTATCAATGAAATAAAACAAAGGGAAAATAGTTGAAGGCCCTGCGTAAAAGGTACTTTCTCTCAAATTCCTTATGTTTACCGCATAGCATGATTTCCCTTGGCAGCACTTCATTCACCTGAAAACAGCCTTACTGTCTAAAAATAAAGTAACCCATGTGCCCCACCACGGTTATAGGACAGGAAAGCCGCCAGTTTGGGCTCCATAGAGGAGGCAAGAGTCAGGGAACCTCATTGTAGCTGTTCACTCGGACTCCTGAATTCTGTGCTGAGCACTACATATTTCTCAAGAGCTGTGTGTGTCTTCCCAGAAAAAGCGTCCTTATTCTGACAGTCCCAATACTCAGCTAGTGATGACAGGACAACTGAAGATTCACACTTACTAATAGTTCCCAAACAGAGGAGGTGCTGAGGGCTACTACTGTCATTTAGTGGGCCGAGGCCACTCAACATGGAACCATACCCAGAAAGGCCCTTGCAGCTAAGAATAATCTGGCCCTAGTGTCCTTAGTGGCAAAACAGAGAAAATACAGCCTACAGTAGCTTAGATAGACTCCCTCCTGTGTGGAAAACAAATAAGTAAAAAGAATTCCCTTTAATCCTGGTGGTACAGTTCTGTAACTCCAACACTCTGGGAGACTGAAGCAGGAGGATCACGAGTTTAAGCCCAGCCTGGGCAACTTAGTGACCTAATAAGACTGTCATAAAAAAATAAACATAAATGGGTTTGGTATGTAGTTCCGTGTGAAGGCCCTGGGCTCAATCCCCTTACCACAAAAAAGAAAAAGAAAAGTTACTTCCCGAGTCTATAAAAATACCTCATATTCTTTATTATAACCATTTGAATTACAGAATTTACTCCTAAGATGATGTTCAGCAAGGCTCACAAAATGTCTTTCTGCGAATGTTTTTGTGCCTCTTTTGTAATCTTAGAACTCTGAAAAGAGCACAAATCGCCATCATTTGGCTACGGTTAAAGCAAATCATGATCTGCACATGAAACAGGTTACTAGGGACCAATGAAGACTCAAGAGAGAAGAATTTTCAAAATTGAGAGATTAGTGCATCATACTGCTAAGAGACACCAAACAAATTACAAAATAATACATGGAATACATACTAATATATGTAGATATATATATATGCCCACAGCAAAACATATGGGCAGTAGCCTCTTGGAAGTCATAGAATTATGAGCATTATTAATTATGAGCACGATATGCCTACCTGTGGCTTCTACTTATTAATATATTGAACATGACTTTATAGACTTTAAGCTAAAGAAATGGTTCCTTTCACCAGCTGTGCTGGTGTCCACCTGTAATCCCAGCACTCTGGTAAACTGAAGCACCAGCATCACAAGTTCAAGCCCATCCTAGGCAGCTTAGAGGTTTAGTGAGACCCTGTCTCAAAACAAGAAGTGTTGGGGATGGAGCTCAGTGTGAAGACCCTGAATTCAGTCCCCAGTACTGCACAATAAAAATTTAAAAAAAAAAAAAAGGAACAGGAACAGTCCCCTTTATAAGGGGACTCTGTGCTCCCTTTATCTCCCCATCATTCTTCTTTCTCCTTATCTGTGAGACCTTTAGCAGAAAGCATCTTCATTTGCTGTTTCCACTTCCTGCCACACCACCGAGATGGCTCTGAGTTAGGCCATCAGAATCATCAGAGTCCAATGCGGTGGGGAGCATAGGATGAGTATCTCAGTGAACATCTGCCACAAGGCTTCACACACTTGAAATTCCATTCCATTTTCCTGATGCAGGGTCCCCTTGCCCTGGTCACAGTCTGAGTGCTTCTCTCTCATGTGGCCCTGCCCGTTGTCCTTGCTGCACCATCCCCACCCCGCTTTCTGGAGCCCCTTGATGTATTTTACATGGTTCTGCCATTGCCTTTGGTGTTTTATCCACTGAAAAATTGACACCTGCCCCAGATCTGCTTTTCAGCCGGGCACGCTCTATTCTCCCTTTCAGATTCTGCATAAGTACTGCTACTTCTGTGGCAACGTTTCTGGGCCTCTGGGGTTGACAGCTTCGTTCTTTGTACAGATTGCCTGAAAATGATAGGTTTATTTTCTCCCTAAATTTTGGACCTTTTAAAATAAGGATTTTGATGTAAATATTTTCAGAAGAATTTTTAAATTATAGCCCATGAATCCTAGCATGTGCGTGGCCCTGGGTTTGATCCATCAGCACCGCATAGACTGGATGTGATGGCACATGCCTGTAATCCAAGCGCTTGGGAGGCTGAGGCAGGAATATTGCCTTGAGTTCAAGATCAGCCTGGGCCAAATAATGTGCTTGGAACCAATCTGGACTACACAGTGAGACCCTGCTTCAAAAAAGAAAAAAGAAAAAAAAAGGGGGGGGGGGAGCAGAAAATGCCTAACTTGTGGTAAATGCTGAGTAGATGAATCAATTAGAGTTTATAGATTAGTATAAAAAGATGAATGGATAGATGGACATCGATATTTTTAAGTGTAGAGAGGCTATATATTTTATGTAGTACTACTATTTTTATACTAAACACGTTTGAGTGGCAAGTTTTTGCTCAATATGCTATTGAGTGACCACTGAGCTGTGAGCTTCAGTCTAAGTTGTGAAGCAAAAGGCAAATGATAGCGCCCCTCATTGTTTCAGAGAGGGATGGTGCTGTCCTTGTAGAGAAAGAAATCGAAAGGAAAATGTTTCATTGATTATTGAGCCACCCAGCGTTTTGGAAAACAACCGTAACAACAGACTTTGTATGCTCTTCTTCTGTAGGTCACTGGGAACAAAATGACATCTCTAAACTTGGCCACCATATTTGGACCCAACCTGCTGCACAAGCAGAAATCATCGGACAAAGAATTCTCAGTCCAGAGCTCGGCCCGGGCTGAAGAAAGTACAGCCATCATTGCTGTGGTTCAGAAGATGATTGAAAATTATGAAGCCTTGTTCATGGTAGGTGGTCCTTCAGTGGGAGGACTTCTCCGTGAACTGCCTTCTGGTTGCTTGTGGCAGTACGGTGAAACTCCAGGGTGGCACCTTCCACTTTGCGATGCTGGTTATTAACTGAGTTGGCTGGCAGCCAGGTAGTTTGGGTGGGAATAGACACTGTCATAACCGTGATGCCACTGAAAGGTTGTAATTCCATGTTTAAACAAATATACTCAAATCGCAAACTTTGTTTTGTTGCCCCCTAAACAATAATCACATTTTGGAGTCATTTATTTATGAAACAGTGGTTGTTGCTCAGAAAGAACACCGATAAAATGCCTTTTTTGGAATTCTGTCTGTGGGCCTCATGAATTCATGTGCTCATAATCATCCTTGGTGACAGTACCCTGTCCAAGGTCAATCTTGACACTGTACTTCCTGCATGAAGTTTCACCTTTGCTTCCTGCGTCCTTCCCATGTCACTTCCCATGTCACTTCTCTGTCTCTTGAAACTCATTACTGTTCTTATTAATGTTTATCTCACTCGACACTGTGTTATGGTCATTTCTGTCCACTTCCCCTAGTAGATTATGAATGCATTAAATGTTATCTCCTCTCTGTGTCCTCTGTACTCTTTTGGAAGGCCCCTCATCTGGCAAGCACTCAATAAATATTTTTCTGATTTGTGTTGAGTTACCAGTTCCTGTTTTCCTTCATAAAACTGCATCACTTGCTCTAACTTCCCTTGAAACTTTAGAACAAAGGCCAGTTCTCTTCTATTTCTGTTCTCCACTCGAAATGCATGGCCAAATTTATAGGAACTTTCTCCATGCTTCGGCCATTTCCCTTGTCAACTTGCAGGTTCCTTAAAGCCTACCTAGTCCATGAGAGCCCTTTGTTAGTTGCCTCTGTTGAATCTCCATTTCATTTCCCCAAGACAAATGTAGTTATGTAACACAAGCATATTCTAATAACAGTTGGAGGCTTTTGTGCAGTAGAAGGTGAGACTCCCTTAAATCTCACATTAAGATTTTTAAAGGATGTACTGGATATTTTATTGGTAATGCTATTTATGCTAGTTAAATTTTTAAATACATTTTTAGTGCAATTCTAGGTTCACAGTAAGTAAATGCTCTTTTACTCAAGACTTTAACATTCATTCTTGTATTCACTGTAATACAACTGAATATTATTTTATAAAATGTTTCATTTAAATTTAATATCAAATACATACTTTAAGATAGTTTGTGCTCATTTAATGTCTTGAATTAGATTTATTTCCAAGCTTGGCTTGGACTGATTTTCTTTTTGTAAATTTGAGGGCCAGTGGTGTAGAGTAGTTGCCTTCTGTGTCTTATGTAAGTGCACATGACCAAGTAACTTAATACTCAGTGGACATCAATTTCAGCTCTGGTGAAGTGGGAAAAATAAAAATACAACCTAGTTCCCAGAATGATTACCAAAATCACTTGATATGTGAAAGCATTATACAAACTGAGAAATATATGCAAGTGTTAATTGCTAATTATATTACTGGAGCAACACTGGGTGCCTCAAATCTCAATACTTTAACACCACAGACATAAATATCTTATTGATATAAAGTTTAATCAGATATGTGGCAGACAGCCTTCCAGGTGGTAACTTAGGAACCCCAGCTCCTTGCACCAAGAAACTCTGCCTTCCCTTAGGATTTTATAAGCAAACCTAGAGAGAGCATCCATAATATGCACTCAAATCCCATTTGCCAGGACGCATGCCACAAACCATATGTAAGTGCAAGGGAGGCTGGGAAATGTATTATATCTGGGTTCCCAGAAGAATGAAAAATGAGTTTATCACGGTGAAAAGTTCACTGAGGTACAATGGTGTCTTGACCCTCTTTGTGTCTGTGAAGCATCGCCCCCGTGCTGCACATGGTAAACTCTCAAAAATGCTGAATTAGTTATTGATTCCATATAAATTTTACACTTCACTCCAAATCCTCATAATTACATATTTGGGTGAATCCTCTGTCTGAACTTTTCAACATTTTCATCAAGTTTGAAGTCAAAGATCATCTTGCCTCTTGCCAACTAGTGTTACTTCATGTTCTTTGCATTTAAAAAATGTCTCTCTTCAGCCTTAATTCTACTCTCTAAATTCTCTATTCTAAACCAAGTTTTCCTTTATATAGATCCGTAAACCCTCAAAGATTTCTTTTCATCTCAGATACTAACTTGGAAGTACAGCTGCCCCCATTTTAATTGTACCATCCATCTTTTGCCAGTCCCTGCCACCGGAATTGAAAAAAAAAAATATTAGCATCCCCCTGTTTCCAATCTTTTCCAGATCTGATCTTTCTTTATTGTTTGTCTTAGTTACCTTTGCACTACTGTGACAGAAAGACCGAACATCAACAACTTAAGGGAGAAAGATGTATTTTTGCTTACAGTTCCAGAAGATGAGATCTCTGTCTATTCCTGGGCTGCTGGCAATGAAGGCATGGCAGGCAAGAAACCAAGTGAGGCAGAAAGTGTGAAGCTACTCTCCCGGATCCTGTCCCAGTGATCCACCCCTTCTAGATCGAGTCTCAGTGTTCCACTCCTTCCGACCAGGCACATGGTCCCATAGGAATTCTACAGCATCTGAATACATGAGGCTTTGGGGGCCATAACACCGTTATCTGCAGGGACTGATGTAGAGACTGTCTTGTGCAGTAGGTAATTCATATTTGTGTTCCCAAAGTTATGGTCTTTACTTCTTAAAGATGCTTTTCTTGATCACCTTGTCGAAAATGAAGTCCTCCTCCGCCACCACTGTATACATATATCCTTTCTCTTTCTCTCTATTCCCGTTTTTGGCCTCTCCTCCTTAGAAGCACCACTACTCACGGAGAGTTTTGTTAACTTCTCTTGTTTGTTGCATGTTTCCTCACTAAAATGTAAACTTTTTGTCCATTTCTATCTACTTTATTTTATTTTATTTTATTTTTGGTGGGGTGCTGAGGATTGGACCCAAGGCATTCACCCCTCTTCCAAGATAAGCTAACTGTTAATGATTTCCTTAGATGGATTATAGAAATTATTTGTTGAAAATATGCACTGAAAAATAAAAGACTGGGACAATGGGATGAGAAGGGACAGGAAACAAAGATTCTGAACCTGAGTCTGTAGAAATTAACTAGAACCAGAAATCGTCACTATGGTCATGTCTCCACTATGCATTACCTACGTGGCCTCATCTTTGATTTTTATTTCTTTGGTGATCAAAGAACAAGGCTTGAGTGAATGATTATTTAAGATCTCCTCTACTTTGGAAATCTGCACAGTTCCATGCCCTAGCACTGACTTCTGACTTCCTCTCGTATATATGTCCCTTTTTAAGTACAGAAGAAAATTAATTTCTTCACATTTTGTATTTTCCTGGCATATTTGGCATTTTGGAAGCTAGTTGGTTATCCCAAAGTTGGTGATTGGTTGGCAAAGCTGGATAGATAGATAGATAGTTGTGATTTGCTTTTGTAAGAAGCTTTCAGGATTATTAAAATTCTAAATAAGAAGGTATGCGGCTAGACAGGTCTGGCGGTTAAAATTGGTAGCTAGCAATTGTGCAGTTTCATAGTCTTTGGAAGAGTTTATGAACTCAGAAAGGGAGGTGTCACTTGCATTGATACTAGAAAGGAAGGCTTACTGGGAGAGTTGACTCTGAGCTTGTCCTTGAAGGTGACATGCACTCTGGAGGCAATGATTCCACAGAAGAACAGGTGGAAGGAATCTGTAAACCCCAGAGGCTTGGAAGAGACCCCAGCTTTATTTTGAGGGTCCTTCATTTCCCAGTACCAAGACATGCCTCTCCCGTGTAGCTGGGATCTGAGTCAATAGGAGAAGGCCCAAAGAACCTGTCACTGGCCCATAACACAGAAGAGGCACCTAGATTCCGAGGCTACCACATAGTTCCAAAATCAGGATAGAGGGTTTGTTCTTTGGTCACTAATTTGGAAATCCTAAAGCTAGAAATTCAGATAGCACCCATCGTCACCACTCTACTGAAAGACAGAGAAAAAAGATGATAATTGTGGTTCTCAAACTTGAACTGTGCCAGATTTCCCAAGGAACCTTGTTAGACATTCTAATTCCTAGGCCACTCTGCAGAAAATTGCATGGAGTGGCAGTGGCATGGAGCTGAGGAATCTGCACTTTCTAATGACCATGTCCAGGCATTCTGGTAGATCCTACCCACACTTTGGGAAAACATATCTTGGGAAACACTGGTAGGGCAGAAAGGCCAGGAGTTTTGGAATGAGTCACTAAAATTCCGATTGTTACGCATGCATTGGCTATGTGATCTTTGTCCCTACACTTAACTACCCTAAGCTTTCAGTTTCCCATTGTGAAAAAAAAAAAGAGTTGAAGCAACCTACTTTACAGGATGCATTTGACAAATAGAAATGACATTTGAAGGCACACAGAACTGTCAAAAGCAAGGATTGCTGCTATACTCCACTATAGTGATATAATGCCTACTCTGTTAACAATGAGGTGTTGTCTTGGAAGCAAAGCTCACTCTGACCACTGCGGATGGTATGACGTACTCCCCCAGCCACACATGTGATTCTAGTCCTTACCCTGATCTTTTTCTTTTTTGAAGACATATATTACCTTTTAACTTACTCTACACTTTACTTATTTATTATGCATGCTGAAACCTAGTAGAATGAAAACCTTATAAAGGCAGAAATTCTTGGTTTTTTTTTTCCTATGCACTTACATCCACAGAATCTAGAAAGAACTTCACAGATGGTGCTCATCAATTATTTGTTGAATAAACATTGCAACTCTATATTACTGCAAGAAAATGTATTTTTTGGTGTTGTTTTTGTTTGGGTTACAGTGTTCTCACCCATGAGATTCCTGTACCATTAAGTCATTACCCTCAATTGCTGATATCAACTGTTTAAAAACTAGCAAACATAAAATGATACTTTCTGGAAGTAAAAACAGTCAGTCATTTCTAGAAATAGCCATTCGTATTATTGATATTATTTTAAGTAGCAATTATTCACCAAGCAAATCATCAACACACTAATGGTTCTAAGAGTTATTGCTCCTGTAACTGATATTGAGAATCCCATAGAAAAATCCTTATTGGTCTTGGAATAATAAGACCTTCACAGAAGAATGGAGAAAAATGCCGGCTCATTCTGCTGTAGGTATTACATGATTGCTAGTGGAGGGCTTTTTTTTTTTTTTTTTTTTTTTGGAGAGGGGACAGGAAGAAAAGGCCCCACCCTTGTAGGCTGATGACAACTGTGGAGTGCAGTTGAAACGTGGGAAAACCAGCAAGTTCCCACTCCTCTGCTGGTTGGCCTAAGCTGGGACCAGCTCAGTACATGTGGGAAATTTCAAGTGAGCACTACCGGGAGCAAGGGTCAGATTCTGTGATGTGGATTCCAAGCTCGGAAAACACACTTTGTCTTGTTCTATGCCGATTTCGTTCCCCCATGCAAATTGCGTTTTCTTCTAATCTCTTTTGTATGCCAAACCAAAAGAAGTCAAGCAGTCATCCAACTCATCAAACAAGAAGCCACCCCTACCAGTACATCCAGATAATCCACATATGTTACCATTTCCTTTTCTGTATAGCACAAAACAAACAAACAAACAAAATCATTGTTTGTGTGCCAGAGGCTCGTCATTACCTACAGCATTGGCTTATCTCAATTTACCACCATTTATTTCATGAAGACTAAGTGAGGTTCGTTGTCCAAATAATGGCACAACTAAGTGAATTATTTCTGCATCGGGGTGCTTTCCCACAAACCCAGGAGGCACTTTGATGTGGCACCCCCCAGGTATTGAGTCTATTTTGGACAAAGAAAGAGAAACTGGATTTTGATCAGTATGAAGATAGTGAGTGAAGAATAACTTTAACATATTAGTGCCTCTGGACTAAGCAAAGCATGTACCCACCTGAGGGCGAGGCCACCTGCAGGCCTCAACAGCCTGTCTGTGTTTCTGCTGCAGGGTCCTCACCTTGTCCCTGTCTGCCAAGGCACAGTACCTGTGCCGTTGGCATCTCACATTGGTGGAAGGAGGTAGAAACATGCTGCTCCTAAACACTTTCCATTCCCTTTAGCTTGTTGCCATGGAGCAAAGTCTACTATTTTTTTTTAATCTTTCTTACTTAAGTCATCCTTCAAAATAATTTCCTGAGTCCTCAACTCTTCCACTGTATTGGTTCAATAAGGTGCCCCTGCTGCCAAAAAAATAAAAAATTCTACCAGGGTCCCAGAGCGTTGAGAAATTTTTGTTGAATTTAATATATGCCAAGCCTAACCCTAGCCCAAATCGCCTTCAATTATTAAAGCACCTGTCACGACAGAGCCACGCAAAATATTCACAAGCTGAGCCTGCCCCTTCTTTGAGCTTTTGCTCCCGTAAACATCCAAAGTGATTTCTTTCACTATGTTTGTTAGCTAAAAAATGTCACCACGATTTCCAGTGATATTTACTTTTGCTGGGAAGTGTTAGAGCTTTAAATGCCACAGTATCCTTCCTTGTCAAGTGCATGGTGGTAGACTGGTGCAGAGCACCCAGTGGCAAGTACAGCAGGGTGGGGGCCTGGGAAATGCCCTTGGAGAAGCACTTAATGGTTTGTCGTGGTGAGTTACCAAATGGAGAAAACTCACATTATTTTTCCCTCTCTGTAGTTTATGGAATAAACTGCCTCCCCGGCAGTTATACCCTAGGCAATCACTCAAGGTTTTACTTTTAATTTGATAAGGTATATTTTAATTATGACAGTTTTATTCCTTCGTATGTGCACTGTTTACATTTTTCTCTGAAGCAGGGGAGTACAAAGTTCTTCTGATTGTTGGAATAGCATTATGCTTGGAAGGAACACATACAGTCTGAGGGTTGAGGCTCCAGAAAAACACAACCATAAATGGTACCCTTAGAAAACATCTAAAATTACTGAACAGTTGTCTAAATCTCAATAGAGATTTTCAAGTAAAAGAGTGGACTGTAAGAGAAGCATCACCTTAAGCTGAGTTTTGTTTCTTTTTTAAAAAATATTCTTCAGTTTAATAAAAGGTAATATTTTCACTATCTTACTCCTTAATTCCTATTTTTCCATGTACAATATTCCAGAAATAAATGGAAAACTTTGACTTTTGAGCAATACTTTTCATCTTAGGAGTTTTATATTGGTTGGAACGGTATCTTAAAAATTTTTAAAGATCTAATGTTCTTCAACTGTAAGAGAAAATGTATTTTCCTACTGTAGACACAAATAGCATGCAGACAAGGGCAGCAGAACCAGTTTGCACTGTGCACACAGCAGTCCTGGGTGATGTATAGGTATTATTTTTAGCCGTTCCAGCACTATTCTCTGAGCATTCTTTTAGTAGAGTACACTATATTAGTTTGAGTTCTAAAAGACCATAAGTGAGTGAGTGTCAGGAATGCCAGTAGGAGCTTCTGGAAAGAAGAAGAAGAAAACAAAATTAGAGGAAGGGAAAGAGACATTGCTTGGAAATATTTGGCTGGCAGAAGGAAATGATCAGCTTTCGAGGACTTGAAGAGTGATAACTTACTACTTGACTTAGTGGGAAGCCTACCGAGGGGCTGTTTTGATGCTCTACGGCACTTTGCCCTCTTTTGCACCACATTTAGCTACAAAATGGCTGCAATTATTACTAGCGTCTCTCATTGTTACTAGCATCATGAGGTGAAAAAAGACATTTCTTGTTTTTCAATATGGAGAAAACTTTTCCGTAAGTTTCTACGAGGCCTCATTAGGGTACATCGGCCAGGATTGGCATAAATGATCTTACCCTAGTTGCGAGGAGGACTAGACGGTGGAGGACTATGTTGGAAGCTTTTGTCAGTTCCGGGTCAACAAGTCAGATGGTTCCTGTCTTTTAGAATCTTAATTTCTAATGATGTGACCAGAAAGAAGACTAGTGGTGTGGTAGAAAAGAAGCAACAGGAAGAGGGAGACTACAGAGACTCTGATGTTGAGACCCTTGCAGTTGAGGGGCCAAGGGGTCACAGGCTGTCACTAGAAATTCAGAGGGAGGTGTTAGGAGCAGAGATATAGCAAAAGAAAAACTGATAACTTAATTGTTAAACACAGGAGAAAAGGGTGGTTCTTTTCTCTGTGCCAGTGGAGACAGAGGCACATGGTTGACCATGAGTCAAGAAAAACTATTGCAAAGCAAATATTGCCTATCTCCATATTAACTATTTTTATGTTTTCTTTTAAATATTTAACTTACTTAGCTGGACCTGGTGGCACAAGCCTGTATTCTGAGAACTTTGTAATGCTGAGACAGGAGGTTGACAAGTTTGAGCCCTGTTTGGGCAAGCTAGTGACTTAACAAGACTGTCTCAAAATAAAAAATAAAAATGTCCTGGGTACATAGCTCATTAAGAAGACCCTGGGCTCAATCCCAAGTACCACAAAAAAAAATTGCCTTACCTTTAAAAGGTAATTTTCTAATAAAATCTTTTATTACTAACTCTCTTTGTGATCAGTAAGGTAATTTCAATTTTGTCGGTTTCGTTGGTCCCCATAGCACCATCATTAAAGAAAATGGGACAGATGAGAGAAGCCTCTCAGATTCCTAGGCACAGGGACAGAATCCTAAAGAAGGTGACTGGTGGGACCGAGATATTAGTTACAAGCATCAAGGCCAAATCTGGGACTTAGGGTCTGTGGACTCAGCCAGATGTGCTGTAAGAGCATCCTGAGTCCTACCTAGGGGTGCAAAAATGAATGGCGGTCTGCCTGGATATTTATATTTTACTGATTTAAAGCTACGTTTTCCTAGCAGTTTATTTACTTGACTTTTGTTTCTCTGTTAAGTACCTAAATGAATAGAAAATGAATGTTCATCCGGTGGATCTGAGCCTGCAGTTTTAAATTGTCATTACGTGATAGAAAAGTAAATGTACAGTTGTAGAAAAAGATTGGAGGAGTCATGGGAAACATCACTAGATACTGCTATATCAGGATTAAAAAACCAATCCCAGGCATCATTCAGATTTTCTACCTCAGCTTCCCATTGAATCCAGTTTTCTGGACAATTTCTTTATAAGATTGTAGTTTTTAACATTTGCATTTTTGAAGGTTCATTTTGCACCCAAGATGGGATATAAGTCAATTTAATTAGTGGATTATATACATCGTAGTCAGTTTTCCATAATGCACAGAAAATTTTATAATATGTGGATCCATGTTTGTAAACTCTATCTTTTTATTTATTTGTATGCAGTGTCTCCAAGACAAAATGGTGTCGTGGGTATAAGAAACTAAATATAGATTTAGAGCCCTAACCCTTTCTACTTGCACTTGTTACTGAGTCACAGATGCTACATAAAATAAACGTCAATGATTGTAATTGCTTGGCATTCAAGCCTCATTGAATGAGTAAATAACCTCTAAAATGCAGCATAATTTAACAAAAAATTATGGGAAGTTAAATTTCAATAATGATACTTCGTGCAACCTATTCTTTAAAAAAAACAAGCCATTATTCTAATAGTCCGAGCTGACAATTTATGACTAGACATACCATCTATTCTCAAACAATACTATGACCCCCCTGCACCTTTCCAAAGAACATTCACTTTTGTTTATTTTTCAGGGGAAATGGACTGGTACTTGAAGCAAATTTTTATTATATGTTTAAGCAAAGCACATTTTAACTTAAGTGGATGAAAATGAAAGCAGTTTTCCTAATTTGCTCATGAATGTTTCATTTTTTAAAAATATTTTCAGGATACACATTTTCAGCCTATATCATTTTTTATTTGCCTTTCATTTTTTGTTCTCATTCATGCTTTTTTGTTTCCCCCCATTTTATTAGGATGTATTTGCAGTAGACGCTGTTGCATCAAACTTGAGATTTTATTTATTTATTTCATATTCACGAATTCCAAATTCTGTAACACGTTAGAGACAGTGGTGTGGGGAATCAGTGACCTTCTACATCAACTTTGACCTCTTTTTCTGTCCTTCTTACCTTGTCCTGTGCCTTCCCCATCTCGTGTTCAGAGATTCTTCCCTTTCCTAGCAATTCATTGCCCCTCTTTCTACTCTGTCATCCATATTGGGGACTTTATGCCATTGTTTTTGCGAATTTCCATAATAAGTCTTTTGCTTTATATCTGTCTGTCTTTATGGCTGCATAGTATTCCATTGTGTATAGTTACCCCATCTTCTTTAACCTTTCTTCTACTGATGGGCAAGTAGGCTGTCTCCAGGATTTGACTCTTATGAATTGTGCTGCTATAAACATGGAAATGCATGTGTCTTTTTGGTATGTTGACTTTATTTCTTTTGAGAACATGCCCAGTAGGAGAGTAGCTGGATAAAGTGGAGCTTCTATTCTCAGGTTCCTAAGGAATCTTCACACTGCCTTCCATAATTGTTGAAACAGCTTGCTCTCCCACCGGCAGTGGAGCAGAGCTCCTTTTTTTCGGCAACTTCACCAACAATTATTGTTCTTTGAGCTCATGACATAGGCCATTCCAACTGGGACCAGGTGAGACCTCACCGTTGCTGTTATTTGCATTTCTCTGGTGGCCAATGACCAACAACACTTCCTCATGTGACGGTTGGCCATTTTTCGTGCACATACATGTCACATGAATTTCACAATCCCTTCCCCTCCCCCTTCTCTCCCTTCTAGCCCCTCCTCCACCCCCCTCACTTTCAACATCTCGCCCATTTGACTCTGTTATTTGTGCTCTGGGTTTCTCATATTATAGACCTGCAGTGTTTAATCTTTTGAGCGTGATTCACGTCACTGCACAATGGTCTCAAGTTGTATCCATTGTCCTGCAAATGACTCCAATCTATTTGTCTTTATGTGAGAGTAGCACTCTGTTGTGTATATATATATACCATATTTTTTATCCATTCATCTATTGATGGATATATTGGTATCTTCCGTGATTTAGCTATTACAAGTTGTTTTGCTATAAACGTGGATATGCACATATATCTGTTATATGCTACTTTTAATTCTTTTGGAAAGTTACCAAGAAGAGATATCACTGGGTCAAATAGAATATCTATTTTTAGGTTTGTGAGAAATCTCCACACTTCTTTCCATAGTGGTTGGACCAGTTTACTCTCCCACTAGCAATGTAATAGGGTTCCTTTTTTCCCTACATCTTCACCAGTTTATTTATTGCTTTTTGAGTTCTTCATAAAAGCTGTTCTCACTGGAGAGAAATGGTATCTTAATGTGGCTTTGCTCTGTATTTCTTTAATGGTAAGGATATTGAATGTTTTCTCATGTGTTTGCTGGGCATTTGTATTTCTTCTGAGAACTGTCAATTCATTTCAGTTGCCCTTTTAAAAATTGAGCCTTCAATTTTGAGTGTCTGTTTTTCTTCAGTTCTTAAATATTCTAGTCATCAGCCCTCTGTCCAAGGTGTAGGTTGTAAAAATTTTTAATTCATTCTCTTTTTTTGTTTTCACCCTTTAAGTGTTACTTTAAAAAATGGACGTGATAGTGTGTCAGTTAATCTTAATTGCCAATTTGAATAGATTGAGAGACTCCTGGTGTGGTGATTGGTTAATGGGTCCCTATATTCACTTGTGGATTAATCGCTGATAAACTCATAACTGAATGTTCTGTTGAGAGGTGGGGCCCAGTGCAGAAGCTGAGGGTACATCTTTGGCTGGTGCTCCTACTCTTTGCTTTTCTTCCTCACTGCTACAAACTGAACAGATTTGCTGCACCACTGTCTTTGTCCGTGATGTGGCTACTTTAGAACCAGCCAACCATGGATTGAAACTTGGGAAATCATGAGGCACATGAATCTCTGCTCCTCTAAGTTACATCTGCCTGGTATTCTACCCTATGAATGGGAAAGCCGGCAAATACAAATTACATGTATCTGGTCATGGTGCTTGAGAAAGTCCAGGAAATTTTATTAGTCTTCGGCTCAATGAAGTAAGAGAATACAGTCTCTCAGCCTTTACCTAACAATCCTGCCCCTTCTCTTCTTTCTCCATTTTAACTTCCAGGCCACACTGCATTTGCTCATAGAAGATTAAATGCCATCTATCTGTTCGTCCCAAATTTCTATGCCCAGATCAGACCTCTACCCTGAACTCCAGATCCTTATTCCCAGTCATCTGTAAGATATCTCCACTTGGATGTCTCACAGACCTCTTAGCGTTCAAAGCCAAACTCCTGAGCTTCTCCGCAAGCCTTTTCTTCCTCCTTCAGCTTCCCTTAGTCAGTCAGTGATATCTTATCCTTCTAGTTTCCCAGGCCTCAAGTGCTCACCACCCTGTCTCCGTTTCCTTCTCCTTCTTGGTCTTTTTCTCACCGTCTGATAGATTCGCTGAAGCTAACGCATCTGTCTCCATTATCCTCAAGATCCAAATGTTTTTCATCATCCACAGTCCTGGTTCAGCACATCATCACTTACTGGCCCACCGGTGGCCCGTGTCTGTTCTCTCTGCTTCACCCTTGGCTTCCTTGCAATCTGCTTCCAGCAGAGCAGCCACTCTAATGACCATTTGTGCTAGTCACCTGCTTAAAATTTCCAGTGGCTCCCGCCAACCTGAAATCAGGACCGACAGGACGCCGCAATATCTGGCTTTGGCTACTGGACCACTTACTACCACCCGCCTCCTTCCTTGCTCACTCTTCTTACATCACTAACACCTTCAATGCAGCCCGATTACTTTCTTCTCATATGGTTATTTTCAACTCCTTCATCAGCTTCTATTCTCTGCTGAAATGCCAGTTGCTCTGTGGCGTGCCCGGCCTAGTACTCATTCCTCCCTCAGCAGTTCCCGTCATCCTTCTTGGCTTCCTATTTCTCCGTATGATCCGTGCTATGTTTTCCATGTGTACTCTCATGCCCATTTTCCAAGGTTTATTGTCAACTCCATGAAGATTGGGGCTCTTGGCTGTTTGGTGTGTAAGTGCACCTCGGGAAGCATTTACCAGGTGCTCATGTGATGAATGGAAGGAACAGAGGTGGGAGGAGGACCAGGCGCACGGTGAGGCTGAAGTAGTGTGTGGAGAAGGCTGCCGGAGAGAGGCAGGATGTCTGTCGAGAAGAAGAAGCAAGAAGAGGGCTGTATTTGTGGCACTGGGAGGGATTTTGAGCAAGTGAGTATCTTCTGCAGACCACTCTGATGGTCATGTGGACAACTCTGACACACATTTTAAGGAAATAGTGTCCAAGTTTTCAAGCTGTTACATCAGAAGGCCCATAGAATATGCCAGCTTCTTTCCGTCTAGAAATTCAAACTAGCTTAGATAATTCGGGGGCTCATGCAGCTAAAAAGAAAAGTTGAGAAGCAGTTGTGGCTTCAGGCAAACCCCCACCCTGGACTCAAGATACTCTCTTCTCCCTTTCTCTTCCTTCCTTGTTGTTTGTTTGTCAGCACGATGACCGGACTACATATGGCTACGGGCCCTGTAGCCTATCTCTTAGAAGCCTCAGAGAAATTCTCATGGCTCTGCATTGCCTCTTTTGGAGTCACGTGCTCATTTCTCACGCATGCATGGTGGTCTGTGAGTGGAATAGGAGGGAATGACTGAGCAGCTTAGATTAGGGCGCATACTTAACCCTTGAACCAAGGGCTGGGAGCAGTTGGTTTTCCAGAGAGCACTTAGTGTATAACTCTTCTAAGAAGATGGGAATGGAGCCTTGTAATGGGCAACAGATGACTACTACAAAGGGGTAATGAGGGCCTGAACTTGGGTCATTGCTGTTGGAATGGAAGGGGAGGAGGAAAGAAGTAGCCGAGATGACATCAAGTAGACCTCCTGGATCTAAGTGGGAGGGGAGAGGGCACACAGAGGCTAGAACACAACTCAGAGAATTTGTGCTGCACGTGACTAGGGCTAGGCAGTACCATTAATGAAGCCTCGGGATAAAGTAGGAGCAGCAAACTTAAGAGAAAGAAAGCATCTTCTTGCTTTCTCACCCTTGTTTTTACTAATACACTTTTCCCAGCTTCTCTAAGCTCCAGAACAATTGAGCTCTGCAAAAGGCAAGAGGCAAATTCTTCCACCAACCACATATTCTCAGAAGACTTGTCCCTGTGGTTTGAAAAATCTTCTCTCTGATCCCATGTGTGAGAGAGTCAGGCTGAAAGTTTATTGTCTTTCAATAGTTTGAATTTCCTTGGTTGAGCTACCAGCATCGCTGGTGTAGAAAACTCTCAGTCAGAGATGAGTTAAGTCTTCTCTCCTATGACATCTCCACATGGGTGACTTAGAGTCATCTCTGACTCACTGGAGATCAGGCCTAGAGAAGCACGTGATGCTCATAAATAGAATTCTAGTGATGCCTATGAGGTTATGAAGTAAGAAATATTTAATTTTCAGGGTACAAATAAAGGTTGTCACTGAATGACAGTGACAGGCTCAGAGATAGTGATAGCATTTTTTTTTCTTTTTTGGGTGTTTACAATGGGTCAGGTACTGTTTTACCAACATAATATAAGTCATTTAATTACCACAGCCACTATCGTTATCCCCATTTTACTGGTGAGGAAACTGAGACTTAGCACTTTGCCAGTACACTTTGTCAAAGGTTACATAGCTATAAGTGGTGAAACTGGAATTCAGTACTGCTCCAAGGCCTGCCCTTTTGGTAAACTGATCATACATTCCAGAATGGCCTGAGGCAGTAGTAATTTATGCCTGTTATCTTGGCATTGTTCAAAATATGAACTCTAGAAAGTGTCCCCATTTGGCCAATAAATTATAGACACCATTCTTCTTAGCTACAGTATTTTGCTTTCTCAAAGCCAAGAAAATCAAGTCTATGCAACAGAGGCACCCAAATGCCCAGGTTGTATTTCCAGGCATCTGAAGAGTGACACTTTGGATTGAATATGACTGTTTGATAGCCATCCAGTTGGTCCTAAAAATTAAACCAGCTGTATGCGTTGGTGAAGGTTTCATTTTAACTAGTAAATCACTCTGCTTTTTTTTTTTACGACTTTTAAAGCCCTGTTTATACTATCGTAAAGTTGCCTCTCTGCAGGATGATTTTATTTATGTCTCAATATTTGGCTCTGCCAGGTTCCCCCGGATCTCCAGAACGAAGTGCTGATCAGCCTGTTAGAGACTGATCCTGATGTCGTGGACTATCTGCTCAGGAGGAAGGCTTCCCAATCATCGTGAGTATGCCAGTTTTCTGTCTTTTAAAAACACTCTGAGGATTTCTGTTTACACTTCTAAGAATTTCAGAACATTTCCATAACTTCGTGCAGGGTGACTGAAGTAGAATTTTGATAATTTTCTGGCAACTCTGATCCACCTAACCAGAACATCCTCCAGTCTTACCAGTCTACTTATTGAATTAAGGAACCACTTTATGAGACTTTTCTGTTTCACTTTCAGCTTTCTCTAGCCCCTTAAGGGGCTTTTGACTTTGTTTCCTGGGGATAAAACACACACACACAGAGAGACACACACACACACGCACACACACACAGGCATTGGCAAGAAGTCAGAGGTGCACCACAGTGATTCTCTTTCCAGGGCATTGATAAATGTGCCTTGGGACTTCTTAGGCTGCATCTGGCGGTGTCTTATCTCTGCAGGTTTCCCAGTAGCAGCAACACATTACCAAACACAAGCCAGGCTTTCACTGAGGCCTGGGTGCCCATTTGAAATGAGAAGTTTACACTTTGTTAGCTCTTGCATCTGGAATGTTCTGACGAGTTCCCATCTCTTAACAACACATGGTTCCATAGATATTCTACAACATCCAAGTACATGAGGCCTTTGCAGAACATTCCAGATCCAAACCATAATATATTTTTCTTTCTTAGTCATACATGAAATAATGAGTTGTGTCTTAAGAACAATGACATATGCTAAGTTATTCTTATATACTGATGTTGAATTTGATGAGTTGATTTTCACTTCCAATTATTTCAGACATCAATAAAATTAAATTATTTAAAGCAATTTATTGAAAAGGAATTCCACGTTGTTTAATCCCCTTCTTTCGTAGGTCATTACATTAATAGCCCTGCTAAATTCAGCTTCACTCCATTTCCAGCTGAGCAGGGAAGATCTTGTAATTGGATCTCCCTTTCAAGTGCACTTTTAAAAATTCAAGTCCGTGCCAAACATGATCAGGCCAAGTTCTGGTTCAAGTAAGATTCAAGCTTAGATTCAAGCCCCAAGAGCCATGAATGCATAAAAATATATTCAAAGTATAAATGGGCTGCCATTTCTTGGCCTAGCTTTCCATAACAGAGAATTGGGCTTACCCTTCTCTGATAGATTTCTAACTATCATCAAGGCATAAGTCCTCAAACTAACAAACGGCCATTCTTCTCAACAGACCCTGTTCCACCAGAATTTTAATGAATTTCCTTATTTCTTTCCTCGGTGCAAAAATAAAACAGTCATGGCAGCATTTCTATTTGTGAATTTCTCATTAAGATACATTTATAACACGTCCTTGGTACTCTGTGGGAAAACTAAAAAAAAAAAAAAAAAAAAATACACCTAAAATCCATTAATTTCTGGGTGGTCAAGTTTCTGCTTTTGAGCAGCATTGTCAGCTGGATATATTTTGTCTTGTAAAGACCCACTGATAGGACCTCTTTTTATGTGGTATTCAAGTGTGCTTTTTACACATGAATGCCAAGGTAGGAAATGAACCTTTTGTACTCTTCTGTTGGGAGGCGGAAGGAGTGTACATATTAAGCTCATGGCAAACTGTGCAGTTATCCAGCTCTTTTGTCCCCTATTCTTGTATTTAGAACTGTCTAGGTGAGCTGACCTGATCCTAAGATCTTCGGTGAGTGCTAGGGCCTCTAGGATATGAAGGTGAGCTCTTGGGAGTTGCGTGGGTTATCAGAGAACAGAAAACACTTGGCAAGACTAACTTAGTAGGGAGGAGCACAAGTGGATTTTGTTTGTTTTCCTCTAGATAGAGGCCAATGAACAGCCCAGAAAGCTCATAATGACATCATAAAGTAAGGGGACACGCATTAATGACAGTGTGTATGTGTGATAGCCCATTGAAGCCCAAGAGTTCTACTCCTCAACATGTAAATGGGCTTCCCGTGCCTTAAACACATTCCTCAAACTGTAGTGTACATATGGAGCCCCACGAGATCGTGGTACCGTGTTCTTTCTTTATCAGTAGCCTGGAGAAGAAGTCTCAGGATCTGCATTTTATAATAAGCTCCTAAGTGATAGTGATGCTTCTGGTACGGGATCCATACTTTGAATAGGAAACGTGTAAAAACATCAAGGCATTTTTGTGCCATTAAGAGCATCCAGTGCTGGGCCTAAAATTCCAGCACTCTGGGATGTTGAACCAGGAGGACCACGATTTCAAGCCCAGGCAGCTTAGCAAGACCCTGTCTCAATAGTCACATAATAAAAATAGACTGGCATGTGCAAGATAGCGGGGGAAGCTTCAGTCAATAATGCTCAGTGAAATGGACCAAGGACACAGATTAAGTATCACTTTTACCTCTTATATAAGATGGCCAAGAATACATGTATAAAAGGCTTTAGTGTAAGAGGGAGGAAAAAGGGAGATAGACTGCTGGAAAAAGAAGATTCGCTGCAGCTGGGAGGGGGATGGGTGGGAAGGGATAAGGTTGGAAGAAAAAGTTTACAAAGTGATTTGTATGCACACAAATTCCCCAAGTTGTATGTAATTAGCATGTAAATAAATCTAAAGTGAATGCATAGCCAAAAAAATGCAAACAAATTAAAAGTTAAAATGGACTGAGTATGTCGCTCAGTGAGAAGGCCCTGGGCTTGATCCTGAGCAACAGAATAAAAAAGCAGCCAGACTTATAGAGTAAAAGATAGTAAGTGTTCGAGCAGTAGTTGTCAGACCACTGCCCATTCAAATTCCCTGCAGCCAGTCCTGTCTTCGGAGACACTGACCCATTTCTTTGGGGTTGCAGTGTGGGCATTGAGAATTCTAACAGCTCCTCACATGGCTTTCCTTCTGGCTCAGGTTAACCATATTGGGTGCTACATATTTATAATCACTTGGTATCTTGAGGTGAGTGACTCTTGACCTTCAAAAAGTGTCATTGTGTTGACAAAGGAAGGGAAACAATGTTCCAGAGTGTGAATCCACTTGAAATTTGGAGAAGAGAAAGAGATGTGACCTTCAAGCTCAGAAATAGTTTCTGAGAAGAGAAATGATTTGTAGTAAACTTGGAAGAGGAGGGAGAATGTAGCCAGATGGGATGTTTGGGGAACTAGACCTAGGTCCTGGCCCTAACAGTGAACATGCTGGCTGTTCAGAGACACAAGAAGACTTCCCAGAGACCTATAAATAGCAGATTGGGGAGTGCCACTTAATAGCGTTTCAAAATTTTAAGTGACAGACTATCATAGTTGTAGATTATAGTGATGGTAAATTGCAGTACCCATATTGACAGATGGAATTACCTCCATTGATATGTCAGTTACCCATTCATACACATGCCCGTGCAGTTTAACACACTGGATACGAGTTTTAGGTTCACAGTTCAAATTCAAATTCCAGATCCACTGCTACCTGTTGCGTGTTTTGGGGTACATTCAGTAGTGTCTGTCTTTCTTCATCTGTAAGCTGGAGCTAAAAAGTAGCACCACCTTTATATAATTATTGTTCTCTTAAAGTTGTGTCTACTTTATAATAAATGCATAACCGATGTTAACAACTACTTCCAGGTAGAGGTTACGTGCAAGTTCACCATTTGGCTCACTTACAGTGACATCGTTTACAGTGACTTACCAGAGTCTTGGGCATCATTAGCGGCTACCCTGGTTTTCACGAGATAGCAACCTACCAGGTGATATGGTCCAAGAGAACTCGTGCACTTGAAGCTGGGGCATTGTTTCTGAAAGCAACGCTCTTTCTTGACTTCAGACCCATTGCTCTCTGATGAAGCTTCTGTTCTCTGCTCCCAGTTCACGTACCTAAATTAAGCTTTGGATGCCTGTGAAGCCAAGTGGAAACTGCACAAGATTTAATTTGGAGGGGAAAAGAAACTGGTTTTAAAGAATGTAAAACCGAGGACAAGACGATATTTATTATTATTTCGATTTGGAAAGGCCAAGCATTTAGTGATATTTATAAACTTAATGTTTCGATTTGGCTTTTCCCTTCCTTTATGCAACATCGGAATTGGAGGAGTGAAGGGAGATCTCATCATTTCTTCATGTGCTTGTCTACTTAAACTTTTTGGCTTCAATCAGAATGGGCATGAGAAGAGATTCTCTTTGCTAATGGTGCAAAACTTCGTTTAAAAAATTGTTTGTCTGGCGTATTTCTTAGAATTCTCTGCTCTTTTCTTCAAAAGTACTTAAAATAGATCCCCTCTCCCTCTTTGATTTGGGAATGGAAGGAAGTAGGGAAAGTGACAGAAGGTTATTTAAAGAAGAAAAGGATAGTTCAGCATGGGGATTGGTAATATAAGAAGGTTGTCATAGGAGGTAGGGGTCTGGGGGCGCTGGAGAAGTACTTTCTTACACACAAAATATAAGAGGTTTGTCAAAAACTTTACTCATCAGTGCTATTACTTTACAAGATCAAAATAAACCCCCCAGATCAATGATGAACAACTTAGCAACATTTTTAAGGACTAGTGCCACACTTAGCCACACCGGAGCCCAAAGCCAAAGGGACAATGTGGCCAGTGGGTTTAACAGTTCCTCTTGACCAAGTGACAGGACAGTCTCAAATAATTTTTAATTGTGTTAACCTGTATTCCAAAAATAATGAAATTCTATTTTGTTATAAATATAGCATTTAAGCTTAATATAATATGGTACCTTCTGATATACTTGTTTTTCATTTTTAAAGTATTTTTGACTGCTTTAATGTTTTAGGGGAGAAATTAATGGCACATAAAATTTTTTATGTAGGAGTACACTATTTTCTTTTTGCCTAAGTGCTTCAAACCACTAGAATTGTACATAAGGGATGCTTTGCAAAACCAACAGTGGTGAAAATCCCCAAGAAATCCAAATGCAGGAGAGTTCAGCAGTGCTCAGAGTACATGTGACCTGGTAACTAGTTCCAACAACAGTTTCTATAAATTTTAAATACAGACTTGGGGAAATGTACACAGAAAACTTAGTCTTACGTATCAAGCTTCATAGATGCCCCAGAAACATAATATCAATTCAGCAAGACTTTTTGTCTTCCCAGCTATATTCTAGGAACAGGATGGAAACATTGGCTACATTTAGGGAAAATGTAGATATAGATGATCAAGCCCACAGGTAGATATTTTTAAATTTCATTGTGGTTAATTCTATTAATAGCCTTCAAAAGTTGTATTGAATTTTTCAAAATTGTACAACTGGTGGGCAGCGAGCATGATTAATGGCCAAGAGTGCACTTGTCTCAAAAGATACCATTGTGGAACTAAAAAATAACTGTTTTGCTTGTCTATATGTTCCTTCTTCTTATTTAATGATAAATCTACCTTCTTCAATCTGGGAAGTATCAGGCTTTCTTATAGTGTACAGGAGTTACTAATTTAGCTCAGTACACAAATGTCTTGTAGCTAACTCATTTTAATCTTTCAAAGATCATTATCAAAATGGCATGTTCCACAAACCTTTGGAGGTTACAAAAATGGGATTTAATGTCTGTTTTTCTTTTACTATGACTTGTCAAATCAGGAAGGTTTTCAGGAAAATTTCAGAGACTGGAAATCTGACTTTATAATAGAACAACAAAGAATGCTATTGATTGGCCGCAACTGGTGGCTTCATGTGTCACTTCACTCCAGTACCTCAGAAAGGATGAACTCCATGACGAAATCTTGCAAAAAGCCAAGTGTGCCTTCCTTGTAAGGAAAGGCAATCCAGGGCGTGTGTGGGGTGAGGGGTTGGGGGGGGGGGGCACGTCCACGTCCTCCCTTCCTTCTGACATGCTCACTGGGAGTCTCAGCTCCTTTGTAAATCTGTAAAATGGTAACTTGAAAAACTGGCGGGGCACACTAAACACAACAAAGAAAGACATCCTTGTTTTATACTCACTGGCCATAAATGCTCCATAAATGCCATTGGGAAGGAATTAATAGGGACGAAAAAATGGGGAGAGAAATGTCACCCTAGGTCCAGGGTACTGGCTTCGTCGTCACCCAGTGCAGGCTCGATCCCATTCAGCTCCTCCTTGGAGTGCAGTTTTTCCCCGAGGCGGTCTGCATAAGGGAGGCTTTGCAGACGTGAGCATGATTAGTGGGAAAATCCTCCAGAATTCCAGAGCCGTTTCGCCAGTGGATTCCTTTCCTGCTACAATTGCTGGTGCCTAAGATGGTTATGAGCGTCGAGTTCCAACAGAGCGAAGTTTATCAGCTGAACAGCTGAGCCGAGGATAAAGACAATGTATATTTGTAATCTCCATGAATATTTCTCACCAAGGTAGCCCAGCAAGGGGCTGGGCTGGCCATATCCGGTAATTGAACCGGAGTTTTCCATTTATCCACAGAACAAGTTCTGTGCCTCCGGCTGCAGTGCAGGCCTGCCCACAGTACCCTGCCAGCGTGTTCACACCCTGACCTGAAGGGACCAGCTAAGGGTGAGGATGTGATTCGCTCTCCATGCCCATCCCATGCTTGTTTGGTTAGCTGGCACTGGCTGTGAGTGCTGAGGATGCTCCTGGGTGCGGGGAGGCACACCTGTGTTACCTGGCACGCCAGCCACCCGACAGTCCCAGCCTCAATCCTTTGTGCCCCGAGGCTGGAAAGAGAAGCTTTCGTGTGCTTTGAATCCAAATCCATGTCAACTGACAATTCACCCACCTACCCAGCACTGTGTTTTAGGTAGTAAAGAGTTATATCTTAGGGTTCAACTAAGACATAGAAGGAGAAAGTACTATTAATATGTGTTTTACAGTTATTCTTCATCTAGGAAATCATTGGTCAGAGTGTTTTCTGAAATGAATTCATGACTGTCCGAATGCCTCTCCTTAGGTTGAACTCAAAACTGCCTTCTAAGAGCTGGATTTTCCTCGAGGCAACTGAGAGAATATATTTGTGGTTGCTTGTCTCGTTTCTTTCAGGCCTTTGTAGATTTGATAAGTCTTTGAAAACGGTTCTTGAGGAAATCTCGCTGCCACTTTATGACTTCTGCTAAGAAATTAAAGTGATAGAAAAATATTGTAAACATTTTAAAAAAGACATTGACTTCGGGTTGGAGGAATGCTCAGCAGTTAAAGCACTTGCTTAGCAAGCACTAAGTCAAGCGTTAAGTACCACACCACATAAGCCGGGCGTGGTGGCGCGGGCCTGTAGTCCCAGCACTCGGGAGGCTGAGACAGGAGGACTGCCGTGAGTCCAAGGCCAGCCTGGGCTACAGAGTGAGCCCAGGGCCAGTCTGGGCCACAGAGTGACAGTGAGTCTGAGTCCCTGTCTAAAAAAAAGATACTGACTCCATAAAATCATAAAATGCAGTGTTTTACTATCGACTTGCAATAATGTTGAAAATCGCTTAGCAAAAAATTTTAGAAGAATCCCAACTCCTACTACCTCTGCTGCTAGGAAGCCAAGTTACTTAGTCAACTCCCTGTTCGTCTTCTTTATTTCCAGACTGAGAATAGAGCAAAGAGTTGTTAACAGTAGCTTGGTTCGATGCCAGTCACGTGATGAACTCCATATATACAGGAAAGTTTCCTCTTCTCACAGGCCAAGCGATTATTTCACCTAAGTGCATTTCTCAAGCTGCTTGCCCTATGCACTTGTACTGCATTCCCTTTCATGGCTGGGATACGCTGGGGGAGGGGCTGCAAGAGAAAGCATTGTCTCTCGCTGGATGGCCCTCTCTCTGCTTCCATGGCTGTGAGCCCAGCCGCTCTGAGGGGGTTAGCGGCCCATGTCTACTCTGAGACAGCTCTTCCATCTCTGTCCCTAAAGATTCCTTCAACCACCTCCCCCAGTTTGAGCCCTGATTGGAGCCTCAGCTGTGGTCACTTTAGTGCTTGAGTCAGAAGGCTGAGCCGGAAGAGCAAAGCCAAGGTGCCCTGTCAACTTGGCATATTCCGGTCCATAACGGGACTACAGTTTTCTGTCTATATCCTGCTCATGGCACACAGAGGTGGTCCAGAAGTCATCTGGGACAGTGACAACCACCTTCCTTCCTCCATCTGGGACGCAAGATCAGGACCACCATGCTCACCCCCGAGGCCATCCGATGCTGCATTTTAGTCTGCTGTCTACTTTCCTTGTGGTTTGGCTCTTAGTAGATCCTTGGCCCAGTGTCACAGGAAGAAGCAAGGAAGATTTGGTCATTGAAAGTTCTCAAACAACTTCAGGCCTCAGAATAAACTGTAGCATCTCTTTAAAAAACAGTCTCTAGGGCCACCCCAGAGTTCCTCTTTGAATAGGTACAGCTGGCTTCCCAGGCTGCAGCCCCACCCTCAGAAGAAGCCCACATAATTTTAATAATCTGCTATTGTCACCTTGAAATTCTTTATGGTTTTTGCATGGTGCCCTGGGTGCTTATTTTGCACTCAGCTCGGTAAATAAGGTAGCCAGTTCTGCCAGTAGGTTCAGAATGAAACTTGAGGAATGGCACAGTGGTTAAATTGCTTGCCTTACAAGCACAAGCCCGAGTTCAATCCCCAGCACCACATGAAGCCAGACCTGGTGGTGCACGCCTGTAATCGTAATACTTGGGAGGCCGAGGCAGCAAGATTGCCGCGAGTCCAAGGCTAGCCTGGACTACGTAGTGAGAGTAGGACCAGCCTGCAATACAGAGCAAGACCCTATCTCAAAAAGGAACTTGAGAATTTATATTTCCACAAGTTCCCAAATGATACAGATGCTACTTCCATCAGGAAAACAGTCTTATTTCAATTTCATGATCGTTAAATAAGATTTTGAGAGTCAACCCAAACGAAATGGGAAAGGACCAATACCATGGCCCTCCCTGTACTTGGTCAGATCCAGTAAGAAGTATAAAAATGATTGCTGTAGCAACTTTAGTTTTTTGGTTATTGTTCCTTTTGTTTGCTTTGTTTTGCTCTTGTGAGGCATACTGCTTTTGTTTGCAGCCCTCCCTCCCTAGAAGTCAGTGCAGGCATCATTTTCCTGTCTGTACATCAGTCCAGAAACAATTTTTAAAGGATATTGAAAAATTATTAAGTAGGACAACATCAGAGTAATTTGAGATGCCCAAGGGAGGAAGAGTGGTAAGATAATTTGGAAGCCGTAATGAGGGGCACACAAAACACCTGCAAGATGCCAGGCACTGACCCAAATGGAGCTCCAGCTCCTCTGAGCGTCACAGTCACTAGACAGAAATATATTATTTATTACATGAGTCATGGCTCTGTAGGGTAAAAATAACCCACTTACTCAGTAGAATCCCACATGTCCCCAGCACCAAGACTGAGAAATCGCGTCCATGTGGTATCATTTCTTACGCACGTAGCAGCTGACCGAATTTGCAACTCACAACATTTTGTTGAATGTGTCACCTTCTATATGCTTGGTGACGTAGATGAGCCACACAGGAGGAGCTCTCTGGGAGCGACAATCCGACCTTTCCAAAACTTTCCTCTCGGCATGAGGAGGCAAAAACAAAACATTTGTAGCCCTGATGGTTGTTTGGGCTCATGACTTGACCTGACTCTTTAAAACATGCCATAAAACAAGACTTTCTGTACTCACTATTGTTGATATAAAACCATGACTTATTCTTACTGAGTAGACATAGCCATTTCCATTAATGACTAGAAAAATGTCAACTGAGCAGGGAAAAGAAATGAAATTCACGCAACGACAGTTTCTAGCACTGTTTAGAACATCAAGCCCTGATTCTGACCTGACCTGTGTTAGTTTAACACATCTAATTTTTCTCATTTTCATAATTAATGCTCCTGTACTAGAGTCTTACCCTAGGACAACACATAACCATCCAATTTATTTTCATTCCCTAGGCTGGAAATTGGGAGATCGCCTACCCCTTTCTTTAGATAACTGTTCCTGCACAACACTTAGGTTCCTTTGATTCTTTTCTTCAGATTCACTGCAGTCCTAAAGGTCTGGAAAATCATCCTCATGGCTGGCCTCTGGCTCCTGCCCGTAAGATTGACTGATACTGGTTCAGAGAGAAGGCCAGGAAAGGGCTGATTTGTTCCATGTGGGTGATTGTCCTCGGCGGAAGTGCTTCAGCCCTGGCTGCCTAAGTGGCAGGCACGGCCTACCACAAATGGTACACTGTTTCACTCTGGGTGCTAGCCCTCACTAGGCCCTGTTCCCGGCAGCACGCTGCCTCCATTTTCATGCCCAAAGCCATTTGATTGGGAAAGGATGCTCTCAGCCTTGTGTCTATCTTCTTCTAGATCACCAGGTTTCCTTTGGAAATACTGCACCCAATGCAAGCAAAGATTAGTAAGGAAAAGGCGGCGTGGGGTGGGGGCCATAGGTTGTGGAACGTTTAATCAACCTGTAATCATTTCCCTTAAAGATGTCAGGGCCACTGTATTGAGGAAGGTAGAAAGTAAAGAGGTTTCCAGGTAAGCCTTTGCCTGGTCTTTTTGTGTACCTGTTCCACTTGCATTCTCACTGTCATTTCTGTTTCTGTGACAACTCACTTCCGTGTGTGTACGCTAATGATGTTAATTAGTATGCTATATGAATCTGTAAAAGCATATGCCTTACAGAATCATTGAGTGTATCTGAATACAGTGGACTCAAAAGCATCACAGAATTCGCTTTTTAACCTCTTGAGACACTCCCACCAGTGGCATCACCATCACAGGAAGGAGCAATTTATCTATGCCGAGTAGCTGGGGAGAAAAGGTGAACTTGCCACAGTGAACTTGAAGTAAAGTGTCAGACATGGTTTTGTCTGACCAGTTTTAATTCAGGATACTGAGGAAGGTAAAAGGCTTAGCTACAAGTGTGACGACGGGAAATGAGTCACTGTGCCTGCACAGGCCCAGAACCTCCTGCTGTGGAACTGGATAATACCGTGGCAAATTCATTGCATTCAGTAAGCTAATCCCTTACTGAATAGATGCTAACCCCCGGCCTTTAATTTTCAAATGGAATCGGGACTTAATCCAGGAGGCGCTTCAGCGATGCATGTTGACGAATACAGGGATCCATGTCTGTTTCGTTTTGGATCCTTTCCTCGCTGAAATTCCCTGTTAACGTTTCTTACTTTGCGGCCCTCTGCTGGCTGCACTTGGGCGAATCACCGGGATCCTTTTCATCTGTGTTCATCGCCTGGGCGGCCGGTTGTTGCATTTGTCAGGTTTTGCTGCCCTCTGCTGGCCGCACATTGCGTGGACGCCATCACGGTTTCCTCCTCCCCCCTCCCTTTCGGGGCTGCCGGCTCTTGTTCCATTTGTTGTGTTCTGCTGCCATCTACTGGCCATTCTGCGGAAACGCTTTCATCTTTTTCGTGCACACGCGCTGGAACATTGTTGTGAAGGTTGTTTTCGTTTCAGGCCCATTGTCCGTGAGTTCTCTGCGGGACATTTGCTTGTGATGGTGTCTGTCTGAATCTGGTCACTAACTGAACATACTCACACCTGCAATTGTCTCGTTGTGCCAGGAGCCCTGACATGCTGCAGTCGGAAGCTTCCTTTTCCATGGGAGGGAGGCATTCATCCACAGACTCCAACAAGGCCTCCAGCGGAGACATCTCCCCTTATGACAACAATTCCCCAGTGCTGTCTGAGCGCTCCCTGCTGGCTACGCAAGAGGACAGGGCGCCGGGGGGCTTGGAGAAGCTTTACAAAGTGCCAGAGCAGTACATGTTGGTGGGCCACTTGCCGTCGTCGAAGTCAAAGTCAAGGGAGAGTTCTCCTGGACCAAGGCTGGGAAAAGGTAAGGGAAGCCTGGCCAGCCTGGCCCAATCAAATGACTCTCTTGCTGCATGTGACCTGGTCTCCTCTGTATCTGTCCTTTGTTTGATGTCCCTGTAATCCAGTAAGCATTTATTCAGCTCCTCCTGCTGGCTACGTACTCTAGGAAGAAGAAAGGGAGATAGGTATTGCCTCGGAGGGTCCCTGCAGCCCATGCTATGACCGTCAGGATGTAGGAAGTGTGCACACGCCCAGAGAAGCCCTCAGAGTCCCAGCTTTTTCTCTCTAGTATCCAAAGATTTTATGTGTCCTGGCCAATGAGTTTGGTATTGCATTTTTGCTACTCTAAGATGTATCCCAATGACTACTGCTACTTTCATAAAGAGAAAGATCTGAGCCTACTACATAAGAAGACAATGTGTCACAACCGAATAATGTCAGTGTCTAACAAGAGCACTAGATTTAGAGTCAGACATCTGCTCTGCCACTATGCCACATCCCCAGCAAACCCTTCCCCCTGCGCCTCTGGTGTGCTCGGATGACAGGTCTGCGCCACAGGGCCCAACCCTGCCACCTTCAACTTGTGGAGCTCCAATGAGTCACTGTGCCTGCAGAGACCCACAGCCTGCCACGGAACCTCAAAAATACCCGTGGCAAATTCATTACGTTCAAAATCCTTGAAGCGGCAACTCCCTTGTGATAAGCCCCAGCTGTATAACCTCATATGCACTTCTCACCCCAGGGTTGTTAGGTGCCTCACGCGTCACATGACCTCCTGAAGATCACCGAGGCAGAAAGTGACGGCACGTATGGGAACACAGGGAGCTGCCCAGACCTTTGCCTCTCTAAGTCACAGTTACAATCCAGTCATGGAGTGAGGCCCTGTCTCAAAAAACAAACAAAATACAATACAGTCACAGATAGCAGGGAGGAAAAAAAAATGTCTTTTTTTTAAAAGCCCAACAGAGCACATCATTACATCATTCTATACCTTATATGGAGGGGCCGAGGGGGAATTTATGCAGGAGTAGAGGCAAGGGGGGAACTGTGTCACCCGTAGGGAGTGTTCCAAGGATGCCTGAGAAACTACTGCTATGGTTCTGTGTTTCTGGGAATGCGAGTGGACCGGCAAGAAGGCCCTTGCCAGCCCTCGCCCTTCACAAGTTTTCTACAAGGCTGTGACAAAGCACCACAAACTTCGTGGCTTAAAATAACTCCCCAATTTGATACTCTACTCTTCCCGAGGTTGGAAATCTGAAGTGGGTTGAGAGGTTGCTTCCCTTGCTAGAGACGCCAGGAAACAGTGTTTCCTTGCCTTTGCCTGTTTCTCTACACGTCTACACTCGCTGTCTCATGGCTCCTTCCTCCTTTTTAGTTTTTGTGGTGCTGAAGATCTAGCCCGGGCCCATTGTCCTGAGCTACATTCTAGCAACATTTTTTCTTTTGATTTTGAGACAGGATCTCACTAAGTAGCTCAGTTGTCCATGCTGGACTTGAACTTGTGACTGCCCTGCCTCAGTCTCCTGGGATGACAGACCTGCAGCAGCAGGCCTGGTTCCTTCCTCCAACTTCAAAGCCAGCAACGGAACAGCATCTTTACTCTTGCCTCCATCATCTCCCGTTGGGTCATGCAGGAATACACCCTATGTCAAATGAGAACCATAGTTCAATGGCATCTGAAAAGTCATTTTTGAATAAAAGATCATTTTAGATTCTGAGGATTATGACACAGACATATTTCGGTACCTTTTTACTGTGATCCCTAACCATGATACGGATGAACCTTTCTGTAAATCCCAAATGGACCGAGCCTCCTAAAGAGCAGTCTGAATTTTATTCTGCAGCAGTCTTCAATGCACGGCTTTGCACAGAAGAGAGGTTATAAAAATACTTGAACTGATGTTGTCCTTAAAACTTTATTTTGTGGTATATGGCTCTGCGTGCTCTTTCTCCTAGATATGTCAGAGGAGCCTTTCAATATCTGGGGAACTTGGCATTCAACATTAAAAAGTGGATCCAAAGACCCAGGAGTGACAGGTGCAGTGTTATTTTTAAACTTCTTCGAGTTTGCTTTTAGAGTGAATGCTTTTCCATATCACCACTGTGTGGTGATCATCGTACAGCTCGCCCATTGTCGGGAAGATGCTGAAAATGAGGGTGGGGGATTAAATTAGCCTTAGGCTTTTGATCCCAACGTGCCAGGCTTTGACTCTATTTCATCCGCTTCCTTTCCCTGAATCTAAACGGGGGACATGGTTGTTTAATATAGTTTAACGCCTCAGCTGATGAGTCACAGTCGCAGTGTGTTTAGGTTGACCACAAGTTTGGCACTAATAATCAAAGGCATCTGTGGTACACACTTGTATATGCTAGGAGGTGTTGTGTGGAGCATGCTGGGCTTTTCAGGTACAGAAGGCAGGAGTGGCAAGAGATTACCAGGATCCTATCCCCGAGGGCAGGCCTATAAAGTAACGCCCACCTTGGCATTTCTCTCCGGCTCTCAGGTTCCTATGGCGACATTTTTGAAAGCAGCTCCCTCAGACCGGGGCCCTGTTCCCTTTCTCAAGGGAACCTGTCTCTGCATTGGCCCCGGTGGCAGGGGAGCCCCACGGAGCTGGACAGCAGCCCTCAGGTCATCAGGAGGACTCAGACGACGGCCACCGTGGCACAGTGCAGCGTCCACCCTCCCGTGTCTCGTGTCTGCAGCACTCCCCACATTCAGGGTGGCAGCTCTGCGGCTGGGCGGCCGGCAGCCAGGTCTGAGCCGCACTTGACCCTGAGCAGTGCCCAAGACCTCCCCGAGGGCAGTGAGCGGGACGGGGTCTGGCTGCCCAGCAGGGCGCAGCCTTTGTCCCAGAGACCCGGGGAGGCTGGCAGGGATGACAGGAGGCCCCCTCCTCCTTACCCGGGGCCCGGGAAGCCCCCAGAGCAGCCTCTGTGGAGGCCCCCGAGGCTGGAGGAAGGCTCAGGGTCGGCCCTGGACGAAGAGCGCCTGCAGGCTACCCAGCACAAACTGAGCGGCGCCTACTCCCTCCCGGCCAGCCCGGCCAGCCCGGCCAGCCCGCAGAGCAGCCCGAACTTGGGGGAAGCCAGCTGGCTCGATTGGCAGCGAGAGCGGTGGCAGATCTGGGAGCTTCTGTCCACGGACAACCCGGATGCCCTCCCGGAAACGCTGGTGTGAGCCCCGGCAGCCCAAGCTCCCCTGAAACGTCCTCTTTCAGCCCAGACATCGGCCAAGTTGCTGTCGGACAATTGGACACTTCTTTGCTTTTCTTTTGACACACTTTTCCCAAAGCACCACAAGAGAAACCAAGTCCACTTCCGGAAATAGAGCACTCCTACCCTCTCCATTTATGATAGGGTTCCATTGCGTAGCCAGCATTAGGACAAATCCCAAACAGATGACAACAACCAATCTAAAACCTTTCCACAGTGACTCGTATGAGTAAAACTGTCGCTTTGGTGTAGCTTAAGTGTATTTATGTGTCTTTGGTTTTGACTATTGTATATTGTGTAACAGGCTATGTATAGTAATCCAAATGATAAATTCACAGAGAGAAAACAGAGGAACAATTTTTAAAAAAGAATCACTTCACTTATATTACACCATGAGATATATTAAGCAGTGAAATTCTATAGTGTTCTAGAATACGCACAAGCGGGTTTCTGTGCTTTTGCCATAGCTTTAAATGAGGGACAGCCCTTTTTTCAATGCCTAAGAAAAACACTAATGAAACAGAATGTGAGAAGCCATATTTTTATATAGTAGAGAGAGACAGAAGTTATAGTCACTGAATGCTTTTTCATATTGAACAAGTTTTAAGGAAAATCGTAAATTTGATACATATGAAATATATTTTTAGAACACGTTTTGAAAGGATTCAGTTAATCAAATGAGAGAAAGGCCGTGCCTAACTAAAAAGTAAGGAAAAAGTTGTCCGTCCCACTGTAGGTTAAATTCAGTTTTATATAGACCATATATAATGTATATTTATAATGTATGACGTTTATGTGTGTTTCAAAACTACAAACTGGAATCTAAACAGATCATTCAAATTATAGAACATGATTTTTTCCTTTTTCCCATAATCAGTATTAATCAAATTACATACAGTTCTTTGCAAAGAAAATTGTATTTGGAGATATAAAAAATGCAGCTTTGTGCTTACATTGTGCCAAAGGCTGAGGAAATGTTTTCTTCAGTAACGTTTTGTGTGCTGTGTAACGTTCGTACCGTATTTCAGTAGTTTGAAGTTTTTCAACTGCAAAACCGGTTTTGACCAGTAGGTGGCAATTTGCTTCAGTATTTTCAGAATTTTTTCACTTCAGAAGGGAAAGTGTATTATAGAAAAAGAATTTTTATATATATATATATAAAACATGCTACTCTTAATTTTCCTGCTGGTGATGACATTTTCAGTGGTGTTCTTTAAAGTTCTATCTTGTGCCATGATGAATAAAAAGTTAAGTAAAAGCTTCGTTCCTAGACTTCAAATAAATGAACTTACCCCACTTGCACACATACACTTCACTATCCACAAATCCAACTGTAATACACAATACCACTTCCGTATGTAGCCATATAAAATCAAAGACATGCTTCTAAAAATATTATGTGGCTTGGGGATGTCAGCTAACTAACACAGACACATTCGGAAATTTGTAGTTATCAGGTACAATTAAAGCCTTCTTCCCTGAATTGTACGTGAGAAAGTGGTTTCTACATGACTGGCACTTGGAGGTTGTACCCGCCTACAGGCCTTAGATGGCTAATTCCTTTCAAGGCCAAAATAACAAACTCTCCAAGTGGCCTACAATGTTTCATATCTGAGGATGGGTTAGGTTATCTTCAGGCCCTGCCAGTGGGATCTGTGTGCAGACCTCCCTTCCTGCTAGCTGCCCAAGCTCAGCCAAAAGTTGTAAACAAAACCTCAGCCAAATGCTAGATTTGATTGTGGGCTGCAGGTGACTTTTCTGTGTGACCTACTTTTATCCACTTCCGTGTTTTCTTGCTTTGAATTTGACTATGGTATGGCCAGTCCTTCCCCTGGGCTGGATGGTCTGATCCACGGGACCCCTTTCCTGCTGTGGCTTTGTTGTCACGGCCCAAGTCTTAAAAAAAAAAAAAATTCATATCAAATAGCATTGAGGTTAATGTCTGTCAAAAAAAAAAAAAAGGTGTATAGAAAAGTACATCTGTCTGCTAGTAGATCTGAAATAGTCCAGGAAACAGAGCTCACAATATCTTTCATAAACCTGGCATGGTGGTCCATGCCTGTAATCCCAGTACTTGGGAGGCTGAGGCAGGAGGATTGCTGTGAGTCCAAGGTCAGCCTGGGCTACACAAAGACTTTAGTACCAGCTTGGATTACAGAGTGAGACCCTGTCTGAAAAACATATATATTTTGCTTATGTCTCAATATTCTTTCTACCTTTCTCTTTGTTTAGTTAAGCCCTGTATCTATGGTTTAGTGAGTGAAAACCTGGTTCTTAGATGCCTTTATCATCTTGAAAATAAGCTGTTTTATGAAATACACAGGACCAAGGACCTGAGTGAAAACTGAAGTCATTTCTGACACCATATCACATGATAAAATATCTGAAAAGAAAAAAGAAAAAGAAAAAACACCTCAAACTCAAGTTGGACAAATCCCTCTTGCCAAGCTGTGCAAGTCACTCATTACAAGCAAAGAAGTCCCACAAGTAAGAAAAAGTGCGCTGTGCCACACATTTCTTCCTGACTGCAAACGCTCTCGCATTGTTTTTGAGGCTCTGGCCAAGGGGCCAGAGTGGTGATGGCAGAAATGGCTGAATTCGCATGCATCTAGATCCTTCTAAGTAGCTATTCACAAATGTTTGCTGTGGGTTTTTATAGGGGAAAGCAGCTTAAATTGAGGAAATTTCAAAAGAAGCCCAACTTGCTCCTTTTCTTCTGCACATTTTAACACACATCTGCTTGGCAGAAGGTGGCACTGGGATTAAATATATAGAGACGCAGAACAGAGTCCAGGCCTGTGGTGTATGTCAGTCTGATAAAAAAAAGAAAAAGAAAAAAAAACTGCAGGAGGCAGACTCCTGAACTGAGAAAAAAGGACATAACTGAGGAAGAGTCACACAGAGATTAAAACAGGACATCTTGGCCGGACAGAATTTTAAGACAAGATTAAATCACTAGCAAATGGCCTTCAAGAGAAAAAAATACATATAAGCCAAAGGACAGTTCCAATAGAGGCTGGAATTCTGGGGCCCAGTCAAGGTGAGGGACAGCAGCCTGGAGATAGTGGTCTCTGGGGTGCAGACCCCCTGACCTGGAGTAATATCAATTCACCAAATTCAGTTCAATCAACAACTGTTCAGCGTTGGGGGATGAACACATCCCAGTTTGCCTGAGAATGTTGACTAATAAAAGCTGCATATCCCACACACAGGCCCTGCTATAACCCAGCAGGGTGAGAACATGTGGGCTGGGGTTAAAGGAAACTTGACCTTGGCCTCAAATCCGGTCACCAAAAAGATACAAGGAACTCAGTTCTATCTGAATGCCGGGAAACCGATGGATCAAGTGTTCATATCATTATGCATCATGTAAAATCAAGAGATATTTACAAGGAGTGATCAAATATATGGTAAAAGTTGAAATTTTTAAAATTTATGATAGTAAAATAAATCACCATGAATTTCCTCAAAATAGTCCTTCTCATTTTGAACACGTACCCATTATTCTTGCCACTTTATATAGCAGTTCCGGAAAGTGTTCTTTTTTGTGGCTTTATGAGATATGATCAAAAATACAGTGAATGCTGCTCTGAGCAGCAACCGGCGGGAAGGAGGGCTCATAAAAACATAGAGATTTTTCTTCATTCACCTTACTGTCCTGATGTGGCATCATGCAACTACTTCTTCCCCAAAGACAAAATCACCATGGAAGGTAGACATTTTGGATCAATTCTGAACACTGAGGCCGCCACAAGAGCCCAACTAAAGGTACTTAGGAAAGACGACTTCCGGAACTGCTTCAGAACTGTGGGGTGTTTTTGAAGAAAGGGGGAGAAATTTAGAGGATACATGGCAACATGTGTTTTACTGTAATACACTTTTTTAAATTTAAACATTTACCGCAGTTTGTAATGACATCTCACATTACTAAACAATGATGCATGGTCCAAAACACTGCACGGGACATGTAGAAGCGGAGCCTCAGTTTATCTGCCATTCAAGCTGAACGTGGTAACTCTGTACTCCATCTAGTGACTCTAATGTCCATTCCAATACTTCATCAGGTCCCAATGGCCTGCTTCACATTCTCACTGAGGCCCCTGGTGCCAACAACCTGCCTCTCCAACTACCTTCCCATCCGGGCACCTCTCCCATGTCACACCGAAATCCTCGCCTGGGATGCTAGCCTCGTCCCTCTGGTGCACACATCGACTCTGTCCTTGCCCACTACTGTATTCTGGCCCTGTCCTCTCCCTCTTGCAGCACTGTAGCAGCCTGGTCTCTGCTCGCTTCCTCTCCTCTATCGCACCATGCTGAGAGCTCTGATGTATGCATGTCATCAGTGACAAGCACTGCTTTAAAAAAACCAGCAGAGTCCTCCCACCCCTCTGGTCTACTCCATGATGACTGCAACACACTTCCCAATCCAGTCTCACCCACCTTTGACCTCACACCAACACGGCACCCCATATTCCGACTGTGGACACAAAATCCCTATTCTTGTGTACAGAACACTTTTTGCTTTTCCCTTCCTCAGACTTTAAATGCCTTTCTCTGCTCTTTTTCTATTCAATCTAATGCTATTTCCCTTGCAGAATTAGTTCATATTTCTTCCTGTCTCAAGCACAGTCAATCACAGCCACTTTTGGCCCTTTGTACATAATGTGGGCACACTACCAAGAGTTACTATCCTGGCCTGGTGATACACGCCTATAATCCCAGCACTCAGGGAGGCTGAGACAGGAGGATCACAAACTCAAGTCCAGCCTGGGCAGCTTAGCATCTTAAGGAGACCCTGTCACAGAATCCAAAAGAAAAAAACGGGCTACGGATATAGCTCAAGTTGACTGATGGCCCTGGGTCCAATTTCAAGTACCACACACTGAAAAAGTTTGTGCATATCATTATTATTGTCTTATTTTTTTAATCTGGAAATTGCTCTCACTCTGTCCCTGATGGTCGAGACTACATCTTTATTTCTGAACGCTCTGGAGCAAGCAGAGACATAACACCTGCTTGGCACTTGATAAATATTTGCTGAACATAGGCATGTAAATACAACCACCAGCTTACCACACACTGGAGAAAAAGCACAAGGGCACAGACCTCCTAGAACATACAAAGGAAGAGGTGAACTTTCTAAAACAAATACAGTTTAAGGCCCAGCTGATGGCAAGCATGGAGATCCTGTCTCCTAGCCAGAAGTCCCCTACAGAGACATGTCACCCAGGACAGAGATGGTGAGTGGCTTATGATGAGCTACCTTTCCATTCTTAAGATTAGAATTTAACAGAAAGAGTGGTAAGAAGTGTCTATCTCGGTGCTCCTTGGATAATGCTCAATAAACAGTGCTAGAAGAAACAATGAAGTTTCAAGGTGTGGGGTTTCCAAGTCTGAGAGACAGGAGTTGACTCCTCAATGTTTAGTTTCTGGATGAACCTTCGATAGCCAAGCTCCATGTGTTCTGAGTCATCAGGACACAAATAATACCGAACTCCTAGGATCCTCCCAAGGGCTACACGAGAAAATTCCTGGGGCAGAGCCAGTCACAGAACAGACACTCAGCAGATGGCAGTGACACTGCTCTCCCACAACTTGGGAACCTCTGTGGGTGAAATGCGGGGGACACTGCCTAACACTGAATAATGACTTGGGTTCTCAGTCCGCTTTTTCCACATGAACTCACTTAACTCCTCCTTTTCCAGAAGCCACAACTGATTCAGAGAGACATCAAATGAGTTGCCCAAGGCAGCGCAGTTAGAATTCAGGGAACCAGGATTGGGTCACAGGGTGTCCAAGTGTGCGACCTGCTGTTTGCATAATGCGGAGTTGAAGAACAAACTTCTGTGGGTATTTATGAGAACCCTAGGTCTGTCTTTCAAAGAACAGGGCTCAGCTGGAGTGTCCCCAGGGAAGCCTCCTGCCTCTGGGGTGATCTGCGATGTCAGAGAAGCACCTGAGGGCTCTGGGCATCCAAGGCTGTTTCCCATGGAAATAAGAAAAAATGGAAGCTAAAATTAAAGATACAATGAGGGTTTGATTTTTAGAAGTTTTTGAACAGTGAAACGGAGGACGGTACCATCAGGTGTTCCACTACGGAAGAAGACAAAGATGTTTGTTTCTACACACAGGTGACGATCAAATTTCCTTACGAGGCTGAAAAATGTAGAGAAGGAATTCAAAACAAGCTTTTTTGTATAGGAAAGAAATGTGGTAACTTGGTGAGTCAGTGTTCAACACCTTTGACTGTGTGTGGAGGGGGTACTGGGCACTGAACCCAGGAGTGTTAAGCCACTGAGCTACATCTCCAGTCTTTTTATTTTGAGAGAGGGGCTCAAGTTGCTAAGTTGCCCAGGCTGGGCTTGAACTTGTGATCCTCCTGTCTTATCCTCCCAGGGTGCTGAAACTGCAGAGGTGCACCAAGACACCTAGCTTGTTCAGCCTTTTTTTCATGTTGAATCAGTTTCGAAGAACAAGGGCAGAGGAACCATATGACTTGCCCCTTGGGATGCTTTGGAGGTCATTTCCTCTCATCTGCACCAGCGCACTTAGAAGTGTGCATGAGCAACGTGTCCTGTCTGTGGAGGTGCAAAAGGTGCTACGGTCATGAGTACATCCAAGCTTGGCAGAAAGGTGCCACCTTCCCGGGGAGTAAACGAGCCCTGATCCACGATGCCACAGCCACGCAAAGTGCACCTATGAAGACAGTGGAGCAACTCAGTGGTGACAACACTGACACTAGCAGGATGAGCTGGACTGGATCCATTTTTTTCACAGCTACCCTGAAAACACAAGCTTTATGGACTGAACTGGGTTGCCGCCCTAGAACCTGGGTGTCCTGTCACTTTTCTGTCATTGGAACACCTACAATGTAAAGGAGGAAAGGTTTATTTTGTCTCACAGTCTCACAGGTTTCAGTACAGGCATGGTGGGCTGGCTTCAAGGCAGAACAGGCAATTAGTGGCAGGGCCTGGTGTGGAGCAAAGCTGCTCACAGCACGGTGGCCAAGAAGCGGAAAGAGAAGTGGGTAGCTGAGAACTAGAATACCCACAGGGGCCCACCCCTCCAACCAGGCTCCGCCTCCTAACAGCACATGAAATCAGCAATGGGTCAATCAGCTGACGAGTATAGTTTCATCATGATCCAAACACATGAGACTTTTGAGACAGCTTATTAAATTTAAGCCATAACATGAATATGACTTTACGTGAAGATAAAGTCTTCATGGGCAAACAAGTTAAGGTGGGGTCATTGAAGAGCCCTAATCCAATGTAAGTGACGTCACGGAAGGGAAAATTGGAGTTCAGACAGAGGCACAGGGAGAGCACCACAGAAAGGTTGGCATTACACCGCCATGGCCAAAGGAATACCAGGAGCTGGGAGAGAAACCTAGAACGGCCCCTTCCCCAGGGCCTTCAGAGGGAACACAGACCCGCTAACACCGTCATCTTAGATTTGTGGCCTTCAGAACGGTGAGAAAATACATTAAGCTACTCCATCTGTGGCACCTGATAACCAGCCTAGCAAATTAATAGGGTAAGCATAGGTCAAGTGTCAGGGATAATCCAGAACACCTGGCTGCTCATGGGCACAGTCACCAGCAAAGACTTTTCCTCTTGAGATCACAGCTCACGTAGGAGCAGCACACAGTACGGTGGATTTTTTTGAGCCAGTCGTGGGTGTGGGTGGTGACTGTCTTCATTCCACTGTCATCCTGCCCCATGTCATCACCTACACAAGTCATGGGAGATGAACTTCTCAAAAAAATTTTGGTATTAAAACAAAACATGTTAAAATTAGGCAATGTTCACTAATGAAGTGAAGTGGGGGACTTGAGAGAAGAACTGAGGAACAAGAGAAGTTGCGAAGGGTATTTCCATCTAACGTTTGCCTGGAACTTTGAGGCATGGCTATGTGACTATGTGGCCACTGGAAACACAATTGCAGAAAGGGTGGAAGCCAAAGGATATAAAGGATGCCAGAGGAAAAGGCTCAAATCTTGGTCCCTGGACTGGCGGTATCAACAGCTCCTGGGAGCTCGTTACCAGGTAAATTCTCAGCTGCCCTGATATCTCTCAAGAACCTGCGCTGAGACCCAGCCATCTACATGGAAGTTTGAGAAGGCAACTTGAGAGGAGGGAAAAGTGGCCTGACCTCAAATGAAGCTCTAATGTAAAACTGAAAAAAGTCCAACCAAAATAGTAAATCCTAAAACGATTATGTCACATTTTAACTCAAAGCACATCATTTGCTGATCTTTCCACAGGAGCCAACGCCACTTGCTTTTGGGGCCACACTGCTACTCTGTCCTTACATGAACTGCATCCAGTCCACTGTACATCATCTGTAATTCCAGTTTGTTTGGCAGCGAATTTAAAAAAAAAAAAAAACAACTCCAAAACCGTGAGCAAAGGATTATTCCAGATTTGTACACTGTTTCCCAGCCCCGTCCAGCTTCATGGTGACAATATTTAGTCATTTTCCTTTAAATAGTTCATCATTCCTTTCTATTTATAGACTTGGTCTCTGCATCTGCATCCTTACATTTTAGACAAGGAAGCATAGGAACTTAAGTATAAGGTTTACTTTTGCTAGGAGAGTTTGCTGACTAAGTAAACCAATGTCACCCTATAGTGATCCTACTTAATTAATGCCCTTCAGTGATTTTAGATAACATCATCATGCTTACAGCAAGTACCCATAGACTGATAATTCTTAAAATGAGAAACTGAGCCCAGCATGCACCATCTAAATGCATCTTACTGGGGTGGGGGAGGGTAGGAAAATGGCAGACGGTGGAATATGTCTCCACGCTTGTGTCTATACTCGCCTCACTGTACTTGCGGTGAGGGATAACAGCTACTAAATTTTTCCCACCTCTCACCTCCATTCTGCTCCCACAGTGACTCTCCAAGGATTCTTGGATTGTAGCTGTGAAAGCTGACACTCAGACACAGAGCTCACACGGCAGGCAGAGCAAAGACTGAACAAGCTGCCCCTTCCTTCTGTCTTTCCTTCCCCCCCTCTTATTTTGTAGTACGGGAGGTTGAACCCACCTAGCGAACATGCTAGGGAAGACTATCACTGAGCAACACGCCCAACCAAGACACACATTCTTAACCATGCATCCAATCTCACCGCTAAGGTGAGGCAGGAAGACTGCTCCATACCTGCAAGGGAGCAGTAACTGGCAGAAGATGACGTACTGGTTACTCAGTTGTAAGTAAAAGACAACTGGTGACAATATTTACTCAAAAAAACTTACATGACTGCGCCAGGGCCTGAACTACCTGGGAGGCTGAGGCAGGAAGAGCCCAAGTTTGAAGCTAGCCTGGGCAACTAAGTCCGAAATGAATTTCAATTTATATACAAAAACTCTCATTAGAGCAGTAGAAACTCTTAATCTCTGAACATGATCAAGCATAATCTACACCCAAAACAACTCTTGGTATCCACAGTCCTTTGGGAACTGAGGACAGGGCATATAAAACTATTGACCTTGTCCATCAGGGTTGCTTGACAGCTTACTTTTAAGAATGCCTGTCTCAAAAAATACTGGGGCGGGGGGTGTGGCTCGGAGGTTAAAGAGGTTCCCTAGCAAACGCAAGGCTCTGGGTTAGAATCCCCAGCACTACATAAACTAGGTGTGGTGGTGCTCACCTATAATCCCAGCACTAGGGAGCCTGAGGCAAGGGTTGTTGTGAGTTCAAGGCTAGCCTGGACTACAAAGTGAGATGTTGTCTTAAAAGAAAACCCCTAGCCCCATAAAAGCGGCACATCCTTGCATGTAGCTTTTCTGTTTCCAACTACAATGCTTTGCTCTCATGATGCCTTGTCCTAGACTCAATCAATAGCACTTAGAACCAGAAAAAAAGCCAACAGCAAGCACTTTTTGGTATAGTTTAAAAATATGTGACTAGATGAGAAAGTGACTGATATGGGCGGGGGCATGACATTACTTTTGTAAAGGCTACATGTCTGAAGAAACAATGGCTGACTATAAAGTTACTCTGAAAAGATTTTCAAAATCTGCTAGCAATCAGTTTTATTTAAAAATATCTAAATATTTTGACGTATGGAACTTAAGGTTCACAAATTTATAAAACTCCTCATAGACAAGAGAAACCCATACCAAACTGAGACTGCTCGTGCCATCCACTAATTCAACACTACAGTATTCATGATAAATGAAAGGTTTTAATATTATCCACACATAAAATAACAGCCATTTGTAACATGCTGCTATAACCAGAAAAGCCAATACATGGGTTACTGAAACTGAGAATTTCAACAACAAACTTGAGTTTCCCTAAAACAAAAAGATCAAGACTCTTAAACCAATGCAAATATTCTACATCTGAGAAAAATACACAGCAAAATGTCATCATGTTTTCAGAGGAAGCAACACTGGTACTGTGAATTGAGCCAGGCTTTTGAGGTTTGGATTAGGCTGAGTAGGGGAAAGATATGGGACTCAAGGTTGGGATAAGCTGTCAAATGCTAGAGACAGTGAGACCTGTTTTGTGAAGCAGGGTTACAATTAGAATGGCAGGAATTAAAAGAGAATTTTTAAAAATCTATGTTTCAAAGCATATGCAACAGCACTTTATGATGGGATGAAATCTCTATGACAATGTCCAGGCTGAAAATTCTCAGAAATGAGAATTTGGAGATAGAAGACATACTTGTCTTGCTAAACACATTTCCAGTGTATAGCTTTGCAGTTTTTCCAGGGCCACCGCTAAGCCTAAGTATTCCCTGTTCCTAACAGCTTTAGTTAAAATATCTGACAAGGGAAAAGGTCATGATCACACTGACTTTAAGATTTTACATCTCATTCCTGAGAAAATAAAGATCCAAAAAGCAGCTTTTGTCACTTTTTAAAAGCTATTTGACACAGGCTGCTCAGACTTTCCGAGTGAAATACATGGGAAGCACTGTGGTAAAAGGAGGATGTGAAGAAATGCTTCCCACTTAAACCAAGCAGGAAGAAACCTAAAGTGGTCTGAGACAGACTACAAAGCAAACGTGATGTAAAGGTTAATGGAGCACGGCGCAGGTAAAGTGTGACTGCTCACCGGAAGTCCCCTCACATCAGAAGTGCAATGCAGCATGGGAAAAGTCATTTGATGTCCCCCTCACAGAAAAGTTTCTATTTTTCCATCACAAACAAAACAATGGTTACGAAGTCCAGCGCCACCAAGCGACCTTCATTCTGTCCCACACTGCAGAGAGTGAGTCAAAGGCTGGACGCACATCCAGGATGGTGAACTGGTAGTCCTTGTTCACTTCGCCGCCATCGTAGTAATCAATCACGTATCTAACTTCTGTCCCACAGCGGTTGATGATCCAATCATGCCTATCAAAAGGCAACTCATACCTAGGATAAGAGCATGCTAGCGAGTGTTACAAGGCTGCTGCGCACGGGGTCTGGAGCAAGCAGGGAGAGACAGAGAAGCAGCAACTGCCGCTTGGCATCAAGCAACTAACCGAGGAGCTGACACACGGACTCAGGGTCTATAAGCGCTAAGGGAATATGGTGCCAAAGAACTGTGATGAATCCAGGTAAGTTGACAGCTCATCTGTCTACAGAGGAATAATGTGCATGGGAAAGAGACCAGGCCAGGAAGGTCAGCAGGGACTGTAGGAATACAAGTGTGTGAGGATTCTCTCTGCCCTAGAAAAGAAGGGAAGCAATGGCAGGTGGACGGACCCCAAGATCACAGGGGCAGAGGATGAATCCAAGTGGGTAGAGTAGAACTCAGCTCAGTCCTTTGCTATGAAGCCAACTACTCTATCCTAATAAATCTGCCCAATCAATGAGCAAACCTCAAGAAGAGGAAGAAATCTGTAGCTGAACACTGAGTTTTAGAAGATGGCAATGCAGTTCTGAGTCTTGTGCCAAGAAATAGTTGAAGCTTTTAGTGTCAGGAAGTAGTTGACGCTGGCTGTCATGGTTTGTATCTACATTGTCCCTTTGTGCATTGGGATACTGTGGATTACCTATGCATTTCGAGTGCTGTTGGGAGGTGGGGTCTGGTAGGGTGTGGCACACTACTGGGTATGGGGAATTACTGGGTGCACAGCCTGCAAGGAAACATCCTTGTCCTGCCTCTTCCCCTGTCTTGATTCCTTCCTCTCGCGATGCCATGGGCAGCTGTTCACTGCCAGTGCCTTCTGCCACTGCCAGCTGATCATGAAAGAGACTGAGACCTCAAAACTGTGAACTAAAGTATATTTCTATCCTTAAGTGTGGGAGTCAGGTATTGTGTCCCGTCAATGGAAGAGTAACTAAGACATTGCCTCTAAGGAAAATATAAAATAACATTTCTGCCACTTACCCCATCCAGGAGCGAATTCTTGCCCTTGGTGAATACTGTTTTGCCTTTCCTCCAAATCGGATCAATGACGGGCCACAAGGACACTCCCTAGAAACCCCCAAATGAGTTTAAAGTAGTTTATCTCCTTTGACAAAGATAAAATTCCAGTTTTTCAGTAATACATATTTTTCTATATGCCCTTTACTCAACATGCCATTGCTAGAGAAACACCGTTGTAAAACAATTCAAAGTCATTGTCCCCACTTGTTAAGAACCACCCTCTTTCCCAGGTAGGGCACATTTCATTGTCACCCGTTCCCTCTAGACATATGCACTGCTCTTCCACAGAAGTGAGGAACCAGGGCCTCTCTACTTGGAGCAGGGGACAGGCACATTCTCAGAAAAGCTGAGGCACAGCACAGCTGGGATTTTTTTCTCAAGCAAACACAAGGAAATCCTGGACAGCCAGCCCTCTGTATGTGTGTGCTCTACGCCCACAGATTGAAACAACTGTAGACTGATCATATTTAGGGAAAAAACCTACATATGTCCTAAATATACACAGCTTTATACCTGACATTAAGTATTATAAATAATGAAGAGATGAGGTAAAGTATGCAGAAGCAAGTGCAGAGATTATATGCAAATCATAAACTATTTTATATAAAGAACTTGAGCATTCGTGGATTCTGGTATCCTTTGGGTTCTTGGAACCAAGCCCTCATGGATAACCATGGGACAACAGAACTCTGACTTCTAACCAATGAACAGCTTTCATGAAGACAGAAAAATAATGGCTCAATCCCCATGACCTAGTTGTAATAAGCATTAGAACCACTCCTTAGGTAAATACCTACATGCAGGCTGAAAGTTCCTGAAGGATTAGCCCTGTGCTGTCCCTACGGGACAGCAGTATCTACAAGACCCTGCCCTCATGGAGGGCACAGTCCGTCTTCCTGAAAGACACAGAGCTGCCTCTCCAACAGAGGGGAAGGCAGTCACGATGCAAGCTGTTAGCTGCCTCCTTGATAAGGCAGGATTTGCTCTCCATGTGTCTCTGCAAGTGCAAGGGGAAAAGAATCCAAAGCAGTGTTAACAGAGCCCAATGTGAGGACCATATGAATTGTTAAGTTCTTCTAAATTTAGGACTTGTTTCTTAGCTATCTCCTCCTCAGGGGATCACAAGCAAACAAGCAGACACAATCCAGGCAAACTCTCTCCTGGAGACTCGAGCGTGGGATTCTTAAAGGCTTGCCTAATTTCACTAGAACTCTGAAAGACTAAAGAGGGAGCCAAAACTAAAAGCTGAAACTCCCTTTGCTCTCCTCTTTGCCCCGTAATCACCCTACAAGTAATGAGCAGGCTGTTTCAATTAGAGCCTTTCAACCTCAGGGACTGCAGACAGCACGCGGTGAGCCGGAAGGACAATCCAGATGGGAACATGGCGGTTCTGCCAGTCATCAGTCCTCCTTCAAGAATCCCAGCCTGGGGCCCTGCCAGCGACATCTAGGAAGTGCTACTAACCACCCACAAGGTAAATATACTAATCAAACAAAAACCCTTAAAAAAGTCGATCAGTGGATTTTAGCCAAGAAATGAATTAGTAACGTCTCGTAAGGAGTATGACACAGAAAGCAAATGATGCCAGGGTCTGGCTTTCTGCACACACACAGCCTAACCCTGCACTTCTGCAAGTGGAGCCCTTGAACCGGCAGCAGCGCCAGCATTCTAGGAAAATGAAGCCGGGTGCCAGCACACAAGGCCATAACCACCTCCGCAGGGATGCTGTGCATCCCGTCCTCCTGACTGGGATCTCACCACTGACGGCACATACCCGAGTACATTTATCTTTCCTCCCTGAGAAAAGGGGCTTCATGTTCAGACACCTCCTTAAGATTAATCCTAATGGGAATTCAATAAATGCTACTGTAGGAACAAGAAGGCTTTTCTCATCTCCCTTGGGGCTGACAGCACTTAATTATCTCCCTTCCCACACGCTCTGCTTTTAATGGACAGAGATATTCCTCCTTACTTGAATCGGGGCAGCCTCACAGCAGTAAGGCCCCTCTAACGTCCGGTCACAAAAGGAGCCATAGCTTCTGCCTGGTGCTTTGTGGAACTCTAGGTCCTGCAGCCCAGTTGCCAGGATGGGAGAAAACTGAAACAGCCGTATTTTGGAGGCTGCGGGCTACTGCTCGGGCAGATGACTGGCACCATGTGCTGGATGTATAAATGGCCAGGCACCAGAAGACTACAGCCTCCAGCTGTGAAGCCATCCCTGACCAATGACTGAGTGACTGAAGCCCTAGACACAAGGGAATACCTCTGCTATATCCTTTCTGTATCCCAGACACTCCCAGTTCACAAGACTAATAAAATCTCGCTGTGTTTCACCTGACTAAGAAGGGATATGCTACCCCATAGTCATTCCTGGAACATACCTGCTACACAAATGTTAAATGCTAAAACTCCAGAATGCTACCATGAAATAAGATGCTGGAAGGAAACTATTTTAAGACCTCAAAAATACTTACGCAGCATGCAGGGCTTCCCATTTCAAAATCTCCTTCCAAGCCTGCTCGTTATTCTGATTGTGAATTTTTATGATGTTATGCATGTCTTTCTGACTAATATCCTCATCCTTCCACCTCCATCTATGACAGAACATGGTGCACAATTGGAAAAATATTACTGACAATGCCAAGAAGTTAATCGACATACTCGTGTGCAATGCCTGATTTAGGTGCTACTCTCTGTGAAGAACTAAGAACTCTCACATTTTCTCTCGATGTCTTGAGTCTAAGGCGCATTTTCAAGATACACTCACTAACCACGACAGCAGAGTAGTGCTCTAAATCCAAAGCTACTGCACCTAAGTTCACTGGGGTCAAAGACAAAAGGCTTCCCTACATCTCACTTCACCCGGTCCCCAGATACCACATTTACAGACCCATCTATTTTAAAGGTGGTATTTTTCCACTTAGTATCACGAATCAATGACTCACCAACTTTTAAAAATATCTTATATAATAGTGTTTCTTTTTCTTTAAGTTACCATCAGCTGTAATGGACAGTTTTATGTGTCAAATTCATGGGGCCATGGGGTGCTCAAAACCTGGTTAGATGTTACTCTGGGTGTGCCAATAAGGGTAATTTGAATGAGATTAACACTTCGATCCACAGACTGAATAAAGCAGATAGCTCTGTTCCATGGGGGTGGGCCATGTCAAATCAGATACAGACACAGACACTTCAAAGTAGGAGGGAACTCCTCCTACCTGACATCTTGAGCTGGGGCATCAGTTTTTTCCTGGTGTAGGACTCCAAATATAATGCCGGTTTCTCCTGAATTTTGAGCCTGCCAGCTTTCAGACTGGAACGTTACACCATCAGCTGTCGTGGTTCTCAGGCCTTTACTCTTAGACTAAAGCTGCATCATCAGCTCTCCTGGGTCTCCAACTTGCTGCCTGCAGACCTCAGATTCATCAACCCACATCATCATGTGAGACAATTCCTTATAATAAATCTCTATCCTGCCCTCTCTCTCCTCTCCCTCTCTCTGTCCCTGCCCTCCTAACCCTACCCCTGCTAGTTCTATTTCTCTGGAGAACTCTGACCTTGAACCCCGGCCTTGCACTTATTTTCTGATAGATCTGATAATCTAACTGATGATTATAAAAGCTATGTTTCAGGGATAACAACACTTCAACATTAGATAAATCTCACAGGCAAATTTATATCATAAATTATATGCTCACTCACCCTTTTCTTAACATGGCATTCCAGAACATCTGCTCGGAAGGGTAAACCCACTTTTTCTCCGAATCTGCTCTTGGAATAGATGACTCTTCTCTGACAGTAGACAACGCAAACGGTTGATCCGGAGCCGGTCTTTGATTAGGAGGTGGCATCTGAAGAAAACAAATGGATTTGGTTTTATTTTAACACTAGGAAGAGAATACAAAGCAAAAAAAAAAAAAAAATGTAATACAATGAAGCGCTTCCTCCCTTGCTATGGCAACTAAAAATGGCTCTAGACTTAGCCAACTATCCCCTGGGTTACCGGGAGGCGAAATCATCCCAGGATGAGAACCACTGGCCTAGAACTTCTTTTTCTATTATAACTATGAAGGCTTGGGAAGCAGTTACACATTAATAATAAGAAAGTTCAAGCACACCATGACCCCTTGTTGAAACAAAAGCAGCAGGAGAATCGACAGTGGTTAAGTACTGTGCTGATTACCTGCATGACCACCACGGAGTGTTTAAGAACACAAGTCTGAGGCGAATGAGTATCAGCTTCGCCTTTACTAATTCCTAGTGGAGTGACGGGTGGCAAACCGCCCACTCTTTCCCTCTCAGTATCTTCATTCTAAAATGAGAATACTAAAATGCAACACAAAGTTGCAGCGAGGATAAGAGGAAGACAATGTACTGCTCAGCTTGACTGGCACAGAAGAGACCAAAACAAAGGTCAGCTGTTATACTGTGGTTACGTATAACAATCCTTTGGGGTGAGAATCTAGATCTGTTAAGATTCTAAAAGGTCCATATTCTAAACCACAAGGCTATTCTATATAATCTAGATGAGTGGTCCTGTGGGGAACACGGCTCCCAGCAGTGTCTGGAGACAGTTCTGACTGTCATGTTTTAGCTAAAAGCCTTCTGGTACCTAGTGGGGAGCGGTCAGGGATGCTGCCACACATCCTACAGTATAGTTTGTCTTTAAAAGAATTACTGTATAACATGTTCCAGGAAGAAGGATGAGCATACATACCAAATTTGAAGGGTCCAGGGTCTCCTTAGTAGCTGAAGCACTTGTAACAGGACACTCCACGTATTCATATGCACGATCTTGGTGGGTGGGCACTGAGTACATTCTGCTCTCAAAGATTGGACCAGATGGTTCCTTACTCATTGGACAGCCTGGAGTAGTAACCAAGAATAAAAAAGGTGTCACCAAGAAGGCATGACATCTAGCTCTCTCAATTACAGCTCTAAAGAGCTCAAGCTCTGGTTACCACAGTAAAAAATAAATAAATAAATAAATAAACACCGGAGAGTGTTCTGTTTAAATCTGACAACAACTAAGCTAGCTAACACTCTAAAATCCTAAAAATGAGGATTAGGTTCTTAAATTTGTTTTCCCTTGGAAAAAGAAATGTATGCCCATTCTCTGACTGTGTCGTAACACCAGCAAAAAATGTAACAAAAAAAATCTGAGGAGATGTAAGAGCATATACTGCTTATGGTGTGGTTGTATAAAGAGCTAGATGGTTCCTGCTTGGATCTGCAGGTGGAAACTCAGACAGATCTAATTTGACCAGTCTCCATGACTTCCAATGATCACTTCAGCCAAGCCCAGTCCTAGTAAGGGCACAGCTGCAGTCCAAGTATCTTTTACTGATGCATTCTCTCAGGCAGCGGGGACAGGAGAAGAAAATGAACAAGACGGTTCACAGAGGCTACTGGAAGAAAATCTCTGTGCCACTCTGTTTTGTTCCAAGATTAAAATAAGGAACAGAAAAGTACCACTTGGCCAAAGTGCTATTCCTTGTCAGCAGACAGCAAGAGTTGAGCGAGAAAAGGCAGACATTAAAGAAAATGTCCCACAACCCATACAAGACACAGCTACTTCTTAAGGGGAAAGGTTTGAGTGTCACAAGGAGCCGGACATCAAGAAGGGTAGTCAATGCCCAAGGACCTATGGTGTTGATCCAGGTAAGTATGGGGTCTGAGAAGCCAGTCTAAGAGCCGGGAGAGGGGGCAGGTGCCTAAGAAGTGCAGCCTGGGGCAACAGCTGCTCTGTAATGGAATCCTTGTGTTGGGCAGCAGCAGGAACTTCAAAACAGCCACTAACTGCTGGATTCCAGACAAAGAAAAGATGAGTTTCCTCTCTTTTCCCGGGCCTCGATTCCCTAGCAGTCCACGAAGCTGCTTGTTTTAGGGGTGAAGGCTATGCCCTTCCTCTCCTCCATGCAATGCAGCAATTCTTTCTAGACCACTGAGCCAAATGAATGTTAGAAAGAAAACAGGGTTACATTTTTCACATTATACAAGCAGCAGTCCCCCTAATCTCCTACAAACACCTACATTCTTTACTAATGTTACTAACTCAGACTAACAGCTCTGAAATGAAAGAAAATCAGACTTAGGACCCTGATGTCCTTGGGGATGGGCAGTCACAGCACGCACGGACATACATGCTTTGCTTTGTCTGGTCTGTCCTAATTCCTAGAAGAAACACCGAAAGAGCACTCCATCTGCCCTTGCCCAAGGTCACAGAACTTTCACTGGCTCTACTCTTGACCAGTAGAATGTCTTGGAGCACATCCGTTAGTAACTCTGAGCCCTCGTTTCCTTGCCTGTAATACAGTCAGAATTACGAAGACGAGAATGGAAGCTGCAAGGTCCAACAGGCAAAGGTTCCATCTGTCTGGTCCAGTGCTACTCTTCTCGTACAAAACCTACTAAACCCCAGCAGGACATAGCACAGAATGGGCAGTGACCTATCAGAGTGGGCTGGCCTACCGCGGGAGCAAATGACTGCATCCCAAGCACTAGCACTCAGCACACTGTGTTGCTTCTCCCTCCGTGACTTACAGACTCAAGGCAAATTCTTAATACAAACAACCTATGGCAGATAGGCACCAATTTAAAGCAAAGGACAACCTCTTCACTGTCACCTTTGTACTGACAGAACACAAGCAGGTCCATTTGGTGACAGCTTATTTTTACATTAAAAGTACTGCAATGGACTTAGAAACAAAATAAGATAGCCAGATCTAGGCCAAGGTTTCTCAACTATGGCATTCCTGATATATGGAGCCAGATGATTCTGTGTCAAAGGATGGCCTGGCATTGGAGAATTCTTAGCAGAATCCCTGATCCCCACCAACTGCATGCCAGGGGTACCTCTCCTCTCAATTAAAACAACAAAAACACTCTCCCAACACAGGCAAATGTCCCCTGGGGGGATGGAGACTGTTCTTCCCACTCCTAGTTGAGAATCAATGATGCGGGAACTTTGGGGAGCCAGAATTGATTTATGGGGCAATCATCATGTGCTCATGGATTATCTCAATCATAATGATCCATAAAATAATATTATAATCTTATCTTACAGGTGATACACTGAGACTTATAGGAGTAATTTGTCTAAACCACAAACCTCCTAAGTGGCAAAATTAGGGCCAGCTGCAGAGTGCCTCACTCCTAGGCCTAAGAACCTCACCCACATTCCTCTTTCTCTAGAACTTTGAGGGCTTTTTTTTTTTTAATCCTTTAACTTTCAAGACACGAGGTCAACTACCTTGTCTTCTGCGTTCATGCATTGGGCAGCCTGAAGGCGGTGATGCTGGTTGATGGTCTGAAGCACGTGAGCTCTGAACTGAAACAGCAGGAGTGGATCCCGACAGACCCATGGTTAGAATTCCAGTGTCGACTCCAAACAACTGCTGAAGTAAAAAGGCAAGTGAATACCGATACGTGGAATCAGGCTGTTTCCTTGTTACTTTTTATTTCGCCATTCTAGCTCTTTCTCTTTTATCATGCCATAGGAACTTACCAGGGTAGGATACTCACTTTAAGAGAGAGCTTTAACACACTGGCCCCTCTGGGAAATCCTGGGAACGCGATGCCAACCTCTGGGGCACTCTTCTGAGTGTGGGAATTTGAGGGGTGCAGAGATGGCTCCTAAGTAACCACGTCACTATGGAGGGAGGGTGATGAGGCTGGGGGAGGGGGCATCCAGCATGTCCAGACTCAGCCACTAGTCCCGGTACATCAGCGAGGAGCTAAGGGGCCGGAAGGGCAGCGGCGTGGGAATGGGAATTCTAGGAAAGAAGAAAGGGCCAGCAAAGGTCAGAACGCTGCCAGGATTCGCAGCACCACGCCGGGGCGCCGCCACCCCGCCCCACGCGGCCCCAGCCTGAGGTCCCAAGACCCCACCTGCCGGAGGAGCCGGCGCCACCCTTCCGCACCTGATGTCTCCCAGGACGGCTCCAGGAGGCTGCAGTCCCGAAGGCAACGCTCAGCCTGCACCGCCTTCTCCCCGGGTCACCGCTGCCGGCGCGGTCACGGCCGACCTTACTCCGTTCCCCTCCTTCCTTTTCCGAAGGCGGGACATCCGGGAGCAAGGAGGCGGGCTGTCAGCTAAAGGAGCTTCCGTCAATCAAGGCAAACTGCTTCCACCCCTTCCCTGTCTTGGCCTATAAGCGCGAGGGCCCTCTTGCTGACCCCGCCCTTCCTGGCCAGGACCCTTCCCTTTCCCCTTCCCCTTTTCCTTTTCCTTTTTTTTTTTTTTTTTTTTTTTTAATTTTGTGCTGCGGGTGGAGCCCAGGATTCTTCGCACCGAGCTACATCCGTTGTCCGGGCTGTGCTCAAACTTGCAATCCTCCCGCCCTAACCTGCCGGAGTGCTGGGGTTACTAGTGTACCACCTGCCTGATTCGGGTGCCTTTTTCTACCTGCCATAGCTGGCACAGTTAGTCAGATCCAGCACAGGGGGTACTTTGGAGGAGTGTTTACATTTCTGTCTTTTAAAAATATGTTATCGGGTTTTTTAATTTAAAATTTTCATTTTCAATTGACGTAGTATTTGTATTTAGTTTTTAATACTTCCATCTTTACTGTAGGTAACATAACCCTGTTTCGCTTTTTCATATGTACAGAGTAATTCCATTCGCATCTTGGTCTTTTTCCTTCCGCTTCCCCTCCCCTTTCTCCCAAGACCACCTTAATTGCCTATGGGAACTTGGTTTCATTTACCTTCTTTGGAAATTTAGCATCTTTCTTCCACCAGAAATGAAGGCAGTGAATTGTGGAGGAGGGAACTATGGAAGCACCAGCATTGACCACAGGCGCAGGAAGACGGAGATCTGCTCCAAAAGCCTTCACTGTGGTTTGTGTGGAAGGGAATAGGGGAGACAGGGTACGCAGGTTTGGGATTGGCTAAATTGAGTAATTTCAGCTGGCTTTTGAGCACAGGCCCTGTTGTGGTTAGGATCTGGAGTGGAACCCAAAAGTCTCATGTATTTTAATGGAACCATGTGATATTGGTGGATTGGGGTCTGGTCTGGAGGGGTGGATTGCAGTTAAGTTAGGATTAACGGTGTGTAGTGGCCACACCTGGATGCAGGAGGGACTGGTTACTGGGCGGAGACCTGAAAGGATACATAAGCTGCACCTGCCTTCCTGGAGGACTGGGACTAGTCTCAACTAGCCTCAGCTTGTCTTCCTGTTTGTCGGGGAAGCAGCCTCCACCTCTCTCTCTGCCATGTACTGCGATTGTTGCCGGCCACCACTGAATGCACTGTGACCTTCGAGACTGTGAGCTAAAATAATCCTTTCCTTTCCTGAGTTTGTGGATGTCGGGTATTGAGTCACAGCAATGAAAAAGTAACTAAGGCAGGCACTGTCACCTCTAGTCTGATACCTGGCTATGGAGTGATTAGGGCAGATTAGAGTAGAGGTCCCCAAACCCCAGACCAGGGACCTTTATCTGTCTGGTCGAGACCTCGGAAGGACCAGTTGGCCAAGATAGATGAGCCGCAAGCAGTGAGCTGAGGGTGAATTTCCACCTCTGGTAAGCATGCTGCTATCAGATTCTCATGCTGTTGCTGATCACCCGGAGGCAGAGCTTTGCTTCCTGTTCCCCTCCTGCTGCCTCTGTCACGTCAGAGCTGTCTTCCAACAAACTGCTGCAGAAAAAGTAACCCCTGTCCCTTCAACTAAACCCATCGCTGGTGTCAAAAGGTTGGGGACCATTGCAGTGAAAGACACAGTTTGGGGCGTAGACTTAACCAGCTGTTCAGGAAGGGGAACCGGTTACCTTCTAACCAGGGCCATGAAATTGGATCAAGACAGCTTTTTAATAAACCATATCATGCCAGCACATATTGTGCTTCCCGTGGTACCTGGCTTATAGCAACCACAAATCAGTTTTATTTTAATATGTTGATAACTAAATTTCAATATAATTGGATTCTTGGGTAGTTCCTTGTGTTTTGTTTATGCACATTAAAGATAGTGTTCTGAGAATACTTTCATAGACTTCACCAAATCTGAAAGGGTCTATGACACGGAAAAGCAAGAGATCTTGCTAAGGGGAGAGACCAGTATATAAATAACCCTTGTTATATTTTGACACATGTATGTGCAAAGTCTTCTGGGGTAAAAGGAAGAAGTGACTCTTGTGGGATGGACAGGAAATGGATAAAAGAAAAGGGAAAAGTAATTGCCAGTATTGTTTTGTGGAGGTGGAGTTCATAAAGTGGGGAGTTAAATGAGGAATTGTGTGTATGCAAGAAGACTCGTCCCAAGTGCCCAGTCTCTGAAGGCAAAGTCTAACTATTCTGTTTTGTCCCTCTGCATTTCAAACAAAGAACACACATAAATATATATTTATATGCATGTGTGTGTGTGTGTGTGTGTGTGTGTGTGTGTAAAATCTAAATTTACACACAGTCATGCACACACACACATATATATATATACCACTCTGATTTGAGGTTATGAGTTAACAGTTAACGTCTGTTATGGTTTAAATTTTAAATGTTCACAAAAGTCTCATGCATTTGGAAGATGATGGGATGATGGAGGTGCTACAGTCATCAGTGGATTGTATATTGGTGACTTCATGTGCTTTTGGGAGGTGGGTCCTGGTTGGAGGGATGACACTGGGGCATTGAGGGCCTGGAAAGGTGTATTGTTGCCCTCAGGTCTTCCTGTCATTTGTTGCTTCCTGGTTGCCCTGGTTGTCCTCTGCCAGGCTACTTTGCCTTACCCTTTTTACCTCGAAGGGGATTGATCATGCATGTACACACCTCTGAAACTGAACGCCAAGATAAACCTCCCCTCCTTTAAGTTGTAGTGTTGACTACAGTGTCCAGCGATGGGAAAGTAGCTTAGACAGCACGTCCATCACTGAGGATGGTTGAACGGGAGTTTGACTCTGAATCTTACCCCTTGGTCCTCTAGACATGGGTACACACAGAAACATGTATTTTCCCCCTCTGTCCCATGCAAGTAGTTTATACAATTTTGGATGAATTGAGATTTGGTATTTATATTGTTATGATAAAATGTTATTCGTGGTTAAGTCATAATGACTAATGATGGATTTTGCTTCTTACAAATTTTTTTGCTAGCGTTTAAAAGTTGTCTTGTTTTCTTCCTTTTGTCTAGTTTTTAATGGATGTCCCTAAATTTTCTGTTGGCGTTATAAACTTTCTCCTGATGTACTCAAGTATTCAAAGACTTTGTAGGTTTCATTTTTCCTTTGAGACTTCCGCCATAGGTAGGCACAGTATCCTGCTACTACTTCCCTACCGTGGACTTTTGGCACAGGACTTCTGCCAGCCGTCTTCCTGGGATGCGCTTCGCATCTTTTCCTGTTGTGTGTTGAATCTGTGGTTCCTGGAAGCCATCTAACATTCTTTGCGTTGTTTTGGGAGAGCATCAGTTTTTAAGATCTTGAAAATCCAAACATGTATTTTAGTTCCTTTCTTGCTTGGTAATTTTGGGATATAGTTCCCGGTCTGGAAAGTACTTCCTTCTGAATCGTACAGCAGCTGCTCTCTTTATTGTCTCCTAGTTTCCACTTAGCTATTGGGAAGTCAAATGTATTTTTTTCCTCAGTATTTCAGTTGTCTTCTATTTCTTCCAAGTGCCCTAAAAATGTGTCTGCATATGGACCTCTTCGGTGTTACTGGTTTTCTACTAAATGAGACCATTCAATATGGGAAGCCACATTCTCCACCTTAGGAACACTTCCCCCTCCTCCTCTTCCTCTGCCAACTCTCCTCTTCCTGCTCGTCTTCCTTCTATAATTTACTCCTCTGTTTTTCTTAGTTCTTGGTTTAAGAACCCCTCCTGCTCTAGGCCGATGATCTAATTTTTTATGTTTTTATGTGTTTTTCATTTTGCTCTATTTTTAGAAAATTAAAAAATGCAACCATATTACTAGTTTTTTTTTAATTTCTGCTACCACATTTTAAAATTCCAAGATATGTTTGTATGTATTTCTATGTACAATGGTCTTCCCTCATACGTGGGGCATATGTTCTAGGGCCCCAAATGGATGCCTGAAACTGTAGATGGTGTCAAATTTAATACATACTATTATTTTCTCTATGCATCCATAAATTATAATTTATAAATTAGGCACAGTAATAGATTAGCAGTCACGATTACTAATTTAATGGAGTGATTATGCCAAAATATTGTGTCCCAAAGGCGATGAAAATGTGGGCTATCTTTCTCTCTATGTTGGTCCAAATATTTTATTATGGTCCCCCATCACCTCGTTGTGGCGATGTTAGATGACTCTATGCATACATGATGAGATGAAGGGAAGCGGGTCATGTTGTCTTAGTCACTTTCCTGTGGCTAGGACAAACACTTTCAGCCCCAAATTGGCTGGCTCCAAGGCAGAAAGGGCATCCTGGAGGACAGCTGCTCCTCCATGACAGCCAGAGAGCAGAGAGAGAAGGGAGGGGCTCTTCCAACTAAAACTTGCCTCTGAACATGAGACTTTGGGGGCCATCTTGTATCTAAACCATAACAGATGCAAGCATTATAATGTTATCTTAATCTACTATGTAAGGTTGCTTACATGCAAGCCCTAGGGGACCACAATAGTTCACATGATAAGTAAGTGACTTATGAGCTGGTAGTGTAGACAGCATAGGATACATTGAACAAAGGAATGATTTACTGCTTGGGCTGGAAAGAATAAGATGGCGTAAGATTTCATCATGCTACTCAGAATGGCATGCAACTTAAAAGCTGTAAATTATTTGTGAGATTTTCTTTTTAATATTTTTGGATCATGGGCTGATGGTAAATAACTTAAACTGTGAATAAGGGGGATTACTGTGCTATTCTCTTCATAGGATGTAAATTTCTTTATAATGTTATTGCCATAATGTGGATTTCTTAGTGCTTGGGCAGCCAGGACTGGGAAATGTTTAGAGTAGTTGTGGTATTAACCTTTATGAAATCTAGTCACTTTTCCATTACTCTTTCAGTAATCAAATTTTTGTGGCTAAAGAATGTAAACCAGGCCATAATTTTGCATGTTTTCTCTCCTGTATTGTCATTCCCCTGTCCAAACGTGCATATGTATATGTGAATATAAGCATATGTATACCCATGTGTGTGTTCACGTGTGTGTGTACATACTCTTATAGAAAGGAGTGCCTATGATTTGGCTGGTCCTTAGCATTGTGATGCGAATCATACTGTATTAGTAGGAAGTAAAAGTTGTTGCTCTTTTGTCGTTATGGACTAATTCAATGAGTATTCCTGCTAAAATGAGTCAACTTCTCAAACTTGCAGTTCCTCATCTTTATAAAGCTACGCTGTAACGCTCCACAAGTTCCTTTCTTTGGCCCAATTCTCCTTTTCTCCAGTATTTCTCTTATTTCACTCATAATTTCTTTTTTGCAATTCCTCACTTTCTCTCAAAATTGCTGTTTCTATTCTTCTCACAATCCACCTAGAATTCTCAGTATTTTCCACAATTCCCTTTCTTTCCCAATATTCTATTTTTCTTTAAAAAAAAACCCTCCATGTGTCTATAATTCCGTGCCCCCCATTCTGTTATTTTTCACAATGCTCCTGTGCCTCTCACAATTCTCACGAATTTCCCACAATTCTGTTCTTTCCCATGATTTTCCTTTCACTATTCTTTTTTCTTCCCTTCAATGCTTTTCCTTTTTTCACAATTCTCTTGTCTTCTCTGTTATAAGCCTATCTTTCTTGCAATTCTCTGTTCTTTCCCACAGTGCTTTTGGCATCCCACAATCCTCTGACTTTCACCTACAATCCCCTGAATTTTCTATAATCCCTTGTTTTTCTCCACAATTTTTATTCTTTCCCACAAAGCCTTGTGGGAACAATGGCCTTGTAGACTGTAACATTTGCCCCGCCCGTTCCTCTCTGGTCTTTTACTGTGTCTGTGTTCGCTGGCTGTCATGAGATGAACAGCTCTCCACCACACCCTTCTGCCATGATGTTTCTGCTTTGCCACAAACTTAAAAGCAATGGATCCAGGTGACCTTGGCATGAAACCTCAGAAACCGTGAGCCAATGCAAATCGTTCCTCCTTTAAATTGTTATTCTCAGGTATCTGGTCACAAAGAAGGAAAGCTGACAACCACTACACGTGGATTTAGTAAAGACAGAAAATATGAAACTTTGTGTTCTATATTAGTGATATTCAAAATGTGTCCTGCCAGCAGGGGGCTAATTTACACATTGCTACCAACCCTCCACGAGATGAAGTGCTTGCACCACCATGTCAATCAACACACTACTTCATCAAGAAGGACTAATACTAAATTTGTGCTCAGTGACATAACAGATTTATACTTCAATAAAACAGATTTATACTTCATTGTGGACCAATATAATAGTCTTTCTGTTGGCACTTCAGTACCACTGTTCCATCGTTACAGTTTAGTTCTTTTTGCATAAATGAACACTCTCTGAAGCAGTCAGGAAACAAACATGAGGGAATCAAAGAACTGGTGAATCCTGTACAGCATCATTTATTCAATAGTATTTATGGAGCCTCTGTGATATGGCAAGTACCATGGAAGTGCTGCGAATACAAAGTTGTTGAACAAAGTCTCTGATCTTATGGGATTTAATTCTAGTAAGTAAACCGATCCACCAGCAAACAATCCGATACACTAGCAGATAAATAAGTCATTGCAGATCATGAGAAGCATCATGAAGAAAAAAGCAGAAACTTGATAGAAATTGGGGGGAGGTACTGACACTCAAAGCCTATTGAGAGCAGGTTTATATTGGCTAGGAGATGGTTAGAAATGCAAAATGTCAGGTTCCGGCCTAGAATCACAGTCAGAATCAGTCTTCTTTGTGGCCGAACTGTCCTTGATACTTGTCAAGGGGTGTAGGTGGGCACTGATGGGAGTATAATGTGGAAGCGGGAGCAGTTGTTGCAATAAAAGACATTTATATGCAATCATTGAATTAATCCATTCCTAGAGATTTGTGTGAGGTGACCATGAAATCTCATTTAAAAAATCCCCTCATGACTTAGTGATTTTTAGTTGTATATATACTCTGAAATTATTACAGCGGTTATGAGAATATTCACCTGAGCAATTGAGTTTGCTTGTCTTTCATTGTGGATCATTCTGAACTTACTATCTTAACCATAGTTTCATGTCCCCAGATCTATATAGGAAAACACTCCCTGAACAAAATCTCTAACTTGTAGCTGAACTCATTTAATGCTGGGCTGGCCTTGATAGGTTTCAATGTATCGAGTGGGCACAATTGTGCCTATGATCAAGCCATTTCCAAAACCTGAATTGTCTGATAAGTGCCAACAGGGTGACATCCAGTATCTTCCTCAGGGAATCCGCTGTATGTGGGATTTGGCAGGAGGCAGGGTTTTGCTTCTCAGCTAGGGTTGATTTCACTGCCCCCACCACGTGGTATTCGGCAATGTGCAGCCACTTTTGGTTGTCAAGCTAGTTGCAGGTATTGTTACTGATATCAGGTGGGAATAGGCCAGGAATGCTGCTAAGTATTCTCTAACACACAGGGAAACTTTTGAAACCAAGAATTATCTGAATTTAATGTCAATAGCATCAATGTGGAGAAACCCCAATCTGAGAAAAGTAAATGCCAAAAACTTCTTTCCTTTGATACCTAGCAACTGAAGCATGGACACGTATGTGTGTGTAGATATATGCGTGTGTGTGTGTGTGTGTGTGTGTGTGTGTGTGTGTGTTTGCAGACTATATTGGGACTAACTTAACTTATTGTCCCTTTTATACCAACTCAGCAGTAATTTTGATGCTAAAATGGCAAAAAACAACAGGAAAATTATTTTTATTATGTGGGTTATTATGATTAAGTTGGTGATGTAGTTGTTGCCCCAAATGTGCCTTTATGGTGACTGGCTTTAGCATGGTAGGCCTGTGCAAGCATGGGTGTTCCCACCACCCACGTGAGAAACAGTAATAAACCCATGGGAATGATTAGCAATGGATAATTGTTAGCAATGGATCTGGTGTTCTCAAAAGAAGTGGGCAACCATGAAGTGATTCTATGAAATTTCCAATGGTTGTTAAATTTCCCTGCCAGTTTTAAAAGCATAACATGTGACTAAGGCTCTTCTAACATTCTCATCCATTTGAAGATAAAAAATGTGACAGACTACCGTTGCCTGAAATCATCATCATAAGGAGAAAGCCACGATGAAATAATTACAAGAAAGGAGTAAAAGCAACAGCTGCTGATTGTGAGAAATATATAGGCTCAGGAGAAAGATGAATTTAGGATTGGAAGTTGACATGATGATTGTGTAGGCAGAGGAATCCAAGAAGCAGTTCAGCACACAGAATTGAAATGCAAAAAGGGACTGGTCACAGACGAGGAAATAGAAGTCATCAGATATGGCTGGATGTTAAAGCACTTGGTTTTCCTTGCCTTCGTTCCACGCTTACCAAAGAACCTTCCGCGTTACTTTGGTTTCGCTACTAGGGAGACCATGTTTGCCTGGCCAACCTAAATAGATTCCTCTCTTGTTGGTGGTTTATTTCTTATTATAAGCATTGTGAATTAATCAGTTGGAAAGAAGAGAAGGAAAATTGGAAGGAAAACGGAGAAGGTGGGGTATAAATGGCTATAGAGGAAAGAGCGGACGGCCTCCTTGAGTGGTTTGGACTCGTTCTAAAGTGGGACTAAAAAATCAAAGCCACAAAAGACACGGTGACAAATCGTTCTCTGCCACTACCACATGAAAGCAGTTTTCCAAGAAATGTGTTTTGGGGAACATTGAAATTTAGATTTTAATTTTTGAATCCTAGTAGGTACAGATGTTTGTGATATTACTCTATTGTGTGGCTTGCCTATGCAATGAACCCCAAAGATCTGAGACTTTAAGTGGAAAGTTAGTGATAAAAATATTGAAAAGACAGAATGTAGCAAGAGTCTTTTTCTATTTCTCTCTGCATCTCTCTCTGTAACTGTCACGTGTGTGTGCAAGTGTGTGCATGCACACGTGTGCGCGCACACACACACACACACACACACAAGCACATGAGCAACATAAGGCTTTACATTCAAACGAATACAATCCAAATTCTAAATAAGTAACGTAAATGCTAAAAAAAAAAAACCTTTAGTTGTCCTACTTGCTGGGGAGATACTTTGTCCCTTTGTTCATAGGACTTCCCCAGGTACACTTCCCCTGATGTCACGTGACAAGCAGAGGCAGCGAAGCCACTGAAAGCGAGATTGTGGGCTTATCTGGGGAATGTTCTTTAGTCCCTGGATCTTAGCATTTGGGTCAGTCAGTGTTCTTCAGAGAACTGTAACCCTGCTAGGGTGTGTGTGTGTGTGTGTGTGTGTGTGTGTGTGTGTGAATTTGTAAAGGAATTTTAAGGAATTGGCTCACATTATGAGAACTAGCAAGCTTGAAATCTCTAGGGCAAGTTGACAGGCAAGGATTTCCTAAATTCCTTCCGTGTGCTGGATATATGTGGGCCTTGAAAGCCAGGGGACGGATGACGTACATTCTCTGCTGCCTTACAAGTATTTTATTACCAAGACAGATATGCCTTCATGTAATTTCACTTATTGTGCACATTTCTATCTTGTTTCTTTGAGACAAGGTCTGGTTCAGTAGTCCAAGCTGGTCTTCAGCTCAGGATTTAGCCCTGTCTGTCCTCAAACACATTGCAATCCTCCTGCCTCAGCCTCTTGATTGTTGGTATTACAGGATGCACAACCTCACCCAACTTGTGGTTAATCTTTAAAGTTATTGTGGAGCATAAGGAAATGTACTTAGCAACCGGCTTTGCCCTGAAGGAGATGGCTCCTGAGTTGGCATTTTTATCTTACATTTTAGCTATGTTTAACTGTACAATTCAGGGGCAGTAAGTGCATTTACAGTATTATGCGACCATCATCGTGAGTTGATTTTTAAAGGCTAAGTAAGACTTATTCCAGAGTAGCAAATACTGCTAGCTGTTATATTATAGAACAAACTATTCTCTCCTTGGCTTGCATTGCTACAAACACAGATGATTTCATAATTTATATAGAGGTTTAACCTTTATTTTTTATACGATTGCATGCAATGTTCTCAGCTTCCCACAATGCTGGGATCATTGGTGTGTGCCACCACATCTAATCTCCTTTTTTAAATTTAACAGTTATAAAAACTGCCATCATATATATTAAAACAGTTTTTGTAACTGCCCTTACTAGTGGACCGAATTCGGATTGCTTCCAGTGTTCTCGTATATCGTACTTATATCATTACTCATACTTCGAGATCACATCTGAGTAATGCCTAGAAGTGAAGTGACTCACTCAAGGGGAACGCATTTTTAAAAGTTTGATAGGTATTTTCAAATGATCTTTTATAGGTAACTGGACCAATTGACACTTGCTCTACAAAAGTATGAAAGTGCCCTTTTGCTTATACCTTTATCAACACATTGCTGCTCCTCTTTTGTTATTTATTTGCGGACACTGTTTACATATGAGAAAATTATCCCTTTTCTAAAGTATGAATTAGAGGTAGTTCCTAAGTTCCTAATTTTTATTTTGCTAAGTTTTGTTTTGGGCAATTTTGTTTTTTAATTTTATTCTATTTTATGATTTTTCAGCTTTATTAAATAAAATTGAAAAATAAAATTTGAGTGTATTTAAGGTATACAACCTATTCTGATGTCTCCACATTGTAAAATGATTACCACAATTAAGATGATTAATGTCTTCATCACTTGGTATAGCTACCGTGTGTGTGTGTGCTAAGAACACTTGAGATCTACTTCAAGTCTGCGATAGATCCTTGCATTGATATAGGAACACTCCCAAGCCACTGAGATTTCAAATTTTTGAACTCAGAAGATTCGATCAGTACTGCCTGCCCAACCTGGGTGCAACGGTACACCATTTAGGAAGCTGGAGCGAGAGGAGCACTTGAGGCCAGCCTAGGCGACATAGTGAGACTTTGTCTCAGCAACAACAAAAATACGTTGCAAACGTCGGGGGAGAAGGTACCACAGAAGAATGTGCTGGCTGGAAAGGAAACGACATCTGAATAGAGGAAGCCGAAGGACACACATTTCTATTTAAGATTCAGCACTGGCAGGAACACTTGATGTGTAGGAATTTAGAGCTGGGTTAGTATTATTTAAAAACTGTAAGTCTGGCCTTTAATTTAGAAGGGGTGTGGGGACAGAGCATGGCAGGTGGTGAACCAAAGGAATTTACTGTATCTGAAAAATAAGCTTAAGTACTAATTCCATTGTGGGCAGAGAGACAAGGACGATCTGTTTTGGGAAGTTTGAAGATAGGCGCCTTTACTCTGAAATTGTTTTCCTAAATTCGACTTGTGCCTCTTCTAAAAGACAAGACAGAGTTCTTTATATGAGCCACCAAGCAGCATTGACTATATTTAACGTAAGTCTGTGAACTTATCATCCTACAAAAGTGTTCCTGGATATTTCATATATATGCGTGCTCTCTCCGTCAACACAGTGTGTGCATTGCATTTTTGGAAGCACGTACAGAGTGCCTTGTTTGCAGAGAAGATACCAAATACTTCTGTGGCTTGCTGAGTTCCAATATGTCTGCAACCTAGGTCTTTAAGTCATCTTAATGTCATTGGTTAGGGTTTTCTAGATTTAATGATTTGGTCCTGGTTATCTCCACTTTGTCAGGATGGAGTCTCAGGATGGAGACCAGATTTTAAAATCTGAAGTTTCTTTTCCTTTGACATCCATACTAACAGATGCTACATCCTACCCATCTATGACTCAGAACCTATTATTTACCTATTATCAATACCTCTCCGCACAAATAGTTCAGAATCTTCAATGTGAGAATTAAAAAAAAAATTAAACAACTGAAGGGAAGGAGACCCATAAACCTCAATTTTAGTAGTCAGGAAATCTCTGACAAAAAGATCTAGGAAATTGCCACTGGGGGGCGATGGAAGTTCAGAAACTGCCCTGCTAATCCCCTGGGGAAATGGAGCACTTTAGCTGGTTTATTTACTCAAAGCTGGAATTTGGACGTGTGAACCACCAAACTCACGGAAATTCCTGAATAAGGAACAGTCCTGGGAAAAACCTACCAGAGATGGAATTAGCACCTTGGCGGACTGCCTTTAGCACAAAGAGCTTTCGCTCCTTGTGTGTCTTAAGAATTTATTTCAGTTCCCTTCAGTGTGAAACACAGGAAGCCAACTTAAACTGCAAAGAAGCCAGGCAACAAAAAGGAATGCTTATTTAGCATTACCTGCAAAGACGCGGAAGCGCACAGTTTGAATGGCATTAAGGCACCTCCCAGCCTCTTGGATCAGAGTTCTGACTGATGTGGTAGCCTCCGTTGGTTCCTTTTATGGAGAGTGAAGGGAGATTGTTGTTTCTCCTAGGAAATTCTGAGTGACAGTTAACATATCAAGAGATAGTTTAATCTATGGAGGGGTTAGACAGGTTCAGAAAGATATCCTATGGAAAACTAAGAAGAAAAACATATGGCCGCAGGAATAGTTTTGCATCCGATTGATAGCATATTGTGGACATTATTTTTCCTTTCCAATTTCCTCAGAGGTGGTTGGAGCTTCATCAGCCCTGGTACCAGACTTTGGCCATTGCACTCCATCAGGCATGATCAACGTTGGGGTAGGGCAGGCAGTCACTAGTCCTACTTGTTTTTTTCCCCCACCGTTGCCGTGAATAAATTGCCATCAGCACAGACATTTATCCTGCTTCCATTCTAAGAAGGACCAAAGGAAAAAAAAAAAGACGTGGAATTTAGGAAGGTAAGTGTGGATTGCACTTTTGTGCCACAGAGAAGGCAAGCATGGAGCAAGATATTATGTCGTGTCCTGTGCCCTGCACCCTTTCTGTTTCTAAACCTGGCACAGGGATGAAATGTGCATTCTGAGGTTGCAAGTAGGATGTGAGCTCATGGACCCCAATGCTTAGTTTCCTGTGCCTTCCAGGAGTTCCTAACGTGTGTTTGAGGTACACTAAGATAACTTAAAGGATCTTGTATTCACAGGGATATTTTGGGTTCAGAGTGACAGGTCCAGCTTGAATAACTTAAACAGAGAAAGGAAATTTTGGTTCATATCTCCAGAAAGTCCAGGGGTAAGTAGGAAGGGCTGGCTCCAGGGCCTTCACCCTCATTTGTGAGCGTAGTGTAGCACTACCTGAGAACCTCTCTCTCATCTTCTTTAGTTTTCTGGGGAATTGGCTCAGATTGAGTCTCATTCTTTCCCATGGATCAATGACGCAGGCAGGGAAAATGATTGGTCACACCTGGAGTGTCATGGTGGACAGTTCCCATAGGACCACATGAAGTGGAAAGGAGCTATCTCCAAGAAGGTCTGATGCTGGACAGACTAAAGCAACATGAATCTCCAGGCAAATAATTTGTCACTATGGCCAGAGACATGAACAGGGTGAGGAACCACAGGTGATCCATTGGCCAATGGTAATCCCAACTGTAGTCTTGCCTTTTTAGGCTCTACCATAGCCCTGTTGAAAAAGTTTTGGATTCTCGTGTAAACAGTTTGGTCTTGGAACTATTTTCTATTGATAGATGTCTATAAACAGGAACATGAGTTGCAATTCCATGTCACTTTTATTCCTACCATATGATCAGCTCCGTAAGTTCAATATCAAATGCAGCTTGGTGATACTGGTCTGTAACCCAGCACTCTGGGACACTGAGTCAGGAGTATCACAAGTTCAAGCCCAGCCAGGGCAACTTAGTGACTTAGTGAGACCCTGTCTCAAAATTTAAAACAAAACAAAACAAAAAAAGCCTAGGAATGTAGCTCAATGTGAAGACCCTGGGTTCAGTCCTCCAGTACCAAACAAAAATAAAATACAAAACAGAAAAGGAAATACATCGTCTAATAATGAGAAGGACCAATAATCACATTTTAAGACTAAGCATCTCAAAATTATTTCTGGAAACCCCTTAAAGTCTACATAATTATTTGCAAGACTCCTTTAATGTGAGTGGCCTGTTTTCTATGTAAATCTTATTCATAAAAAACACATGGCCTGGCAGAAAACATAAACTAAAACAACACAACATGTTAGGACATCGAAGGCCCCTAATAACTGCAGTCACTGCAGATAACGTGCCAAGGGGTCAGAAAGATGTTCTGGCCTGAGTGACAATAGTCCTTGCCCTATGAGACTGAGAGACTTATGGGAAGCCATTGTGTGAACCAGATGATTTCCTCAGGCCCCAGGCCTGGCACCTGCATGCACACACAATTCTGAGGCCTAGGAGAGAACTCCTAGGCCTGGTGGGAGGCGGGCCAGGAAAAGGCCCTTTCCCAGCTATCAAGCTGCTGCTCTGGGCCTTTCCCTGCCAGCTGTGTGTGTGTGGCTGTCACCTCAGCAGCGAAGTGACAAGAATACTGACTTTATGGTATTATCTTATAGATAAAATCAGCCATCATATATTAGTCTAACTCAGGAACTGGACCATCGTTTTCTGTGAAGAGCCAGAAAGTAAATATTTGGGACTCTGCGGGCCATATCCTGTGGAAGCTACTCAGCTCCGCCATGATAGCAGCAACGCAGCCACCATTAATATGCACATATAGAGACAGATGTGGCTGTGGTTCAACAAAAGCAAAGCTTGTTTATAAAGCAAGAGCAGTCCTAGAACTGGACCCAAAGGCCGTAATTTGTTCAGCTAGTGTTTGATCTTCCTGTCCGATCCTATTAACTTTGCAGGCCCTAGTCTGAGAATATTTCTATAAAGTAGTAAATGATGCTCCTTCCCCAAGATCATATGTTAGAGGCCTAACCCTAAGGTGACTGTATTTGGAGGTTAAATGAGATCATTAACAAGGGGGACCTAATCAGATAGGACTGGTGTCCTTATACGAGAAAGAGACGCCAGAACTCATGCTAATGTCGTCTCTCTGTCTCTCTCTGCATACGCAGAGAAAAGTCCTCATAAGTACACAGTGAGCTCATGACAGAGGCCTCTTAAGAAACTAAGGCTGCCTGCCCCTTGGTCTTGCCCTTCCAGCCTCCAGAACTGTGCAGAAAGACATTTCTGTTTCTTTAACCACCTAGTCCGTGGTACTTTGTTATGGCAGCCTCAGAAAAGTACCCGTAATACAATTTCCCCTCAACTATATGTGGGAATTCTCATGCCTCCTAATTCCTTCTTTTCTCCTTTTTAGTAAAAATATCTGTTTCTCAATGGAGGTAAAAAGGTCTGCCCTTCTTCAATAATTTTTTAACTTTAATGCAGGTTTTCACTAGGTTGCTCAGGTCGGACTCAAACTTTTGATCCTCCTACCTCCGCCTGCCAAAGTGCTGGGATTATAGGCTTGCGCCACTGCCACCAAACCTGGCTGCTTTTACTTGAAAGGGAAGGAGCTACATGAAGGCCGGAATGAGCAAACACGCGTAAGCAGGATTCCAACGCTAGGCCAAGGAAACTGTTTCCCCTCCACCCTCTGGCTGTCATTGGTGTCATATTCAGGTGAAGAAACTCAGGTGGTTTCTAATGATGTCAGGTCCTGTGCTGGGTGTCATGGGTGCAGCAGTGACACACGCACAGCTGGCTTCTCCCTCCAAGGACTTCTCTTCTAGGGCAAGAGGAGGGGAGAGCGCGTTAGGAACAGAGAACATTGAATGAGTAAAATCGTCACGGCATCTGACTAACGCCAGGAAGAAAAGCAACAGTCAGGTGACAGAAGTAACAGACTGGGAGTGGGTCCTGCGAACAAAGCAAGCAATCTTTCTCTCACTGTCATCTTCTCGTCCATCCTCTCCCCAAGTTTCTCTTGACAATGTTTAGTCATAATGATGCTCTTGTTAGCGTCACCTCCAATGTAAAGTTCCCAATAACCATAACCAGTGGCTGGGGTGCCACTGTGAGAAAAGTGGTATTTCTGAAAACAGCAAACCTTTCAATTGAAGAATAATAATCTTAGATTTACATACAGAGACTTCCTGTATACCTCACACCCGGTTTGCCCTATTATTAATAACTTACCTAAATATAGCACATTTGTTGCAAGCAACAACCTTTTTGATACATTACTATTAACTATCATCTCTACTGTATTTGGATTTCTTTGGTTTTTACCTACTGTCCTTTACTATTCTGGGATCCTGTCTAGTACATCAGGTTACATTTAATCATCTTGTCCCTTTAGGCTCTTCTCAGCTATGACAGTTTCTCAGCTTTCTTTGCTTTTGATGACCTTGGCAGTTTGGAGGACTGCTGATCAGGTATGTTGTCAAATGTCCCTCAAGTGGGATTTGTCAGATGCTGCGCACTCTTTCATTCCCACAGCTAACCTTCAGAGTAAGCATAAATTATTCATCTTTTATGGGTAAAAACACTGAAGTCAAAGAATTTCCCCAAAGTCACAGATTCAAGCCACGTGTCAAGTTCAGGGCCAATGTGCTTTTATGCTACGTACAAACTTTGACTCCCTTGCCTCCGTCTCAGCTTAATTTCTAACCATGAAGTCATGCCGTCAAGGTTACCAAGGCAATCTCTTTCCTAATTTCTAACATTTTGAGGACATGTTTCATTAGATAAGAACATTGTTCTTAATCATTATTTGCTACACTGATTATTTGAGTAACTTCAGTGGCTGTTTTGGGGGGCCAGTTGGCTAATCCAGGGAGACCGTTAACAAAAAGTATTTGAGAGCTTGTGTTTTGGGGAGCAGTTCTCAAACTGAGCTTGGAAGGGTCATTTGAACAGCTTGTCAAAGATGCACTTCCTAGGAATGTGTCCCAACTTGCAGTGTTTTCTATGATGAAACCCAAACTGAGGCAGGCTTGAGCAAACCAGGACAGTGCACCACTCTGGCCCAGAGGTCTGCGAACTGGCTAGGGCCCAGTAATCTGATTATTCTAACTACGTGGAAGTCTGAGATCCACTACATTACATACAAAATGAATTGTTGAGGATGGGTTTCCACCATCTGGTTAGGTACGTTTGGCTCAGTCTGAAGTTAAGGGAAAATACCACCTAGTCTACAGCCCAGGTAGCACCAACTGGGATGTCTCTATGCTTGCAGGGAAGAAAGGTATTGCTTTCCCAGTTGCACATTTTAGTTATGCAGTGATGGAAGCGCCCAAAGGATAAAGTCCCTATGATACTGTCATTCCTCTATTGGGCTTAATGAATCTATATTGACCTGTGATTGTAGCTCTCAGCTTTTGGCAGCTCACCAGGGAGTTTAAAAGTGCCAGTGCTCAGGCCCCCTATAGAACAATTTTAGCAAGATCTCTGGGGATGGGATTCGGGTAGCAGTAATTTTTTACTTTAGAAACTATGGAACGAAGCCTCAGGTACAGATTTAGAGCAGAGATCCCCAAACTTAAACTTGGGCAATCAAATCATGAGGAAACTCAGTTAAAATAGGTGGGTAGAGTGCACAGGCTGAGACTATGCATTTCTTACAAGATGATTCTGGTGGTCCTCAGACTATACTTTGAATGGGAAGAATCTAGTATAATCTTGAATAAAGATAATATCCATTCTGATTTCTCTACTTGCTCAATACGGTTCTCTTACGTCAAGGCACCACATGCAAAGAGTAAGCTTTTATGCTTAGAAAATATGTGTGTGAATAACTGTGTATGTAAAATATCCATTTTCCCTCCATATTCAAGGGTTCCGTATCTGCAAATTCAGGCAACCGTGGGTAGCAAATATTTCAAAAACTTAAATTGCATCTGTACTGAACATGTACAGACATTTTTTATCATTATTCTTCAAACAATAAATAATGACATTTATTTACATAGAACTTACATTACGCTAGCTACTGTGAGTAATGCAGAGCCAATTTGAAGTACGTAGAAGGATGTGCATAGGGTTAAGCAAATATAGCGCCATTTTATATACGGGACTTGAGCATCTGCAGATTTGACATCTGTGGGATTCTGGAATAAATCCTCCATAGATATTGAGTGACACCTGTATACATATTTGTGTGAACTTGTATGGAGGCATACATATCTCTACAAATACAAAAAAAACACTTCAGTACCACATGTACTAGGTTTTGGCTTTATTTTAAATCTAACTTACTGGCCTTGGGTTCACTGGGATCAAACAACAGCTGAATATTTGATGTTAATATAAGTCCTATATTCACATATTGGCTTTTCAAAATGAGTGCGGTAGGCTACTGCATTGTGTTCCAAGCTGGAAGATACTTAACAAGCATTTGATGACCCAGGCTCCTTGTGGTTTTGTGTAGCGGGCAGAATGAAGCCATATTCCATTGTGTTTCCTTGTATGTGGAAGTTCAGAGCACGAGTGCTTGTGTTTCTCTCTGTTCGTGCCTTTCACCCTGCTTCAGACACCGCTGCGGAAGAAATCGCCTCTGAAGTGCCGCTTCATTTTTTCAATCCATTCAGTTCATTTGGTTCCTTGGAGCCGAAGCTGACTTGCTCCTGTGCCAGTGCTATGAAACAGACAAATCCGAAAAGCCTAAAATTGAGTTATGCTGGAGGATTTATAAACTAAGAAAGTTCTTTGAGTGTGAACAGCATCAAAAATCAAGACGAAACTGGAGAAAGCGGTTAAGTTTCTCCTCTTATTATTCTTTATTCTCTTTTAGGGACCAAATTTTTCAAGGGAAGCCACTGTTACCTTCAGTAGTTATTAAAATCACACAAAGGAAGATATGCAGGATACAGCTTTAAAAATCTTTTGGGGAAAATGGAATAATGGATTGAAGTCAAAGGAAACCAAATGAAGAAAAGGAGATAGAATATCAAGCAGGATTCTGATGAAAAATATAAATTTTAAGTTATCTTTATTGTTGGTAATGAGGTGGGAAATCTGCATGTATTTGTCATGAGACAGAATTTTTTCTGCATATAATCATAAATTCCAATAATTACAAAGCCTACCATCATTCATGAAAATAGCTACTGATGCAGAAACTGATTCCTTGGACTAGATGCTGGAGAAATCAAAAGTCTTAAAGGAAGTTAAGCTGGAGCTTGATTTAAAGTGAATTTTTTGGTTTCATTTCTCTTGTTTTTACTTCATAGATAGATGAAGGTTGGAGTATAATGTAATTTTCATTTCTTGGGAACAAAAGTGCATTTCACAATAGATAACAATATATACACTCATTTATTAATATTTTTCAGGATCTTATTACTTTGTTGATATCATTGTATTTAATTTTTCCCATTTTTATTCATTTATATGTATGTATGACCTACAAAGGTTACATTGAGCTTGAGAATTTTGTGCACATATATCATGACACTGTTACAATTCCTTTCCCTCCCTGCTTTGACCCTCCTGTCCCCCTCCCAACGCCCCCTGACTCCCAATATCTCACCCACTTTATTCTACAAATTGCCTGTAATCTGAATTTCTCATACTAGAGAAGCTATGAGCTATTAAACCTCCTGAGTCTGTCTTGCTTCAGTAAGCATGATGGTCTCAAGTTGTGTCAATCTACCTACAGATAACTCGAACCTGTCTTGTGGAAACATTGTACACATGTGTATGAACACATTTTTGTGTCCATTGGTCTGTGGCTGAATATGTTGGTATATTCCATAATTTAGCTATTGCTAGTCATGCTGCCACAAACATGGATGTACATGAATCTCTGTTATGTGTTGCTTTTAACTCTTTTGAAAATATACTCGGAAGTGGTATTGCTGAATTGAATGAAATATTCATTTCTGGCTTTTTGAGGAAACTTCATACTGCCTTCCATAATGGTTGTACTAGTTTATAGTCCCATTCCACCAGCAATGCAAGAAGCACCCCCCTTGCCAGCATATATTGCTATTCAAGTTCTTGACGTGCGCCATTCTCACTGGCGTAAGATGATTCTTAGTGATGTTTTGACTTGTATTTCTTTAATGACTATGGATGTTGAACCCTTTTTCTTGTATTTGCTGGCCATTTGAACTTTGTTATCTGAGAACTGTCTATTTTTTTCAGTTGCCCATTTTTTAAATTGGGCCTGTATTAAATTTTCAAAACACTCTCATTGTATAAGTACTAATGTGTAAGGAGTTAAAAATAAGAATGTCATACAAAAACAGGGTGACTACATGCCGAACACTCAAGTCATTAATAATAATAGGAACTATTACAGATTTAACTAATACAAGAGTATTTTTCATTTACTATTTTAGGTATTTTGAGCAAAAATGTTTTGGAATAAGACTTTGAGGACAAAGTCAAAACAGGCTCATAGCCTTCAGAGTAATAAAATCACAGCATCTGGGATTCTCTCACTCTTTTTTTTAATGAATAGAAAGTTGTGAAAGAATATTATTCCAGAATACCTGAATTCTAGCCAGACACAGCTAGACAGTCAAAGTAGACATAAATACACCCCGTAGGTAAGTAGACGACTCTTAGGTAGCCGGAAAGTAGCTTGCAAAGATTTTGAAAGACCATGTTACAGTCATTTCACTGTATCCCAAGCCTGGATAATTTTCTTAATACAATGTTAAGTATCTACATTTTATCAGTGAATAAATTAATGATTACAAATATTAAATAACATAATAAGGAAATCACCATAAGGACGAAAAAAAATTAGAACCCAGATCATTCTGATAATTAACCTCACTCTCTTATAATATGGGAAATGCATTTTTATCCTATAAAATATTGTGTGTGTGTGTGTGTGTGTGTGTAGACTTGACATTGCTTAAGTAAAATAGAATCAGTATTTGAGATTTAAAAATTTCATTATAAGAACATTGTTACATGATGGCATTAGTTGCAATGAGATTTGTCCTATCAAGGATTCTGTTTTATTTTATTTGTATTAATAAACATGCTTATACTGGAAGAATGATGCATTCTTTGACAGCAAACCAGACCACAGTGAGTGGTGCACTAGGAGACTCAGAGTTTAGGAAGCCAGGCCAGAGATAGAGTCTAAGCAGGAAGTGATATTGGGCTGAAAAATGAAGGAAAGAGATTGACTTTGGCAGCGATGACCAGAAGGGGCTCGAGGCAAGAAAAGTGAGAACGGAAGAACCCAGACTACTGGGGTTTGCTTAGTTCCCATCTCTTTAGTTTGAACCTGTTTAGCCTGAATTCAGCCTGTGTTCAAAATAGACACCTAAAATCACGTGGAAGTTAGGATATTGATTCAGGAGATTGTGAATATTGACCTCATTTATAATATCCTGCATCTTTGGTAAGTGCCTAAAGTGTTTTGATACTTGAAAGTAATCTTTGATTTCTTTGTAGTTGATGGTAGCTTTATGATGGTATAGTTTATAAACCACCATGGACTTTGTGTAAATCATTACAGACAAACTCCACTATTCACACTAATCAAGGAAAGAGCCATTGAATGGTAAAAAAAAAAAAAAAGTTGACTAACAGATACTTTAAAACATGTCTTTTGGCTTGTTTGTAAAGCATAGATGGTAGCACAGGGTAGGCTAAAACAGCATTACCCAGTAAAGGTAGTTGCAAGATTTAGTTTATTTATTGTTCTAAAAACAAACAAAATCAGATAAAAAATGGTGAACACCCTTGTGACTATTACAGTAACATGGACCAGATTTATTCTTTCACTAGAAACAACCAAAAAAAAAAAAAAAAAGCCAGCACAGAATATATGAAGCAGTGATTTTTTTAGGACACTGCTCTCAGACAATGAAGGACAATGGCCTTGAGTGTGCCTTCTGATGCTACAAATGTTTGAAAGGGCCTCCAACCCACCAGGCGGAGAGGGAGAATCCAGGCAGAGCTTGACGAACTTCTCCAATTGAGGAGGAGGAACTGAGAGTCTAGAGAGACCAGAAAAGCTAGCTAACGTTCACAGAGAGAGCGCTAGAGAGGGGTGACATGTCCAGAGACATACAAGATACTCAGCACAGTCTTGGTCACTGTGTGCTTGAGCGGGAGCTGCCCAGGACCAGAGCAAAGAATCACTTGAAAGGCTACAGGGAACGCTGTGCAGCACTCATGCAGAAATAGAGATTGTGCCTGCTTAAACCAGGAAGACCTAGAAAATTTTGTAATTCGTGGAGCATTGGATAAAGTACACAGCACAGTCTGTGACTGTGTTGCAGTAGTGAAAGAAAAATTCCCCTTAAACTAAAGTCAGTTCTAGTCCCATTGGTTAGGTAGTGAGACCCAAAAGGAGTGAAAGTTTAAGTAGAAACATGGAAGATATATGAAGACTAAATTCAAATGTTTGGAGAGTAAAACCATAATTTGAAGACAAAAATAGACTACGTGGGAATGATGACAGAATAGATGATTTAAAAAATTACTGGATGCAATGACAGAGAAATGGAAACTATTCAAAACAAAACCCTGAGAAAAATGTTATAACACACAACACATCAGCGATTCACGTTCAACTGGTGTCCTTGGAGAAGGTGAGATTAAAAGAAAGTTTAATAAAAATGCCTAAAATGTTTTTACGATTTTGAAGAATCTAAGTAGGTCAGATTTCTGTTGCTTTGACAAAATACTGGCAAATAAAAGCTCCAAGGAGGAAAATTTTGTTTTGTGCAAAGGTTTCAAAGGTTTGGGTTCTAGCTTGGATACTTGTGTTCCTGTGGGCCTCAGATGAGGCAGATCGTCATGGTGGGAGGATGTGGGAGAGGAAAGCCACTCACTCGTGCCCCCCAAGAAGCAGAGTGAAGGAAGAAGCCAGAGAGGAAGGGCAGGAGTCCAGATGTTGTCTCCACACCTTATGATTCATTCCCATTGACTAGGATCAACCGCCTGTTTCCAACCCCTCCTAAAAATGCCATGAGATTATTATCTCCTGAGTGAATTAATCCACTATGAAGCTGGGGCCCTCATGACCCAGTCACGTCCCCAAAGCCCATCAGCAGTCAGTCCTTTAAAACCATGTGCCCTTGGGTGACTTTTGGATCCCATTTATAACAATCGGTGATCCACTACAAAAAACCATGCAGAAAGGATACTAAGATACATCATAATCAAATTGATCTAAATCTGTGATAGAGAAATTCATTAAAGTTCCTAGAGAAATAGAGACCCATTAAATACAGAAGAATAAAAATAAGACAGCAGATTTCTCATGAGGAACAATGTGATCTTTAAACAGTGGATTATAATCTGTGAACAGGTGCTGGGGAAAACAAATAAAAAACCAGTTATTTTAGGACTGTAATCTGGTGAGGATATTTTTCAAAAGCACTAGTGAAAGACCTTTTCACACAAAGGTTGAAAGAATTCATCTTCAGCAAACTAACAGTGATAAAATTTACAGAAAATCAGATAGAAGGAAGCTGATACAAATCGAAATTATAAATACATAAAAGAATAACCACTGGAAATAGTCACTATTTAGGTAAATATACACTTTTTTACTATTTAAACTTCTTTAACAGATCATTGAACATTTAAATACAACAGTAACGATGTCATATGGTTATTATAGGTAAAAGTAAAGGCATCATAATAAAGGCACCTCATCTGGTGAGGAGAAATTGAAATACAATATTGGTAATTTCTACTAAACAGGAAATAGAACAATAGCTCTTGAAATTGGACTGTGATCTGGTAGATAATACATAAAATCCTAAAGTAATTATGAAAATGACAAAACAAAGATTTTTACATAAGCCATTACAAAAGATAAAAGAGAACCACTATAAATAATTGATTGAAAAGTTGGTAATAAAAGAGAAAATAGCCAACGGATAAAGAAAATGTGGTGTATATACACAGTGGAGCACAACTCCACCAAGACAGGTTTGAGTCATTTGTAGGTGAACAGATACAACGTGATTAGTGAAATGAGTCAGATTCAGAAGGTTAAACATTGAATGGCTTCTTTAATATGAGAAACCCGGAGTATAAATGAATTACAGAGCCAAATGGGTGAGACACTGGCTGGCAGGAAGTGAGGGAGGGGTTGGGAAGGGGAGACGGGGGGGGGGGGAGAAGAGGATGTGAAGTTGATGAGATATGTATGTGCACAAATTTCTTAAACTTCGTGTAAGCATTGTGCATTGCAAATACACACTAATCAAAAATGGGGAAGACGTTATACTAAAAATAAAATGAACAAAGAACTCTTGAAATAAGTAAAACACAAATAGCAAGATGATATAGTTCGACCTAGTCAAATTAATAATCATGTTTAATCTAAATGGTCCAAACACTCCAACTACAAAGCAGATGTATCATATCACGTCATTTTCTTTATCCACTCATTTATTGGTAGGTACTCAGAGAGAGGAACAGCTGAAGCAGAGGAAGAGAGAGAGAGAGAGAGAGAGAGAGAGATGAGAGAGCACACCAAATGAGACAAAATATGACCAATTGGTGAATCTAGGCATATGGGGATTTATTTTGACACTTTTGTAAATTTCCCAAAATTTCAAAAATTGTCAAAGAAAAATATCCAGAAAAAAAATGACGTACATCTTTGTTTTTTAAGAATGAAAGTGAAATCCTGAGGGGAAAGAAATAACTTGCTAATTAATTGAAGGGAAGTGTTTAAAGCTCTAGTTAACTACTCAAATGTTCAGCTAGAATTGCAGCCAGCCTGGAAAAATAAAAACCAAGGAAGGCACACCATTTTGAATGCACTGCCGCCATCTTTACTCTGTAGTCATTCCCTAGGTATTCAGATGCACAGACCATCTCCTCTTTGAGTCTGACTCTGCGTCTAGGCCTTTTTACTTTCCAGCCCCATGATCGTGACCTTTTGACCTTTTCCCACAGGGGAGCTCCCAAGCTGGTTCATTTCAGTTTTCTATATCCCAAGGAATTTCCATACAACCACAGTTTCCTGAGTACGCTTCCAGAAATTCAGATTCCATGTTTTTCTTCAGGGGACCCAGAAATGAGTATTTCTTCCTAAACTTTTCCAGGGAAGTGCATAAGCTCACGAGTAAGTCCTCCTTACTAATTAAGTCAAAATTTACCCAGGAGGCACTTAAGATACTTTATTTTAAAGAAGTGTATGTGCACAAAATGCTCAACTCCATTGTAAACCTTAAATTCTGCTCTTGTACATATCAGTAAAATGGGGGGGGGGGGAGATACTGTATTTTAGATGAATGTCATTGAGGCTTCTTTTTGTTAAGAGAATTTGGGGAACCCTGACCTCAAGGAGTTCTTTATGTAAACAAAATGCTAATCTTTAACTTTGACATTTTAAAGTATATCTAAAAATCAAATCCAACACTTCCCCACTGAGTACCCAGCTTGTTTTGTTTTGTTTTGTTTTGTTTGTTTTTTTTGAGACAGGATCTCCCTCTGTAGTCCAGACCGGCCTCAAACTCCTGATAGTTCTCTTGCCTCAGCATCTTGAGTGCAGGTGTGCACCATGATGTCTGGCTAATTATTTGTGTGTGTGTGTGTGTGTGTGTGTGGTGCTAGGGGATTGCACACAGGGTCTTGCACTTGCTAAGCAAGTGCTCTAACCACTGGACTATATCACCTGCTTCTAAAATTGCATTTTTTATTTTGTGACAGGCTCTCTCCAAATTGGTAAATTGCTAAGGCTGGGCTTAAATTTGTAATTCTTCTTTCTCGCCCTCCCAGAGTGCTGGGATTACAGGCCTGTACCTCCACACCCTGCTACATTCCAATGATCTTGAGACCAGCTGTCCCCACATCTTCGTCACTTTGAAGTTAAGAAAAGATGTGTGTGTGGGTACATGCTTGTGTGTGCACACCTGTGCAAATATATGTGTGTGTGCACATACACCAGCACGTAAGTTAGGGAGGGAATTTGGAAATTGATATTTAAATGTGAATATGTGGACAAGTGAGAGGCTCGTATTGACTGTACTTATCCAAATGATATGAACACTTTACCATGTTTTCCTTTATACAAAGAAAGGACAATGTAACCATTCCTTCTCCTTTAAAAATATCATTAAGGGAGAAGTTTTCTCTATTGGTTTCGTGGGAATGGGGGAAGGGCAGCACTGAACCATCACAAACATTATCCTTGCTGTTGAGAACCGGGACATATGGAGAACCGGCTGACAAGGAGGGCTTAGACTTTGAAGCCTTGAAATAGGCTTTTCCTCCACGCAGAGCAAAATGTGTTCACACAGAATCTAAATCTATGAGCCTTAGTCTGTAATCAACTTAGCTACCCAGCTTAGATCAAAGACAGTTAATACATACTTTTTAGGTGGAATTTGAATGAACATATTTTCTGTAAAATCTGTGGGGTGAGGGGAGACAGAGAGAGAGCGCGCATTAGTTGAAGACAAAATAAAATTTCCACATATCGAGAGAGTTAGGGACCAGTTTTCAAGAGTGAGACGTGGGAGGTGGGAAACGCACATAGGCTGAGAATGTGGCGGACTGGGCAGACTCTGCGCCCCTCTGTGACACTCCCAAATCTGAGCTTGTGGCCTCTCTCGAGCCAGGCGCATGCCAAGAAGTCAGTGACTACAGCAGATGAGGCTTTGGCTCTGTTGGGGACCCTTGAAGTTGGTCAGACTTATCTGACTACTGTGCAGATAGATCACCCGGTGATGATCAGAGGGAGACAGATGCCAGCTTAGTGTTCAAGATGCGTGATGAGTTCACTTGAATGCTCTGGATGTCTGTGACCTCCATGAATAACAGAAGAAAGTTATAAAAACTAGCTATGGCCATGTGATCCATTGTAGGAATGCTAATAATAATAACCAAACATATTTTCTTTCTTGTCTTGGATATGGATATGTCTGTTCATATTAATAAAAGTTCTCCTTCCCTTTGCCTATTCTGTTATGTCGTGGGTGCATTATTTAAACTGTAGGATAGCAAGAAGCTATTATGATTGAATTAGACTCAAAAACCAGTTATGGGAAAAAATAACAAGTAGGACTTTGTGGCTCTACTTTGGGGGAAACCACGAGAGACCTCGGTTGCATGAAAAATGGCCACAGCAAGTAGGACAGAAGTATTTTACAGTTTATTTGGAACTTAAAAATAGATGTTGAGTTGACAAAGAAGTGAACTGCGTTATCAAGTAGACATCACCACCATCCCCTTCTAAGTTACCTTCTGCATTGCAGAAGAGAATTAAGGCGCTATAGCTCTTGAGTCCCCTACCCAGTGTGATCCTGAGTTAGTGCCTGCCAAGGAGACAATCCCCAGGTATCATTTTCAGGTGAAAGACAAAAACTCCTGTGCTCAGAGTGGCGACAGGTCGGAGCTAGGCAGAAGACGCACAGTGTGTTTCCCAGAGGAGCTTGAGAGTAAGTTCCTGTGCTGATGCGGACTGAGACAGTGGTTGAGAGGTTTCTGAGAGATTCTTGCAAATTGTGCAGTTTTTGTAGTGCTTTTGGTAACCACCCCCGTTGTGCCTGGCTGGTATTCAGTGCTACTTTGATGATTGGTGGTAATGACTTTCTTGACCCTATGCCATCTGATATTCCAATATCAATGTAAGCCTCAATTCTATAATAAGGTATTTAGTCCTGGAGTATGCAAAATGCCTTAATTTTCTTAACCGAATCAAAGCTTATGAAGATACTTTCATGACAAGCTAATGTACCTACAGATAGACTTAAGGAAAATCCTACTGAGAAACAAACATTATACAAGAAGTGGAGGTACTGTCAAGCATATTTAAAAACACATGGAGTTTTAAAACACTATGATTTTGCACTTGATCTTGAGATTTGCATCTTACCTTAGGCTTCCGTCTATTTTGATGAGCCCTGAATGTATTATCTTAAGGGTGAGCAGACTGTGGCCTTTAAACCAAATCCAGTTGCTGCCTTCATTTATTAATAAAGTTTTATTAGAACATAGCCACGCTCATTTGCTTTTGCTTAGGTGTTATCTGTTGCTGTGATGCTTTCAGTGTAGTGACAGAGATCATGTTGTATGTAAAGCTAAAAAATTTGCTATTTGGCCATTTATAGAAAGTTCTTGCTGGTCCTTCTATTATTATTAGTCCCATCTCTTTCAAAAATTGAAGCTTTATTATCACCAACTTGGCTCAGTTGGTGGGACTGGACTAAATTAAATTATTTGATGAAGAAATTTAGAATGCTTGAAACACCTTTTAGCTGGCTCCAAGCACCCGCGCTTACCAACACTTTCAACTTGGCGCAACACCATGCCCTCTTTGATTAGCTGAATTGCTGCTTAATCATTTGGCTCCCTTTGCACGGTTCCCCTTCCTTCACTGATTAAGTTGTAGAGATATATTGTCACCTTGTGTGCTTCCCAGAAGGCCAGTGAACTTAAGGACTTTTGTGCAGAACCATCCTGCTCTGTTTGGACTTCTGCATGTCAACATGCAAAGCAGACAACTCAGTCTGTTGCAGTGTGTAAATAACAAAGGAAAAGTTTTAAGCGAACATTTCGTTTTAGAAGTAACTGAAGAGCAATTTAATACATTACTGGAAATATAGAGGAATGATGATTAAAGTGCATTAGAAACAAATCCTCTTAGGGAGTCTAGTTGAATTATTATCAATTGGTCACGCTAATTTCTTTTTCTCTTTAGTAAGTAACAAAATGGAGCATTTCTTCCTCTCCAAAAAGAGAGTCTCTGGAAAATTATGATTTAAAGAACACATAACAGTCATGCTACAATGTTCAGAGGGATTCTTGAATTTTCAGTTAGGAGTCAAGGACTCTGCATGTATATAAGATGATGAGTCAGCTGAATACTGTCAGCATTCATGTGCACATGTCAATCAAGTCCAGCTCGTGCTAACTCATTTTGAAAATTTGTTTGTATGTTATATTTATATGATAGCATCTATCTTTCCATCCATCTCTCTGTGATCTCTCTATGCAGTTTCTACCATAAGCCAGGCCCTTCATGAGTTCATCAGGACAAGATGCAAATAATGAGAGGAAGGAAAGTTCTAGAAACCTGCCTCGTGGAGTCGTAGCTCAGTTACAGAAACCCTGTATTTGTGGATCTCCAATGACCAGCTTTACTGTGGCTCAGCCAGGCACTGTAGTGCACACTCACCTTGCCCTATTGCTACGCTCAGAGTAACTGAACAAAAAAACACACAGGGGGATCATTCGAAATGGATTGTGTGTGTGTGTGTGTGTGTATGTGTGTGTGTGTGTGTGTGTGTGTGTGTGAAGAGTCGACTCTAACGTTTGTATTGGACCACAGTTAACGTGAAGCAGCAGGAAGCTGCTTGTACTTTGCCTTCCAACTCCATAGTCTGATATTTATTCTTCTTGACAGGAAGATAGACTGCCAACTTTGTTTTTAATTATTTGACTAAAATCACATACATCATTCTCCCTTTTCTCGTGCCTTCCTCTGAAATCCCATCTTCTGTGTAACTGATGCTGATGAAATTGCCGGTTTTGGCATTAGTGCTTCTGTCAGCCAAGTGAGACGGACTGAGTTAATATCCACACCCTGAAATGGAGCCAGGAACACTGAACGCTGCATCTCCCCTGTCCCAGCTCCCGACCTCCCCAGCTCTACCTGCCACCTTCCAGACATACCGTATGTCTCTGTCGCACCGAACCTGGCACCTGAATAAACATTTTCAAATATTTTGTAATTCCTTACTTTCCCACATTCCCATTTCTTTCTTTTTCTTTTACAAAATAGTTGAATCCTCTTTTTTTGTGGTCTAGTGTAAACACAGAGCAAATGTGTAACTCATCATTACAGACATCTGTTGCATGAATAGCGGAGGGCCCGTATCTCTCAGATTAATCACTGTTGCTATTCACTTGCAATTAGCAACCTGTGACTTCAAGTAACTCCCTGATGAGTTGGAACACACATTCTTTTAACAGATGTATAGAAATAGGAATAAATCTGCCATTTGGCAAATGCACCAGATGCAGAACACGGTGCACGCTTATAATTAGAAAATATCCGAACTGTCTCGGACTAATACGTGGTAACTGACAAAAAAGAAATCACAGTTAGAACTTCTTGAAAACAGGCTCACCTGCATAAGTGTTTACTGAACTCTGGCCTTGGGGGCCCGTAGTTTCCTGACAAAATTTTCTCATGTTATTTGTTCTCCGTGGAGACTTGAAATTCCTCATCTCTTGGAAGCAAGATAGAAATTTGGAGGCTGTGAAGCGTAACAGAATTATCATCTGGAGTCGCCAGGATCTTTCTAGCTACCCTTCTTTGTTGCAGTCTGTTTGCAGAAAGGGCTTGTTGCTGGGTGCTCGGCCTGTGTATCCAGGACATCGATCGTACGTGGAGAATCCCGTAATGGAGGCGGCATAAGCTAATGATTCGCAGTTGTATCCCATTGCACACTTAGAATATTGCACTCAACCAGAATAAGGAGTGTCCAGCGCAGAGTATTGGCCCCATTCATTTAGGCTGTGAAATAATGCCAATTTTTACAATGAAGGCTTTTGTTCATTCAGAAATCGTTTATTGAGCACCTCTGTTCTAATCTCTGCGTGGTTCTCATTTGGGATATGAAGACATGAATATTTTCTTTAGAAACTTAGCTGTCTGATGAAGGAAACAGATTTGTCTGCACGTGAGGTTCATACTGTATGAAGGATCCTTTGCGTGGCGCCAGCACGAGGAAATGGCCAATCTCTCTTCAGTGGGGTGGAAGCAGCAAGAAGAAATCCAGAAGACTTATGGGAGAAGGTGGCTTACTGAGGCTTTGGGGAAAGAATTGCATGCAGTGTGGAGGCAGAATGAGGATGTCACCATCTTCCTTAGATTTCCTTCTATTTTAGTTTACTTCTAAAAGCAAAATTGGAATGTGTAAGTAGGAAAATTACAGAATGAGGTTTGAGTTTTGGAGGGAGAGGTAAGAAGTTAACCTACTTGAAGTTAATACAACCTGAGGATAGGAGGAATGCCAAATAGTTTCCCTCTGGTTTCTTGCAACTGGCTATGCAGAGGGGTGACAATATGTCCACATGGTGAGAAATGGTCTAATTATAATTCCACAATGTTCTGTTGAATGGGTATAACATATATACCTGTGACAAAATTTCACAAGACAAAGAATCTGGAAATTATATCTCCATCCTATTCCTCTCTCCCAGACATGCATTTCCCCATCAGAGGAGACCACCACTGCAACTATTCCAAGATAGTCTAGCCATATTCAAGCATTTGTGCAATGTAACATGTTAAAATGGTGCCCTTCCAGGGTCAGCTTGGCCGAGGAAGAAAAACAGGACCATAGTGCTCAGTAGACAATGGAAAGTCTGGATCATGGGCATGCTGACCTGAAAGATAAAAGGGTCAGATGGCAGATGAAAGGGGAGCCTATGAGGGGGGTCGCTTTGGAGGAAGTAGCACTGAGACTGCCACCATTCCTTACTTCCAAGATTGATGGCAAGGAAGCTTCTACCCATAATCTCATTCCTGCTGAGGGGAATGTCTACGGAACTCACACTAAGATGCAGATACACGGGCTGGAAGAATAGCACAGTGGCTATAACACTTGCCTAGCTGAACAGCCTGGGGTTGATTCTCCGCCACCACAGGAGCCCAGCATGGCAGTGCATACCTGTAATCTCAGCACTTGGGAGGCTGAGGCAAGAGGATTGCCATGAATTTGACGCCAGCCTGGGATGCATAGTGAGCTCTGGACTAGCCTGGAGTCTGACCCTATGTCAAAAAAAAAAAAAAAAAAAAAGATATAGATATGTGAATTTTGAACCTTGCAACTGGAGAGGCCAAAAAGAAACATGACACCTGATTCATGTAAGGAAGTCTGAATGTCTATGGAAGAAGGAAGGGGCCTTCGCCAGAAGGAAGTCACTGTCTCTTGAAAGCTTCAAGGCTTTCAGAGACCAGATATGGAGTTTATGATGGGAATATCCGCCCAGGGTTATTTGAACAGGGATCTTACATCAGGCGTACCAAGCAGATTTCCGCATGAGAAGTTTGGTGTGAATGGCCATCGGGTCAACCTCTCAGGTAGGGAGGGGAAAGAAACAAGTTATCAGAGCAAGAAGTCAAGCTTCAGTGCAGAGCAGAGCCAGCCTTGGCCATGTCCAGGGAGAGCTCCGGAGTTGGCATGGTTTGGATTTGAAGTGTCCCCCAAAGCTTCCTGTGCTTGGATGTGGATTACCTATGGATACCATGTGCTGCTGGGATACGGGCCCACCAGGTGCTCCGGGCTTGACCTGGAGGGATGTGTGCTGGTTCCACCCGTTGTTGTGGCACTTGGCTTCCATCTGCCATGCTGTTAAGAGATCGCCAGCTGTGCCCTTGTCATGTGTTCTCACCATTTTCAGCCATCCATGCATAGACTGTGACCTTCCAAAGATGCAATGTGAAATAAATTGTGGATGTTGGGTAGTCTGTCCCAACAACGAAAAAGTAACTAACACAGGAGTAAAATGACTTAGCATAATGGCCCACTTGGGGTAAATGGCAGTGATTTTTTACCTTTGCTTTTGACTAGGAGTCATTGGTCACTCTGGGAGGAATTTGACTTTGACCATGGCAGAGCTTTGCTGCTTAGATCTTCCAGCGGAAGACTGTGCCTGCAGCAGTATCAGCACTGTGGTGTTACTCCCCCCCCCCCCCCACACACACACATTTCCTTAAAGCAGAATACAGATACCACAGCCATCACAGCAGGCAGGGGAACCTCAGGATTTGGAGGCACTTGTATGCACTGCTGGGAGGAGATGCCAAGAGATTCCTGGGACTAGTGAATCACATAAATGGCCATGCCATGTCATAGACCTTGCAGCCTGGGAAACCTGAAGCGATCTCCTAAACACAAGGGACCTGCCTCAAGAGGACAGTTAATCCAGAAAACATAAACTCATCTCAAAACAGCATGAGGTAGAACTTCTCCAGCCACTTGAATGAGTCAAGATGTAAGCAGCAATGCGGAAGATATGCGTTGTAATGAGGAATATATATTCATGCTGGGTAATTCAAAGAAAAATTGCTAAAGGCTCTAGTTAAAGAGGTGTAGAAACCTCAACGGAGGGTACTTCACCCCAGGATAGAGTGTATGGGTATCACTGACACCCCCGACCTGAAGGGTGGATGGAACAGGTCAACTTCCAGGCCCCGGGGCAGGGAGACCTGAATCAGGAGGACTACCTGATCAGGGTGAAAACTTCAGCCACCAGTGGGGCCTGGTGGAGGGAATCCGGCAGCTAACGTGGGAGGGCAAGGCCTACTCCCAGCTCACTCACCTTAGCGCTTCTGATTTGGTCGGGGTGCCTCATGTCCGAGGGCTGGTTTGTGCCACCCATATAGGTAGACGCCCCAGTGGCGAAGCCCAGGCCTGTGACAGAGGAGTGTGTAGAGCCATTCTTTCCTAACTGAACTCCGGGTGTTGTGCATGAAACTGGACAAAGCAGCGTGTAATGTCTGGGAAAGGCACAAAGAACGTTTTCAGCTGCGAGCTGAGGCCACCTTACTCGTCTGTACTCTATACCGCCCTGAGGTCACAATATATCAGTGCAGTGTCTTAGCTTTCAAGATGAGCCAGGGGATAAAGGGAAACTCCTGGGTCTAATTAAATCAAGAATGGGTAGGAAGAGGTGGGGGTGACCTGTCCCTTGCTGTTTGTTCTAGAGAGGCAAGGAGTATTGTGTTTGGTCTATCCCCGCCTCCACTTCCTTATCAAAGCTGAACTTTTCATCCTAGGTCACATACCTGGGAACAGCTTTGCTTTCACTGAGACTACTGAATCAGGACGAAAGGAATCTCTGGAATTTTAACCCTGGGCCTTAATTGCAGGAATTAGTCTTGGGGTATTTGAGCCTTGAGAGAAAAGGACACCCTGATGTTGATGTTTCTGTGGTTTATTTTGTTGCTGGGGATGAATGCTTGATTTTCTTCTGAGGATGATTGCTCTTTAGTTTTTGAGTAAACCTTTGGGTTATGCCAAAGGGAACCGCACACCTAGAATCCACCTACATGATCGTTTTTATTTGTAGACTAGAGATGTCTCCTCTAAAAGAGGAACCCGAGGCTGGTAATCAAGGATAAAGTTTGGTTTCCTCTTTCTAGATGCAAGGAGTGTAAGTGTAGGAGAAGCCACGGCGAGGGAAGAGGGGTCCAGCTTTGCAACATGGTGGGCACTAGGGACTACGTAATTTCCTACCCAGTTTTAAATGTTCTCTTCTGCGTTACAACACTTCCATTTTAGTTAATGTGGTCGGTAAAGTTTTATTATCTTTATTGTCTAGTCCTCTTAGCAAGGCTTTGTGGAATTGAGAGAAAGGGGTTTGGGTCTCTGAAGGGGCAAAGAGTTGTTGCAGCCTTCTGCGGAAGATTATGAGACAACAATGCCTTGGTTGCCAGTGCCAGAAGTAGCCACAGAGGCACAGGGTGAACGTAGGGGACTAGCTAAGGAGTCTTTAGAAAGTTCCATATCAGATACACCTGGAGAGGGAAGTATATCGACACGAGGCGGGAATGTAGCCACTTCTCTTGTGCGACCTCCAAGTAGCGCTGGGAACATCTGCATATTGCTCCCCAAGGCACGGTAGAAGCATTGATTCGGAATCCCAAAAATTCATTTTCAAAATTGACTGATTCTTACCGCAAAACCTTGGACAAATGACTAAACATTTCCCCGCCCGTGTTCTGCAGTGACTATTTTTAAAACGGGGATGTTTGAAGTTATTCCTTCTGATACTCATGTTCATAGTTTCAGCTAACAGGAGCCTTTTTAAGCTGATCCCAATTTCCTTTTAAAATGATCCCATTTGTCTTCGGAAGCGCTCTTTATTTCTAGCCCTACATGGTGTCACAGGCTCATAGTGTATCGTCCCTGTCAATCGAACCAGATCTCGAGTTAACCATCCCCCCCCCCCCCAGGAGCGCAAATGCGTGGTGGTGGAGTCATGGAACTAGAGGCCAAACTCTAGGGACTGGCTCACTTATTTCTACTGAAATGTCATTGTCTCCAGACCATTTTAGTTAATAGAATCAGAAAGTACTTTCAAAACTTATGATGCCATATTAATAATTGAACTCAAATGAAAAATGTCTGCTTTTCTCTTTCATTTTATAATTTAACTTTATTTCCTTAATTGAAATATTTTTATAACACTCTATAATTATCCCTTGGTTTTACATTATAAGATAAAAAACTTTCAAAATAACAACATATGTACTATAAAATGAAGCAGTGGGATAAATGCTAATAAGAACATAAATGCTAATTATAAAATACCAAACTCATAAAGTTGGGATGAAGATTATGTAACATTCTGTGCAAATTTTCTGAAATAACCCCTTGGACACAGTTGGTACTCAGGGATACATGTTGCCAACATTTTGGGGAAAATTGTGGTTATTTTATCACTGTCCCTTTAAAGGCCATATAATGGCAGCTAACTGTTGAGCCTGTAGTATAACACTAACCTTCCACTTTGCAAACTGCAAACACTAGATATTCAAACAGCTGGTCATACCCTGAGGAATACCATTTCTTCCCCCATCCCGATAGAATTGCAAAAGTCTCCCCTCTTGTGCTCCCGGGGAGAAAACTCCAGGCCTTCACCCCGAGCTACATCCCCAGCCCATTTTCAAAATTTTTAAAATTTTGATACAGGGTCTCTATATTGCCCAGGCTAAGCTTGAACTTGCAATCCTCCTGCTTCAGGCTCCCAGCGTGCTGGGGTTACAAACCTGTGTCACTGGGCCCAGCTAAAAATGAGTTGGCTGTTTGTGTCACATTGGTCCCTTTGCCATGGCCTTCCATACTGCTTTCCCTTAGAGATAGCAGAGCTGAAGGGGAACTGCTGGCGGTGAAGACTGTTGTGATGTCACCATTAGTTGTTGTGATGTCACCATTAGGTCTGAATCTAGGCAGGATCAAGTGATCCCTCCCTGCGGAGACTTATTTTCTCATTTCTGCAGTGGAGATAATCAAGTAAAAGCATGCTTGCCCCCTGACCTTAGTTAATTTTTACAGATTTGTTAATTTTACCTGGAGGGATCATTTCTGCCAATGCCTTTTGTCTGGACCCTGTCATACAAAAACATCAGTTTGGAAACACCTGGCTATCTCTAAGTCTGAGCTGGACGGACAATAGGCCCAGCGTAACTTAATTAATAGAAGTGTTTCTAGAATGACACTCTCAAACGCCCTCCTCATGTTGAAATCAAACGTAAAGGTCCCCGACTTCTCCTTCACGTGTGGCCCCTGCCTGCTGCTCTCCTGCAGTGTGTCAGTAAATTCTAACCTTTTTCTTTTTCTTGACTGTTGGCAAATTCTTGTATTCCCCATAGTATAGGCCTTCCATGGCAGTTATGACTCTTCACTGTTGATGTTGAGCTTGACCACCTGGCTGCACACTATTTGTCAACTTTCTTTACTGTAAAGTTCCTCTTCTTTGCCCTTTTCAACACAATATTCTTTAGAAGCTATTGTGCACAGAGCACATTTAAGAAGCAAAGGATTATCCTCTGTTAAAAGAAATACAAGTTCTAAATTAATTAAGTGGAATTCTTCTGAATGAAAGGTTTGTCTGTTCTCCCATTTATTTTCTTAATTATTTTTTCATATCGGTATAAGCTCATTCAGATTTATTTTATAGTTTGGATTATAATCCAAAAATGCCTTATTTAGTTAGTTTTGCCCAAATTGTTTTAGCTTTGGTCATTTGGAGATCTTTCACTTGTGTTATTTTGACATATTCCCACGATTGTGACGTTGTTTCCTGTGCTGGAGATCGAACTCAGGACCCTGTGCAGGCCAGGTGAGCACTTTACCACTGAGCTACATCCTCAGCCTTTGATTTCTGGTGGGAAACACACATAATTTAATCCATAACAAAATTTCCTTGAAATTATGTAACAGACAATGGCACTTGAGATCCTTGTTTCAAGTATGTGTTAGTTTGTGGTATAAAGACACTGTGCCACAGTCTTGTGATAGTTAATGTTTATGCACATATATATATATATATATATTTATATATATATATATATATATACACACAATATACGTGTATATGTGTATATATCTTGTCAATAAAAACAAAAAATAAAGGCACTTATTTTTCAGATACTTCAATTGATATTCAAGCCTTCTTGTTTTCCTAGATGGAGTCTAAGCACATTTTTTTTGGGTTCCTTTTCACCCCAGTAATTACCAAGAATAAGGGTGAGAAGGCTTATTTAGCATTTTCAAGTTGGGAGCACGACGTGGTCACATCCGATAATACCACTAACATGTTCTCAGCACTCCCGTGGGGCTCAGTGGAGAGTTTGGACAGTGTTTGCCGGAGGGAGGTGATTATTCCCAGGTTGGACTTGACTTCTTCTGCTCTCTTTCTCAGTTTTGTCCTGGGATAAGTTGCCACATCTTCTTAGCAATAAAAATGAGAACAAGCACCAGGATGATGAGGCTAATGTGGTCAATTTCTTGTGGGAAACATTACCCAAATTCAATATAAATATCTTATGATAGTTTCTATATACTTTGAATGTTTAATCGTTTTATCACATAATAGACAGTTATTCATGAAAACATTAACAAGCACCCAGTTAGGATCTAAAAATATCCAATAATTTAAATGTAAATAATTGAGGAATGATGACTTGGGATTAAGGAAGAGCAGCTTTATAGTGACTTTTCTGCTCTTGTAGTTAGTACTTTAGAGAAAGCCTTTTTTTCTGGTAGAACTTGTAGTCGTCCTCATTGAACAATGAGTTGGCTGTTTATGTCACATTGGTCCCTTTACCATGGCCTTCCGTACTGCTTTCACTTAGAGATAGCAGAGCTGAAGGGGAACTGCTGGCAGTGAAGACTGTTGTGATGTCACCATTAGTTGTTGTGATGTCACCATTAGGTCTGAATCTAGGCAGGATCAAGTGATCCGTCCCCATGGAGACTTATTTTCTCATTTCTGCAATGGAGATAATAGTGCTGTCTTCAAGACTAAGTTAGGTAGCACACAACATAGGTAGAGGGCCTGGTTAGTAAATGATAGTGATTAGTATATGTATATGATCATTTTGTAGTTCTCTGCTTCTCAATAGGGAACCAATGTGTATTTGCAGTGAAATATCTGAAAAAATGAGTAGGAAGTCAAGTTCAGAAACTGTGCAAAGGAAATTGAGACCTTGACTTCGAATTTCATTGAATTTATATTAGTATATGTTACACATTTCTGATAAAGAATTTGACTCACTGTAGCACCTTTAATTATTATAGTCAAGTGTTACTAAGGGCAACGAGGCCTCAAATGTATCAAAGAACTGGCTTGCAAATGAACCATTTGTAACTATGACTTGCTTTTAATTTCCCCAGAACACAATAGATTTTTCTTCCAAGAGCTTCAGGGCAAATGTCGCCTTCTGTATGTTAGTCATATTTTCTTCAGTCCAATTAAGCTGCGATTTTTGCCAATTCACAGGAAATTCAGTTTGAAGACGTTTACAATTGGGGGATGTCTTTCATCGGAATGACACAAAAGTAGAACCGAGATTAGAGAAACACTCCCAAAACGATGTCTGGGATTTTGTTTGGAATTATCCTCAAAACCCCCATTCTGGAGCTTAACTGGTGATATCAAATGACTTTCCACGTCGATTATCCCTCCCCTCTTCTTTGCTCTTCCATTCTTCCTTTCGGCCGAATAATCTCCCCCTCTTAGTGTGGCGTTATTCATTCAACTGAAGGTGAAACACGCTGAAAACCCGCATGGTGCCTGACCTGGAAAGATCAGCTCATTCCTCTGATTGTCTTTTAGTAAGAAACGAGCTACACATCGCAGCCCATTCGTGTTGCTTGCTTTTGGAAGAATTTAGATACCGATGACACGTGAAACCAGCTGTGCCTTCCCGGGGCTGGGCGTGTGACACATCTCAAGAGCACGTCCTTGGCTCACTTTTGTGTACGATGGCCCAGCCCCACTCTTGCTGGTACGAAGCTGCGTATTTCATAAGGCCTTACTTGATGAAAGCCAGAATAAATACCCACGTAAGCAGCTAGAGGGAGCAGGAATGGCCCCGCGATGAAGAGAGGCACGAAGGAATTTTGGAAACCCTTTCCGTTCAAGGACATCCCTTTGCCTTTTCCCCTCCCCTTTCAATCTTTTTGGAGCATTTTCTGAGCCAAAAACTGAACCATGGTAGGGCGTGATTCTTGAACTTCCATAACGCCACAGTGTTGCTGTTCTACTCTCTCTCGGGTGAAACAGGTAATCTACCTTTATTGCATTTAACCAAATTTCTTTTTGAAATTGATCACCGTAAAACACGGATAAAAGTAAATTAACTCCTTGCTGAGAATCGGGTTTTGTTTACTGCAGTCACTAGTGTCTTCCAGTTAGATTTTCCCTCCGTAATCCATGCATGCAAATCCATTCTCTCTTTTGGGTCTGTCGTAAAGAATTACAGTTCTGTGATTTTTATAATGTTATTAATTATCTGGGATCTTTTACAAGCTAATTGTTCGCAACTTATATCTAAGTGCTTAAGCAAGTTCTACAATACGTAATACTTTTAAGTTTCCATCTTGTCTCTTTGCAAATGGATTTAGTTTAAGATTTTGCTTCATTCTAAAGCATATTGTGAGCAAGACTGTAAGTGAACTAGCCAGGTTTACCATCTGCATAATTGCTTCATTGAGTTTGATTGTTCTCATTAATTTATTATTTATCTAGTTTTGCAACTCAATTATTTTGATCTCTTTACATATGTTTGCTGTTGCTAAATTTATGTGAAGGTAGAAACATTAAAGAAAGAAGAAAATCAAAAGCAAAATGAAGAAATTCTCTTTCTCCTTTTCATTCTTCACCTGCCCTTTCTTTTTTTGCCACAGGGTCCTGAAAGGTAAAATCAAGGTAGGAATCATGAATTGCCTTTATATTAAAAGAAGAAGGGGACACCCAGCTCTTTCAAAAAGGAATTGTGACTTTCAGAAAGACAGCATCCACACTCCGAATTAATACAAATGTTTCAAATGTGAAAAGTGTATTTGCTTCAGAAATTCACATTCTTTCCTCTTTGGTATTAGAATTAAAAAAAAAAGACACTTTCATTGTCTACCTCCTCACCATTGTGGGCTCTTTTTCTCTTCTGTCCTCCTCAGTGTGTCACTCCATTCTTAGCAGATTATCGAGGGGGGAGAAAGACATCTGAAAGAAGTTTGGTTGAGATAGACCTTGTAACAAGCAACTCACCGAACTCAGGGAATTTTCGTGTTCATTCAAGCTGTCACTAGTTACAATCATCACACACACACTCATACCACAATTACGATGAGATTTAGTTGATTCTTTGTGCACATTAGGGATTTAAATAAAACTTACAGACACTAAGCGGACGGCAAACCATATTTTGTTGCCTTTATTACACACTACTGTGCCTGAAGTTATAAGACTCAGAGTCATATCAGGTCCTCGTGGCAGAAAACCAATTCAAAATAAGTAAGAAAAAAAGTAAAATCCTGTGGTTACAAAACTAAGAGTTAAAAGAATGAGTGTTGATTTCAGGCGCAGTAGGACATAGAGAGTTAAATGGTATCATTAGGAGATATATATGAGTTTATGTGTGTCTTTGTTTATCTAATCTTTTCTTCTGTTTAGTTTTCAGCAATCTTGTGGTTTAGAACTATTATTTTTCTTGAGTTAGTAATTTTATGAGTATGCATTTGCAAAATACAGCAGTTACATTAAACTTGAGGAAGTGGTGCACATGTGTGTGGCATCAACTTCATGCTCACTAACCTTCGCTTTCTCCTGACCTCCCTTTCCCCTACTCCTTTCAGAAATCCATCTCCCTGCTTCCTATTTCTCCATGTCTCTTTACTTATTTTTACTTGGGGTTTCTCAGACTAGAACAGCCATGTGATACTTAATCAAGGTATAATTTGCTTCACTAAGCATAATGGTCTTAAGCTGCATCCATTTTCTTACAAATGACTCAAACGTACCTTTTTTATGGCAGAGTAGTTCTCCATTGTGTATATATACCACATTTTCCTTATCCATTCCTCTGATGATAGACATATCAACTGCTACTGATGTTTACCTATTGTAAGTTGTGCTGCTATAAACACGGGCATGCATGGATCTCTGTTATATGATGCTTTTAACTCTTTTTGAAAGATACCTGGAAGAGGAATCACTTGGTCAAATGAAATATCTATTTTCAGTTCTTTCAGGAGTCTCCACACTGCTTTCCATAGTGGTTGTACCAGTTTACAGTCCCACCAGCAATGTAAAAGCATTCCTCTTTCCCCGCCTACTAGTGACTGTTGTTTGTTGAGTTCTTGATAAAAGCCATTCTTATTGGGGTAGGACGGTATCTCACTGCTGTTTTGATTTGCATTTCTCTAATAGCTAAAGAAGCTGAATGCCTTTCCGTGTATGTGTTGACTATTTGCATTTCTGAGAACAATTTGTTCATTTCAATTGTCCACTTTAAATTGGGTATTTTATTTTCAGGAGTCTATTGTTGTCTTATTTGTATATTTTAGGTATTAGTTCCTTATAATCCATTGAGGTTTTGCACTTTTTTAGTTTAAATTTTATTAATTTCTGCCCTGATCTTTGTAATTCTTTTCTTCTACTACTTTTAGATTTGCATTATTCTTGTTTCTCAAAGACCGTGACGTAGGTCACTAAGTTCTTTATTTGGGATTGCTCTATTTTTATTTTTTTACTGTGTGAATTCATGGCTATAAATTTCTCCCTTAAATAATGCCTCTGTTGTGTCCTACAAGTTCTGGTATGACGTGCCTCCGTTGCCATTTGACTCTGGGAAGTTTTTAATTTCTTCTTGGTTTCTTTTATGACACATCGTTTGTTCAATAATCTTCATGTATTGTAGAGTTTCTGTAGTTTCTTTTGCTATTGATTTCTAGTTTTATTCTTCTCTGATCTGAAAGTATACAAAAATTATTTCAGTATTTAAGAGAGAAAAGCTCAGTAATTCAAAGAGTTGGTTCAAAAGAGTAAATAAGATTGATAAATCTCTGGATAAACTACCCTTAAGAAGGAAAGAAAAACCCATATTAGTTCAATTAGAAATTAAAAAGGAGAAATTATAATAGACACTGCTGAACGTCAGAGGACTATAAGGAACTATTTAAAAACCTATACTTCAACACATTGGTGAATTTGGAAGAAATGGACAAGTTCCTTGGAACTAATTAACAAATTCAGCCAAGTTGCAGGATACAAAATTAATGCAAAAACCAACAGCATTCCTCTATGCTAAAAATAAACTCACTGAGAAATAGATGAGGAACCCAGAGTATAAATATGTAATAGAGTCAAATAGGTAAGATGTTGGGAGGCAGAGGATGCCTGGGAGAATGAGAAAGGGAAGGAGAGGAAATGTAAAGTTGATGTGATCTGTTTGTTTACAAATTTTTCAGATTTAATGTGACTTTGTGTATTAAAATGCATACTAAAAGCTTCTGCACAGCAAAAGAAACTATCAACATTGTAAAAAGAGAACCAACAGACCGGGAAAAAATATGCACCAACAACAACTCAGGTAAGAAGTGTATAACTGGAATATACAGGGAGCTGAAGAAAAGTAAGCCGACCAAAATAAAGGATCCTATTGACAAGTGGGCAGATGAAATGAAGAGGCAGTTCACACACGAAGAAGTACAAAAGGCCAACAGATACATGAAAAGATGTTCAACATCTCTAGCCATAACAGAGATGCAAATCAAAACAACACTAAGAGACCATCTCACTCCAGAGAGAATGGGCTCTATCAACAAGTCAAATAGCAATCAGTGCTGGCGAGGCTGTGGGGAAAAGTAACCCTCCTGCACTGCTGGTGGGAATGTAAATTCGTACAACTACTCTGGAAAGCAGTATGGAGAGCTCTCAAAAGACTGGAAATAAATGTCTCCCTTGATCCGTCGACACCCCTCCTGGGAATATTCCAAAGGAGGCCAAAACAACACACAGCAGAGATACATGTACACCCATGTTCATAGCAGCACAACTAACAATAGCTAAAATGTGGAAGTCACCAAAATACCCATCAACAGACCAGTGGCTACACAAACTGTGGTATTTGTACACAGTGGAATACTATGCATCAGTAAAGTCCATCAGTGTGGAGGCTTTTACAGGCAAATGGGAGAAGCTTGAGAGCATCATGCTTAGTGAAGTGAGTCGGAAGCAGAAGGTGAAACATCGAATGGTCTCTCTGATATGAGAGTCCCAGATCACAACTCCTATGGAACTTAAAGCAAAAAACAAAGTGAAATAAGGGTGTAGGGTGGGGGAGAAGCGAGGGAGGGGAAGGTCGGGGGAGGGACAGAAAGAGAGTGGGAAAGCCCTTGTGTCCTTGGCAGGATGTGTATGCGCACAAATTGCTCAACTCCATTGTAAACCTTAAATTTTGCAAGTGTATATATATGAATAAAATGGGGGAAAATGCATACTAATAAAAAGGGAAAAAAGTGTAAAATTCAACAGCATTAATTACATTAACAATGTCACGAAACTATCACCACTGTTACTGACTCTTTTCTATTCTGCCCACAAGAAATTCTGTGTTCTTTAAGCAGTAACTCTCTACTTCTTTCTCAGTTAAGTCCCTTCTAGTTTCTAATCTACTTTCCATATCTAAGAAATTTCCTATTCTAGGTATTTCACCTAAGAGGAATAAAACAATATTGATGACATTTTGTCTGGCTTATTGAACTCAACATATTGTTTTCAAGGTTATTCCATGTCACAGCATGTATTGATCCTTTATTTCTTTTATGGTCATATTATATTCCACTCTATGTACATATGAAAATTTTTATCTATTCATCTATTAGTGGACATTTGAGGTGTTTTCATCTTGTAATAATTGTGAATGATGTTAAAATAGACATTAGTGTACAAATATCTGTTGAAGTCTCTATCTTAAATTATTTGTGATATGTATCTAGGATTGGGATTTCTATAATTCTTCTTCCTCTTTTCTGTCTCGGATTTCATCCTTATCAGGCAAAGATAACCCAGCCACTCACTCCTCATGTTCTTTTAAAGAAGGGAAGAATTTTTCCTCTCCTGTTGGCCATATTGTCCCCGAGGAGAAATTCCTCGTAGCCAAGCTGTGATCACAGGCTCAAAATTGATCACTGTGTCTGAGGAGAAGCCCCTTCATGGCCTATGATCAACAAAGCCACTTTGTGGAGGAGGGGTTGTTCCCCATTGAAAGGAGATGCAATATTTCTCAAGCTGGGGCAGCTGGTGAGAGACATCCACTGTAGCATCCCCCCAGGTGTGCACAGAAACTCATCTCAGTTGTTTCCCAGGGACCCTTGCATGGGAGGGGGGGTAACTTAAAAATGACATAATTGGAGCTTTGACAAGAGTGAAGGAAAACAGAAACTGTCAATGCTGCCGATTGGGTTACCAATTGCTCTCACTCTCGGGGGAGCATTTTGATGACATCTAGCACTGCTGAAACTGTGCAGATGTTATGACCCAGCCATGCTGTCCTCAATTCAATCCCGAGAAAAACTCTTCCAGGAAACACGGACACGACTGTTCATTGTAGTGCTGTTTGTAATTCTGCAAAATGGAAAACACCTGACTGTTTCGTCAGCCGACTACAAGATAAATTGTAGTGTATTAGTAGAGGCAAATGTTATCATTAAAACCATCATTAAAACCAATATAGACCTATATGTATAAAACTAGGTAGGCTAGAATCACAGCACTGAATGAAAAAGTCAAACTGCACTGTTATTAGTACTATCTGCAATAGCATTTATGTAGGCATTGGAAAACAAACAACACTGTAATCTGCAGTATTGAGGGCATGTGCGCATAAAGTAGAAGCATAAACGAATGTACTGGAATGGTACTTGATGCATTTAATAGTCAGGAAGCAAATGGGCCATGGAAAAACCAAGAAATTTTCAATTTTGCTATATTGCTCTTTTATGAAGTTTAAAAATTAGTTAAGTTAAATTGACTTAGGCTGGCTGGTACTGTAGTCTTTTCTTCAATGGTCTATACTTAAAAAAAAAAACTTTTCACAATGAAAAACATATTCAGATTTCAAATGGGAATTTAGTTTTTAAGTTTATTCTCCAAATACTGACGTATGTTTTCGAACAAATAGGTAGGTAAGTTGATAGGTTGCATTTTGTTTTAACTTTTCATTTTGTTTTAATTTTCAACTTTCGCAGTAATTCCCAAGAACTAGCTCATGCCAAAATCTTCCTGCCGTGCGATACGACTTCAGGGCGTTTTATATCATTTAGGCGTTGGAGTGTATTTTGTCCTTAATCTTCCCTCTGCCTGAGTATTACCCTAACCAACAAAATGCCCAGTGTGTTTTCCATTAACCTCAAAATTCCTACCAGGTTTCAGTCTTACAACTCTGAATTGCCTGCTAGCATTTTAGGAAACGATGACACTGCTCTCTGAATGTTAAAAGCTGGCAAAAATAAGTGTTCCTAACCAGCATTCCTCTGAGAAAAAAAAAGTCCTGGGAAGTGAAGCTAGATTTCAGAAATCCTATTCATACCAAGAGGGAAAAGTCACTAAATAATTGCGCATGAGGCAGTTGGTGACAACCATGTCTATGCTGGTTTTGCAAAAATGATAACAGAAATATTTGCAACATCTTGCCTGATTCTGAAGTGGTTAAATTTTTATAACAGGAGCTTTAAAGTCAAGAAAAGGAATCTGAGAAGAGCATGACTCGCTGAGCACTGACATCACCGTGTGAGAATGAGTGGGTATTGTCTTACACAATGGAATGTGTTCTGTCTCTCCTCTGAGAGAGAATTTGGCTTGGTATGCAAATTAAAATATTGTTTTGAAAAATCGGTTGCATCAAATTACACAAAAATTTTTTTTCTAATCCAGTTCTTAGGTCCATTGTTGGCAAAGCAGTTGACAGCAGGCTCGTCTAGCCAGTTTGTCTAGGCCACACTTCCTGATAGGGTCCAATCAAGGAGAATTGTCCTTTGGCAAAGAAGTAAAAGGGCCTTAAATTCTTGGGGGGTCTCTGTGTAGATGATTTTATCAGGCATAAGAGCGAAGAAGGATGATTTACTTGGAATTCTCGGAGCCTCTTGAAAGCATGGAGAGCTAGAGTGTTTGTTACTTTGCTCTCCTCCTGTTGGAAAGTTGGCGGGTGAGATATTGGTAATTTGGCTTGTTGTGGAAACTCATTTGCCTGAAAGGGCCTATTCTCAAATGACGTCGCCCAGTCTGAAGTTCTGTAACCTGGAAATAATCTGGAACTATTCAGAAATATTATACATCGTACAGCTCAGCTCGCCAATGTCACTGGGCTGGGGCTGGGCCTCAGTTCGCTGACGGGGTTTCAGGAAGCCGTTTATACCATCACCCAAGCTCCCGGGTCATACGTTGCTGTCAGCTTGTGGTTCTGGAAGGTTGATCATGGAAGCTTCTTAGAAACTCAGGCTTTTGGAGTCCACTTCAGATTGATTCTTTAATTATTACAGCAGATTTAATTGTTTGGAATTTCGATGGTGAGGTTTATTTCTTCTTTGTCTGTTAACAGAATAACCTGAACTTATTGTAGGTATCGGGAAGTTTTGAGTTCAGGAAAACAGAGCCCTGCTGAAGGCCAACTGAGTCACAAGCTGTGTTTGAACAAGGTTCCTCAGTGACTTGCACGCACGTTGAAGTGTGAGAAGCGTGATCTGGGGTGGTGTGAAGACTAGAAGATGCGCTTGTCCTCACTTAATCACCCATAGTGGGTGCAGAGCATCCCCAAGAGCCTCACAGGAAGTGTTCAAGTGTTTGCACAGATTTGCATGCTGGACACAAAAACAGAAACCACGAAGCAGGTAAGCGTAGAGCCTAGAGAGCCAAAAGGTGAATAAGCTGCGTGGGTTAGGGTGGGAATCCCCAGGGCTTTATTGGCAGACCTTAAACAATCACAACTGACACTAAGAGATTACGTTGGCAACACATCAGCAGGTTTTGGGTGAATATGTATGAGACAACACCGGCTAGAGAAAGATGAAAAGAGAGGTGTGATGTTTTGTATTATCCTTGGATGGCTTGCAGAATTAAGCTTTTAACTCGAATTACGGACCGAAGTTGGAGCCGTCTCATTCTCAATATTCAGAATTAATGATACTTGGTCTTCTACATTTTCAAACTGAGGTATAATTCACAGATCTTTATTTTCATTATGTGTGGATAACCGCATGTATTAACCATGCAGAACAAAATACAAATCATTTCTTTTATCCTGGAAAATTCCTCTGTGCTCCGTTCTTATGAATCAACTACTCTCGACTAGATCATCACGTAGGATTTTTCCTATTCTAGAATTGTGCATAAAGTTCACATAAGTGATTTTTTGCTTTTTTCACTTAATATAGTGCTTTTGAGAATTATCCATGTTTTGAGATGTATCACTAACACATCTTTAAGTTGCTGAACAGTATCAATTATATGAGCATACAAAATGTTACTCACTGATACATTGCTGAGCATGTAGGTAATCTGTACCATTGAGCTGTTATGAATAAGTCTGTTTTGATAATGTGTAAACAAGTCTGTCGTGTACGTGTATTTTCATTTATCTTGGGCAGTTACCTAGGAGTAACATCTGTAGGTCGTAGGACAGGTCTTTAACTATTAGAAATTGCCCAACAGTTCTTGAAAATGGTTGTACTATTTCTGCGTCTGTCAATATATGAGAGTTCTCCACACTCCTGACCATCATGAATGTTTAACCTTGTTAATCCTTTAATCATTAGTTCATTTGCCTTTCCTTAGGAACTAACAAAATAGAACATTAAGTTTGTGTACTCACTTGCCTTTCATTAGGTCTTTGGCGGAGGGTTTGTTCAAACAACTCTTGCGCGCATTCTTATTGGCTGTTTGCTTTTGTATTTTTAACTTGTGGGGATTTCACAGGTACGTTTTTCTCAACTTACCCAGCAAGCCCTCGCCTTCAGTACCTCCGAACCCAGAGTGCCAGGCACACTTATCTTGGTTCTGATTTCTGTTTCTTGCCCTTTGGAAAATCTCAATTATCTTAGGAGAAAGTTCTTCTGCTGTCCATCACAGGCTTTGGGAAAATGCCCTGTGCGCTTGGTAACAGTTGTGACAATGGCTTGGTGGGTCTATGCAGACACCACTATGCTGCCTACTTTTTCCTTCTCCCCTTCAATGATGGACGTTTTTCCTCCAACCACCATTGTGCTCAGACGGAGCACAGCTGAGGCTCCGTTCTCACGGAGGGGGGCGCTCATGGTTTCCAAGAACGTTGTTCACTCGAGTTCCTTTGCCCCCTTTACTCTCAGATGGGATTTACGTAACTTTAATTTGTAGCATTTCAGGCTTATTTTGTTAGTTAGGTTGGAAATGATGCTGCCTTGTGATTTTCTATATTCTAGCCACAGGCAGAAGTCCAGTGTGCCTAACCCATTTTCTTCCTTTCTGAAATGTGCCCAAAACACTCTCTTCTTAAGCCTAGAAAGAGACTTTGCTTTCAACATAATACGCAAAGAGCCCTACAATAACACAGTGTAGAAATCCTGCAGTTACCAGAACAAAATTTGTATTGTACCTTTCTGTTACTAATTCCAAGGATAAATTAGTGACTAATAAACTGACATAGCTGTTGAACATAAGCATATTATTGACCATCACTGTGACTCAATTTCTTTCTCTATAAAAGGGGAATAAAGTGAATGTTTGTATCATGAAGCCGATAGATGATTAAATGAGTTCATATATATAAAGCATTTAGAGGTGTACCTGGATCCAGCAACTTTCTAATAAATTGAAACATTAGCTATTATTATTAATGACGTGTTATGGTTCAGCACATAAATGTCCCCCAAAACTTTTACATTCAGAGGTAGAGCCTAGAAGGAAGGGGAATGCCTTCGCGGGGTTGACTTGTAAGGGTGTATGTTCTTCCAGCTCCCCCATCCCTCTCTGCTTCCTGGCCACCCAGCAGTGAGGAATGCCTTTCCTCCATGCCAAGTCCTTTCCCCACTGCTAATTCTGCTTTTGACTGGCCAAACCATGCATAGACTAAGGACTCTGGGCATGAGCCACTTCAGACCCCTCCTCCTTTAAGCTGTGGGTGTTGCGTATTGTGTCTTCGTCATGAGAAAACAGCTAAGGCAATGCATTACTACTATTAACAGGACTCCTAGTAGAAAACCTTCTCTATCAAGGGTTCACATTCTCTGCCAATTCTTTTTTTGTCCTAATTAAACTTGAAGTTAAAGCCTTCCCCAGGTATTGGTGAGCATTAGCAGAAATAGCCAACCATTTGTCTAGTCCATATTTCATTTCCATGAACAAAATGGTCAGAAAGTTATGACTTCGAAATTGGTGCAAATGATAGCTATTAAAGTAATCAGTAATGTCATCGATTCTTAGGAATTTGTGTGGGATTCTGCCTTCGTGTTTCCTTGATGTGACGCATTAGCCAATGACAAGTGACTATCGTTTCTGGGATTGTTAAGAGCTGATCTGGAGTATACCATGGTTTCTTGCTCCTACCTGGTGACCAGTGAAGCTCCAAGAGAAGAAACTTTTGGGTAAAGGTGGTTTGGAACTGCACAGCTCCTCATGGTGGACGTGTAGAAGAAGCCAAAGTGAAGCTTCCATTTTAGAGCCCAGGGACCCTAGAGTTGTTGGTGCCTGAAGCATTCCCTCACCTACCCTGACTGAATGATACAGAACTTCCACAGGGGACAGCCTCAACAGCTGCTGCTCTCTGGTTGCCCAGAGTTGAGGGTGGTGGGTGCACAGGCGGACGAGAGTTTCAATGAAAGAGTAGCCTGAAAATGAGATCAACTCATATTTAAGACAGGGCACCACGTAGCCCAGTCTCCAAATCGGTCCAAAGCACAGATGTGGGACTGGAGTCAGAATGCAGAAAGCAGAGCTGAGAGAGGTGGAGCTGAGCAGAGGCAGAGATGGAGCAGAAACTGAGGAAAAACCATGGAAGAAGACAAGATTGATGTCTGTGGTATTTCATTAGGGAGTAAAGGGAGATCCCAGAGCACGGTCTTGTTGGGGCGCCGCTGTTTAATGTGGGTGGACCGCCTGGTGAAATTCACAAAATCAAGTAAGCACAACCTTTGGGTGGTTTCTCTTTTCCGAGCCAGCCTTCACACCAGCACCAATCTAGGTATCCCAAGGCGTGAAGAACACTTACAAAGATTTCGCTTGTGTTCTGGACAAGATCGACACTCGTGCTCTTTCTTACGCTGGTGCCTCTAAAAGCAGCTTTGCGGGGAAATCGCCGATTAACTGGACAATCCCCCTCGCTCTGTCAGAGAGAATCACCTCTGAAACATCAAAACGGGGATTTTGGCTCCCTTTTGGAGTATCTTCTCATTAAAATCGTATAGAATGTTACAAATGCAGCACTATCCATGTATGGTTTTAATTGGGTCAGCAATATTAATTTAGCACTGTAAGCAGAGCACTTAAAAAATTCTTCCAGTCCTTTTGGAATTCAGCTCATGGGCTTAACAGACATGTATTGACGTAACTAACTTGTTCAATATGTCTTTCTGTAAATTACAAGTGAGGAGAAAGTAAAGCTTTGCATTAAACTAAAGGATGAGATTGATGTTTTAGGGATAATATGCTAATATGATACACACTAATGGAATGTACATCCCGAAGCGGAGTTACATCATTTAGTACAAAGTTGCCTCCTACTGGGAAATAAAGATGACTTTATAGAAAATATAAATTATGTGAAAACTTTCAGGGTAACCGGTAAAAACCTGGGATGTGAAATAACTTGAACTATTGGCCAGACACAATGTCGTCTTTGGAATAAAATTGTCAAAGTTCTGTGGAGAATGGGTTATCTGGGCTGGGGAATGAATAATTCCCACCGCAGTTTGCCAGGGATCAAGCTTGGGAGACAGTTTTGTTGTTAGATGTACTCTTAATAAACTCCACAGGTATATGATAGGCACCAAAATCTGTTTCCATCTGTGGCCTTGAATCTATTTAATGTTATTAATTAGTTGTCTGATTTTTTCACCATTGATTTATGGTAAAAACACATATCGACATACATCAGCACAGTCACCTACATTGAACAGGTATTTAATAAATTAAATGAAACATCTATTAAATAAGGTCATCTAAATACATTTATCAAAGCCAACATTGTCAAAAACCTAAGAATTCTTCTGAAAGAAAAAATTCACATCAAGGTAGACATTCCGATAGTTTGTTTATGCAAGTGTGTGTATTAAGACACATAAGATACATACATATTACGTATATGAATACATTGTAGGAAATATCTTAAAAGAAATATTATCAGACGATCTTTAGGTGTTTAGAGGGAGATTTGTATGGGAAAGGCAGATTCAAAATGTAAAGCTGCCTTAATGTATTTTATTGACTCTTTGTTAAATGTATTTATTCCACGCATCAGAAACACAACTTTGAAGTCAAATGTCTGGAGGAATTTAAATACATGTGAATGCATATATTTAAACCGAAGAAGAATGCTGACAGAAATAAATCACTTTTGGAGAAAATTCCCAGGACCTGGTCCCTTTTAGGAAAGTTCTCCTGGTCTTTCTGCAAATGCATGGCTCTTTATAGTACTAGCCCTCATAATTTTGGGGTTTAGGTCTGTTTGCTTTCTGTTTATCTTTGGTATGAAAATACTTGCTTATAAAAAAAGGCAGTTAAGTATGGGGCAGCATAACTGTGACCCCTTTTGCCTTACTTGTGTGTACTTAAAAAACATAAAGTCACAGGTAATCCACTTAATGTTTTAACACATAAAAGTTATGCTTGCATCCCAGCTTTATGGCAGAAATCAGTCGCATTAAATTACAGGAGTCATCACACCACTTGCACATATTCTTAAAATTTTTACAAATTTCAAGGCACAGGTATAATTTGAGGTGCTTTTCTGTCTCTGGGGAATGAATTAAAATCTGAAACCCAGAGTCCAACTCCTTGGCAGCTTCAGAAAACAATTACTACCACCTCCCTTTCTGTGACCCAGACCCGAAGTCCATGTTCTCTTCCCACACATAGCGATTCATTATTGAAACCCATGGATGACAGATTATGACGTAGCTCTTGAATCTGTTCACATCTGCCCCTTTCCTTGCCTTTGCCGCGGTTCGGGGCACCACTTCTCTTGCCTTCATCAGTAGCAACGGTTCGGCCTCCACAGCCGTCTGTTCCCATTCCCCCTCACTCTGCAGAAAGCCACCCTTTTAGTGCAGTGAACTCTCACCAAGAAGGATATCGAGTCTCTGCTTAAACATCACCCCGCCCCAGCTCGGTCTTGGTCTTCTCTGATTTCATCTCCTTTACTCCGCACTATAAAACTTGGATAACTCCTTGATTGTAATAAAGTGTAACATTGTGCTATGTCTCTTTGTGTAGTTGTCTGTTTCAGTTGAGCTTACATTCTGGGAGGATAGGTTTCTCCCAGAACTCTTGAATTCTGGCCCAGCATGGACTCTCAGATTATGAAGGAATTTATCATACTCTTTAATATTAGAACAATAGTTGAGCCAAGGCACGTACCAACACTCTCTAATACATGCATACTGCTATTTTTTTCTCATGCTAGAGCCCTTATGGCTCTAAAGGAAAGTTCCCCAAGGAGGCGTGTCTCAATAGGCTTTATTTTACTGGGAAGATTTGTAAAGTCGTACAAATTTCTCCTTGAACTAAAGGCACCCAAGTTAATTTCTTTCTTTCAACTTTGACAAAAATGTTGTGATGCGATTTCAAAGTCTTTTTATTTTAGACTGCATGATACATAGTTGTGACATAACCTATGATATAAAAATCTGTCCATGTGTGGAATGGGGTGTGGCCTGGGCTCCCTTAACAAATAATGTGTTAGATGACTTTTTGTGTATTTTTCTTTGTTCTTTACTTAGTAAGTTATTTAGAGACTTCTCGTGATAGCAAAATCTAGCTGAGTTTAGGCTAGGGAAGGTGATAGAGGATGAAAAATTGCATATGTCTTTCTGTGTGCATTTGGATGTATGTATGGTGATTGATTAATGACTATTATTAGCAATGTGAAAAGTGGAGCAGATGGGAGTTCATGGAGCAGAAGTTTATTCACAGCTCTGTTGAGAAGGGAAAGGTCATTGTCAGTTCACATGAAATCCCGTCTCTATTGTACGTGTTAAAAATGAGTACTGTTGAATAGGTTGTCTCTGTTACAAAAATAGTAGAAATAAATGTAGTTCCTCTTGCAAAAGTCAAAACAAATATTCATTTTAATTATGACCACTGAACTATTTGGCACAAAATCTCATACAAGAAGTACAAACTTGAACATGTGTATGCGTGAACAAAAATTCGAGGTGAAGTACCAGGGTGGGAAGAGAAGAAAGAGTAGGTGGACTGCAGACTCTGTGCTGATGGCTGTTGAGACTGAGTGATGTATTGATGATGAGTTTCATATGTTCTCCTGACTTCTATATCTGTTTTAGAATTTCCATAATAGTATCTTTTTTTATAAAGAAGGCCCATCCTGAGGTTGATAAACCTTAACCCCAAGGAAGAGTCACTGACGGGTCCTTTCTAGAATGCTAGGTGGAGCTGCTGGGATATTTTGAAATGTTTGTGTGCTTTTGTAAACTCTGTAGAAGTGAGATTATTTAACCCCACTCTGGCCAAAGCTACTGTTGCATCCCATTTATAAAACCCCATCCATCTCATTCTGTTTCACTGTGGGAGATTTTTGAGACATTGGACATTTAGGGATCTGGCTAAGACAAAGCTCATTCAGGATAAAGGTTTCAACTTTTAGTGATCTTTACTCACGGATGAGAGATAGAGGCTTAAAATTCCCATCAGAAATGTGGACTTTGATGCCCCCAAATTTTACTGATGGACTCTGTTGATTACTAGACTTTTCTTTGTAAGTTCTACTCAGTTGTTTGAGTGCAGGTGTGGCTTCAGGTAACACTGCCCGCTGTGTTGAGCCACCCTATGTCATGACCCAAAGTGCAAGACCAGAAATTGCAAGGGACTATGACTTTACTCTTTGGTACTTGCCACTAAATTATGTAGATAGTAGAGGAAACAAGAAGCGAGCCTATGAACAAGTCCTGCCCCTTCTAAACATGTGAATAGAAATGTGAAAACATATGTATTAGAGTTGTTTCTTATCTCTATTTGAACTCAAAAATTTCTCCAGTCAGAAAGAAACAGAATTTACGAAAGTTCTGTATTTATAAGGCACAAACATCTACTACCAGAAATCCAACCTTGGCCAGGACCATATGCGGCTCTTTGAAGGTCTATTTGTTGTGCCTTAACCTGTCTAATGCATTTTTTTGCTCTAATGCAGTGTGAGATTTCTGAATAAAGGACACATAAAGTTGTCTCCGATGTAACAAAATGACTTGAAGTGTGCGTGTGAGAGTGCGTGCATGTGTGTACACTCACACAGAGAGGAGTATCCACTGGGTTGAAGCAGCAGCCATGTGTATTGGCGGTGTTCAGACATTAGTAAGTGGATGAAAATGCAGCAGTCTAGTAAATACGCCTATGAATTGAAAGATTTTTGGAAGCCCCCTTCCAGAATGACTTAAAGTATGTAATGTGCTCCTTGAGGATAAAATTTAAAATAAAATAAAATCAGATGCGTTTCTAGGTTTGAAACTGAAGTTTCTTACTACTTCAAATTTGAACCCCTTGTGAAGATGGTTTCAAAGATAAAAATCTAAGTTTCTTTTTAAAATAGACTTTCTCCGGAGAACCGAAGCATAGCCAAATCCCTCAACATAGAAAAGAATAATTGCTTAACAGAGAAAAGCAAGTCATCCTGTTTCACTGGGTTGTTTTCACTTCCAAATATGGAATACAGGCATGTAGGAAGCAGGCTAGCAGTGATTTAACATCCAGCGCGATCTGTTTGTCTTGGCCCTTCAAGTATATATTTCTTAAATTTCTGGCTTGCATAATTTCCATATTTATCTAGCCAGTCTTATATATTTTCAGTTTTTCACTTTGAAGTGAAAATCTTACTCCATTTTTCTCAAATCTTCATTCTGTCCTCCCAGCCATTTTTATCATGTTTTACCAAGAGTCTGTTTATCCAGAATATGCTGGCAGGATATTTTGTTTTTGAAACAAAATTTAAACACATTAACACACAAGCAATGGTGTGTATAATGTGGATGGGTGAATACAATTACATGATCCATTTATATCTCCCGTAGCTAAATAGGATGTCGGTTGTTTGTTGGTTTGTAAGTGGTTATGCCTTTGATTAAATTATCTCCACCCTCGCTATGCCTATAATAGCATAGAAGTCTCTTTTTTTTCTTGAATTCTCTAGGATACTGTTAGGTTTTGGGCTTCACTGAGACAAGGCTCCCAGAACATTCAGGAAATTTGTGATGAACATAGTATTTAAGGCTGCATTTAGGTTGAGCTAAAAACAATGTCTGGAGTGAAGATTAATCCAAAAATCTCTGTGGTCTAACCTGAGTATGTTAATGTGGTGTGGAAGAAGGCACCACAGCTTTCTGCCTTTATTTTTTTTTTAAATTATATCGTTGGATTTCTGTCTTCCAGGGGTCCAGAGATGCTAAGGTTCTAGCCCCGAAGCCTCCAATTTCAACTGGATCATCTATTGCCACGTGGTAGAAGAAGGAGACAGCAGAGTATAGAGAGCTCTCAGGGGGATCGGGGCACTGGACTTACAAGTGGCCAATATCACTCGCACCCATGCTATGTGAGCTAAAATTCAATCACATGTCCTGTCTGCCACAGAAGGCACTAGAAGAGGCAGAACACTGAGCCTAGGAGGGCAAGAAAATGCCACTTGGTGAATCTGTAGCACCGTCTCTGGTACCATATAATTGGCCCTGTGATTCCCCAGATATTTCCCAATGGTAAGCTGAGTCTTCCTTCTAACTTGGATCAATGTTGATGGCACCTTTCGTTCCTGTTAGGTGAGATTTTTAGATTATTATCAGTCACTTAAGCTGCCATGTGGATGAAGGCTTTGAGAGCAGGTCTTGGTAAAGGGAGGCTAATCAAAATTCTCAGGAATATGGGGGAGGGGACACTGGAGGGTGGCGGGAGTAAGGCACTGCAGGACGAACAAAAATGTTGACCAGTTAAAGTTATTCTTTACATACTTAAAGTAGCTTGAATGGCTTACTGCCCCCAAAAGAGTTTCATCGGTCATGCTTTCCCCTCCACTAGCTTAAGGGTGGGTTCTACAGGCAACAGATTTTAAGGTAGTGATTTGCATGCAAATAATGTATTGAAAAGTGCTGTGGGGAGGAAAAGAGGTAAGATTGGATGGTGAGAAGTTAAAATAGCCATCCTTCAGGAAGGCTTCAGAATGAGGAATGCTTCTTCCAAGTTGTCCTGCCCTGAGGCAAGGGGCCCGGGCCTTTAGTTTCCTTCCATCTGAGGGTCACTGAATGTGACCTGTACCAAGAGAGGCATGGGGTCCAGGGAAATAGTGGCCTTTGTCCTTCTGCAACTACTGTTTTATTTTTATGAGCTGCTCATCATAGTGTGTTTTGTGGTGCTATAGCAGAATACCCGATACTAGGTGATTTATAAAGGGAAGAGGTTTGCTGCAGCTCAGGGATCTGGAGGTAGGCAAGGCCAAGAGCAAGGCACATCTTCTTGGCTTCTGCTGAGGGCTTTGCACGTATTGCAACACGGCAGAGAAGCTGAGTGGGGAAGGAGTGTGTGCAGATACTAAAACACGAGCAGTAATGTTGCTTCATAACAATTTGCTCTTTTTGAAGGGATTCCAGACTCAGGAGACCCAAACCAATCCCCAAAGTGAGGTACTAATTGCTTCTGAGTGTGGTGCCCTAAAACCTGGTCATTTTCTGCAAGTTTTATTTCTTAAAGGTCCCACTATCTGCCATATTAGTATAATATTGGAGGCTGAGTTTCCAATACATTAACCTTTGGGAGAGAAATTATATCGAAACAATAATAATCCATCCTCAGAACATCACAAAAGTACAAAAGTGAAATCCTTGGGTGGCTTTGTGCGTGGGTCTATTTCGTGAACCACTTCTCCAAAGATCTGCTCTTCACACCCCCTCCTTCCAGGAAGGACCTCTCTCCTTCTCCTAGCTTGTTGAGAACATCCTCCTCTTTCAGGTATATTTCAGTTTTCAATCTTGTGAAGCAATCTCTGCCTTACCTGAATCCCGAGGAAATTTATTCTCACCAGAAATCCTTTATAGCAATTCCTGTCTGAATTACGCATCTGCTACTCATTAAGTGTTGCTTTATGTTACCAGTGATCTTTCCCTGTGCGTATCTTCACCCAACAATGTAAGCAAGAGAGGGTTAAAGTTACATTTTATACTTGATAAATTATCATCATCATTGAGGATGATGATAGTCTAAAGTTATTTTATTAGTTCAACAAGTGTTAATTCTCCACCTACTGTGTTCAGGCACCATGTTGGATGCTGGCAAGTCTTAAGAGTTTTCACATTTGCGAACATTGTCTTTGACAGAACCTGGGATCTTTCAACTCCAATGCACACAATTTAACAGAGGTTTAGGGTAACGTGGATCTGAATTGCCTGCTGAGAAAGGTTGTTGGATCAAGGGCCCAGGGTGAGGGCACGGGTCAGGGAAGGTGTTCAAAAGATTCATCACCATTAGGATGATGGTGTAAGAACTCAGAAACTTCTAGTGACGATAAGGGTAGAACGCTGTGGAAGAGCAACAGAGTGTAAGAATTTCTCGAAGTAGGGACTATTGTGGTTAGGATCTGGAGTGTCCCTCAAAAGTCTCATGTGTTTTGGGTTTTGTGGATTGTCTATGGGACCATGTGATATGGGTGGATTGGGGTCTAGTCTGGAGGAGTGCATTACAGTTAAGACCAAAGGCATGTAAGTTAGGATTAACGGTGTGTAGTGGCCACACCTGGATGCAGGAGGGGCTGGTTACTGGGCGGAGACCTGCAAGGATACATAAGCTGCACCTGCCTTCCTGGAGGATGGGGGGGGGACTAGTCTCAACTGGTCCCAGCTTGTCTTCCTGTTTGTGATGTCCTGAGGAGCTGCCTCCACCTCTGCCTCTGTCCTGTACTCTGATTGCTGCCGGCCGGCCGCCCCTGAATGGATTGGGACCATCTGAAACTGTGAGCTAAAATAAATCTTTCCCAAATTTGTGGGTGTTGGGTATTGAGTCACAGCAACGAAAAAGTAACTGAGACAGTATTGGTACTGAGAGTGGGGTCGTTGCTGTACTTTACCTGATGATGTGGCTTGGAAGTCTTTGGAACCAGTTTGTAGAAGGAATTTGGAAAAGTTTGGGGATGCTGGCTGGGGAAGCCTTGGAGTGCTCTGAGCCGAGCTTGAGGGGAGATTCTTGTCGGAGCTCAGAAGACCAGAATGCTGATAGAAGTGTGGATTGGAAAGGCCAGGCTCAAGAAGTCTCAGATGGGAAGCAGGACTGTGTTGTGGTTAGGATCTGGAGTGTCCCCCAAAAGGCTCATGTATTTTAATGTTATGAATTGTCTGTGGAACCATGTGATGTTGGTGGATTGGGGTCTAGTCTGGAGGGATGGATTACAGTTAAGCCTAAAAGCGCGTGAGTTAGGATTAACGGTGTGTAGTGGCCACACCTGGATGCAGGAGGGACTGGTTACTGGGCGGAGACCTGAAAGGATACATAAGCTGCACCTGCTTTCCTGGAGGATGGAACTAGTCTCAAGTGGTCTCAGCTTGTCTTCCTGTCTGTGATGTCTGGGGAAGCTGCCTCCACCTCTGCCTCTGTCCTGTACTCTGATTGCTGCCGGCCGCCCCTGAATGGATTGTGGCCATCTGAGACTGTGAGCTAAAAGAAACCTTTCCTAAATTTGTGGGTGTTGGGTATTGAGTCGCAGCAATGAATAAATAACTAAGACAGGGACTAACTTACGAAATTATGGGCCTAGCCCACTGCTTCTGAACTTGGGCACTACTGGTTTTTTGAACTTCAAAATCCTTTGCTGTATGTGGGGGTGGGTGATGAACTAGAAAGACTGTTGTGTGCTTTGTAGGATGTTTAGTAGCTTCCTGGGGCTCTACCCAGTAGACGTTACTGGAGATATAACAACCAAAATATCTCTAGATGCTATTCAGTGTCTCCAAGCAGTACGGATCACATCCAGCAAAGAGCCATGGGCTAAATGTTTTCACAATAGGCAACACTGACTGTGGCAGCAGCTACTCTGTGAACAACGGACATTCTTTTAGGAGTGTGTATAAGGCTAGTGAAAGTCCAGATGCTGAAACTCCCCCTTGGGTGTAATACACTTGTGGTGGGTGTCTTCCTCACAAAGTGTCTCCGTAGTTGAGATCTGGTATACGGAATTTATTTTCTTCAAAATTAATAACTCAGGTTTTTCAAGTTCTTCTTACAGAGTACATGGTTATAGAATACAAATATAATACTTAATAATCATTTGTTTATTATTTTTTGGAAACTCTGACCAGCAGGGAAGTATGAGGATTTCTAGAAATCACCAGGGTACAGTGAAAGTTGCCAATAAAAATGTAAAATAATGCAGATGTTGTTATGAAGCAGAAACATACTATGCTTTAAATAAATCGGTATCCTCAACTATTTGCAAGAGAACTTGAGTTTCTAAAAAAGAATAATAGTATTGTAACTTTATTATCTTGTTCCGACACATCTGGAATTTTGAAAATTTCTGGAATACAAAAAAACCCTATTATATTTTTAGGTCACCCTTGAGTTCAATAGTAGTTTTTTCCCCATTTTATTGATATGTATAAGTGCACAATTTAAGGTTTACAATGGAGTTGAGCATTCTGTGCACATACATATCTTGTCACGGTGACAAGGGCTTTCCCACTCTCTTTCTGTCCCTCCCCCTACCCACCTCTCCCTCCCTCCGCCCCCACCATCCCCCTGTTTCACTTTGTTTTCCATCTTAAGTTCCATAGGAGTTGTGATCGGGGACTCTCATATCAGAGAGACCATTCGATGTTTCACCTTCTGTTTTTGACTCACTTCACTAAGCATGATGTTCTCAAGTTTCTTCCATTTGCCTGCAAAAGCCTCCACGCTGTTGGACTTTTCAGATGCGTAGTATTCCATTGTATATAAGTACCAGAGTTTGTGTATCCACTGGTCTGTTGATGGCTGTTTTCGTGATTTCCATGTTCTAGCTATTCTTAGTTGTGCTGCTATGAACATGCATGGATATACAAATATCTCTGTTGTGTGTTGTTTTGACCTCTTTGGGGAATATTCCCAGGAGGGGTGTTGCTGGATTGAAGGGGATATTTATTTCCATTCTTTTGAGAGATCTCCATACTGCTTTCCAACGTGGTTGTACAAATTTACACTCCCACCACCAGTGCAGGAGGGTTCCTTCCTCCCCACAGCCTCACCACCACTGATTGCTATTTGACTTATTGATATAGGTCATTCTCTCTGGAGTGAGATGGTATCTTAGCGTTGTTTTGATTTGCATTTCCCTTATGGCTAGAGATGTTGAGCATCTTTTCATGTATCTATTGGTCCTTTGTACTTCTTCGTGAGTGAACTGCCTCTTCATTTCATTTGCCCACTTTTCGGTAGGATCCTTTATTTTGGTAGGCTTAATTTTCTCCCTGTATATTCTAGTTATGAGTTTCTTTTCTGAGGTGTTGGTGGTGAATAATTTTTCCCAGTCTGTCGGTTCTCTATTTACAATGTTGACAGTTCCCTTTGCTGTGCAGAAACTTTTTAATTTGACAAGATCCCATTTGTTGATAATGGGAATAATTTCTTTTGCTCTTGGTGTCTTGTCTCGAAAGTCTTTGCCTACCCCTGTGTATTTTAGATATTTGCCTACTTTGTCTTCTAGAAGGTTTAGTATTTTGTTTTTAATGTCTAGGTCTTTAATCCACTTTGATTTGATTTTGGTGCATGGTGATAGGTGTGTGACTAGATTCATTCTTCTGCATGTGGATGACCAGTTTTCCCAGCATGATTTGTTGATCAATAGTAGTTTTGAAAATATATGAAAAAGTTCTACTTTAAATATCTTCTCCTTTTATAGGATCTTCTTTGTTACTTGAAATAATTTAACTGTGACTTAGAAGTTTTACAAATTTTGTTTGAAATCAGACATTATTTTTTAGATGACTGTAGGATTTGAAAAATATCAGCACGTATCCAAAAAATAATCGTAGCTTACAATACTCTGATACAATTTCTCTAGCCCTCGTTCTATACTTGCATGTTAGCAGCTCTGAAAGTTACTTGTGAATAGGAGTCACAGGGAGAACTTGTTGGGAAATGATGTTCCAGGGCATTACAAAAGAGGAGGACAAAATGTAACCAAGAAAACAGTGTTTCAGCTGATGCTTTGGATGATTCTGACTCAGTGCCTATAAAAATAATTCAGGTGAGTACCCATCCCTGTGGCACCCCAAAGGCATCCAGATTCTCACGAACACCTCGCAGTCCATGTGCGTGGGCCTAGCCAGCACCCATCTCTGGAGCTTCTTGTGCCATCACCGCTGATGCTGCCACTTCCAGGGATAGAGCCTAGAACCCCACACCAGACAGCTGGGCTCATCCATGGCACTATTGATACAGATGGCTTACGGAGGGAGCGCCCACTGGAAGCTGGAAACAGTGTTCAGCAATTCAAAAACTTCTCCAGGAACAGTGACTGGATAGAATGCTATCAGACTAAAAGATCCAGTGCCCAGCACCTGCCACACACACACACACACACACACACACACGGGACACCTCTGCTCTGTGTTCTTGATCTGTGCCATCCATAACTGCACAATCTACCTGACAGCAAGAGTACCAGGACTGACAGCCTCACCGTAGTGGATAAGCTTTTCTAAGGTGGACCAAGTAGCAACTGCTACTAAGGTTTGAAATAGGAAAGTGGCCAGCTGTTGAGCCCAGTGATGCAAGCCTGCGATCTCAGCACTCCGGGAGGCTGAGGCAGGGAGTCCCAAGTTTGAGCCCAGACCAAACAATAGTAACTTAGTGAGACCTTGTCTCAAATAGACAATAAAAGGGAGGCTGGTGGCCTGGGTGTGTAGCTCAGAGCAAAGGTTATGTGTTCAATCCCCCGTACTGGAAAAAAAAAAGTGTGAGGCCAAGGAGGGAAAGGACTAACTAAAGGGGAGAAAATACCTAAAAAAGAGGACTGAAAACGCAGCAATAAGGAGTGTCCTCGTTTAGAAGTCTGGGGAGGAAAGAAAGAGAATAAAACCGTTATAGAATGGACTGAGAGGATGTCGGAATACCAGTAAAAACTCACTGTGGAACACTGTAGCAGGAAAGGCATGTCGACCTGAGGCAGACCTGGCAGAACCGAGAGGGGAGGGATTGCAACAAAGCTCAGTTGAGTTTGGCAGCCAGGATTTCACCGGTGACCTTTGATGAAAGATCGGTTACTTGAGTCGGCAGAAATGAAAAGTTATGAAAAAGAATTTGAAACTCAGAATCACACAGAGAGAGATGGATTCTTCCAACTCCACTTGCCATTAGGCTCTTTGTTTTTGTCATTCTGGATTTCTGCTTGCAGGAGAAGTGTTCTCCTGATGCCTTCCCTCCCTGGTGCCTTCAATGCAGCCAATTCAATATTCCCGGCTCACCTCAGAGCCCCTCATCGGAAGCTCTCTGTATTAGGTGAGTTGCTTCCATGGAAGTAATTTGTCCAATTGGTAGTTCACACCCCTGGCACCTGTCTTTGTTGTTGGCCTCTTGATGGAATCCATAAGGGGAGGAGAGATGAGTACAACTAATTTATAACCTTTTGATTTAATAGTTAGCATCTGAATAAGAACACGCTCTCTTTTGCTCACGTAATACTATCTTGATTATTAAAACTACCCGATTCAGTTTACTGAGTGGCCCAAATAACCTGATAAGGTAGTATAACAAACTTTCAAACGCTCAGAGAAGGCGCGCGGTAGGATTCGTGTGTACCTATCTGCTCCATTCTTTTCTAAGGTTCACAGCACATTTTTAAGAAACCACTTTATTTTCTTCAGTGAGTCTTATTTATTTGTCAGCTCCTCTCTGGGGAATTATTTCCAGGACGGCAATAAGGCCGTGAACTTGAACTTAGCTCTAAAAAGTTGAATAACTTAGAAGTTGCAGAGCTGAGCTTGTGCCCTGATTGCTCTGCCTCCATGGACAATAATGTTTTCTGCCTTATCACGGACCTTGACAATCCATCTTTCTCTTCAGATTTTGCTTTGTAAGAATAAATAGTTGTCATTTTTCAGTTGCCTCATAGGAACACAAATACAATTAAGCAACAAACCCGAGAAAAATTGCAGTATCAAATTGATTATGTATGACCCAAATGTCTAAGAATGAAGAATTTAGCCATATGCCTGCTCAGACTGCATGCATAGCTAATAGGTCGTGATTTCTTAATGTACTTCTTGATGAGCTGAAAAAGACCATCATAAACTTTCTTCAGTAACACATCTCCAGTGTTTATAAATACTTTATGCAAAGTCAATTCGTGGAGTTAAACTTGTAAAGCCAGATTGTGGGACCTGACATGTTCCATCTACTTAAGGCAAACACTGAAAATGCCTAATTCAAAGGTGTATAAATCATTTATTCATACACTAGTTAAAATTTTTAGCATTTTATTTTTAGTTTGTACTCAATTTCAGAGAAAGAGGTTGTTTTACATTGTGTAAGTTGACGGACAGTTTCATGAACCATGAACTTTCTTCCAGATATGGGGGTGTAGAATACCCACTATAGCTTGCCTGTCAATGTAATTTAAATGTAAATTTATTTGTGAATCTGAGTCCTCTAAGGCATGGGCTAGCGAGAAGTCGAGGTTATCTAGTCAATGAGAGCTATGGACTTGGTTCTGAACAGTGGTGTTTATGGCTGAAGAACTGTGGCCTGACTGCCATGGCAGAGTGATAAACACTGAAAGGATAATCTTCATGGTGTTAGATGACAAGTCCTTCCTAGAAGGACCCCAAACAGTAATTGTGGATCTATGGGAAACTGCACTCATACTTCGGGGACAAAGTTTGCATGAGGATGATTGTCACAATGGGAATTATGGAAGATATGATGGCCAACAAGTGAACAGCACTATCTCCTCCTAGCTGTAGGACTTGGTATTACGGCTACTCTGCTTGTGCAATGATAGCCAGGCTATGGAAGGCTGAGAAAGGATGCGGATAACCTCCAGGTTATTGGTGCTTTTCTTTTTTGTTTTGCTTGGTTTTTATTTTTGTGGACTGAGGATTGAATCTAGGGGTTTGTGCATACTAGGTAAGTACTCTACCACTGAGACACATCCCCTGCCATACTATCTCTTTGGTCCTATAGTTTCCTGATTGTAAATATTTGTGTGTGTGTGTGTGTGTGTGTGTGTGTGTGTGTGTGTGTGTGTGATCAAGTATCTCAAATGTCAACAGAGCACAGATTTGACTAAGATTGGAGGCAGATTGCCTAAGGTCGGTCTTGAATCCTTGGACAAGTTACTTGATTTTTTTATGAGCTAACTTCCTCATTTATAGACTGGATAACAATCCCCACCTCATTAATTTGTCGTAAGGACTAAGTGAGTATTTGCCCTGCACATTAATAAGAGTTCTCTAACTACGCGAATTTTAAGAATAAAAATAAAACTTCATTTAGATTGTCAGGTCCATTTGTATCAGTTTTACATGGAGGCATTGTTAAAAATTCATGATATAATGTCATCTCAGATATATTAAAATTGCAATCCCAGGAATGAATATTTCTAAAAAATTTTCCAGAAAATCCTATTGATCAACATCAGATTTGGAAATTAAATAGGCTGGGTTTTTATTTTGGGTCTCCATAGATTTGAGGTCTTTATCAAATTATTTTCAACTCAGTTCTTCAGAACCCCCCCACCCCACCACCAATACATTGTACTAAGCTTGCTTTCTGAGTTAAGTCATCTTTGGGGAAAAAAGGATAAAAGAAAATCAAATTGTTTGTAAATTATCTTTCATGCAAGGCTTGCATCTGTCTCCACCCTGTTCTAATTCCAGAAGGAAATGCATTAACTATGAATCTTAGACAATTTTCTCATGTCACCTTTTAGCGTGCATTTACTGAGAGCAACCTGGAATTTGACATGGCTTATATTTATAATGTAAAGGAAGTGCAGTTGTTCTCTATGTCAAAAATCTTTAAGTAGACTTTCTAGTTCCTAAGGGAAGAAATTACGGTAGGCAATTGCTAACCATTCATGAGCATATTTGTGAAAAGCCTAATGATAGAAAACAAGGCAATGGTGCCTCCACAAAAATTTAGCCTATGTAGCTGCCAAGACATATAATGATGCATTTTAACAGTAATGCTGTTCATATTTACTTTAAAAAAAACATGAGCTGGTCTTTCTAGAAGTTAGTTCAGTAAGCAGTAGTGTAAAATGATTTATTTGAGAAGAAAACAAAATAGTTTCCTACTCTGTCACTATACACATTTACCAACTGCTCTTTCCTGGCCATGGAAGAGGTTGCTGATGTATATTTAACAGAAAACGTGCCAGTGGGAATGCACTTACGCTGACCATCCTTTTTATTCTGACAGTGATGGCGGTGGTGGGGGGACACGTTGCCCTGGTTGGTGGTATCATTTACTTTCAAGGTGATTGTCTGGAGTTAAGACCCTCATCCATGACCTTGAAGCAAATCAGAGTTAATTGATGTAGCAATAGATTTATTAACACTTGTCTTTCAACCATGAATCCAGATGGGCAGAGTAGACTGAGAAATTAATAGTATCTTTCCTTGCCTGTGAGCTTTTCATATATACAAATAAAATATTTTTTTTCCTTTGTTGGGGGTGGTATTGCTAACTGAACACAGAATCTTCACACTGATCTATATCCCCAGCACCTATTTATTGTATGTTTGAGACAGGATCTTACTAAGTCCTTAAATTGCTTAGGCTGGGCTCATGTTTGTGATCTTCCCGCCTCAGTCTCCCAGAGTGCTGGGATGGCAGGCATATGCCACCTTGTTCGGCTCTTCCTATTTATACGTATGTATTTTTGAGACAAGGTCTTGCTGTTTAGTCCAAGCTGGTCTTGAGCTCGCTTTGTAACCCAGCTGGCCTTGAACTCAAGGCAATCCTCCTGCCTACACCTCCCGAGTACTGGGATTGCATATGTGTGCCTCTGTACCCAGTTTGTGTGGTTCTGGGGAATCAAACCCAGGGCCTTGCACTTCTTAGGCAGGTACCCTAACTGCTGAGCTGTGCCTCTCGCCCCTGGTCACCCATTCCTCTTTTTTTTTTTTAATGTGGGTAACCAGGCATGGTAGACTATTTTTGAAAAATTGTCATAGTACTATATTCAGTCCCATAGATTTGTGTGGAACTGTGACACACTCCCTCCGAGAGGTGGAATCTCTTTTCGCTCCATAGAACCCACGTGGAAGTTCACGACTGCCTCCACAGACAGAATGCCGAGGAAGCGGTGCGTCATGGATTCTAGTTCTCTGCTGTGACGTGGCTCTTCCCAATATTAGTGAGTTTCCTCTTGATGATTCCGTATCCCAATCGTCAGCTTTTGAGCAGCTCCAAATTACAGAGTCTTAGGCAAAATAAGTGTTCTCATTGCTTAACATGCAATATTTTGTCGTGGTTTGTTAATCAAGATGTAACAACTGCACCTTGGAGACTTCCTGTTCTGCTAGTATAGTCCTTTCTCTTCAGGGTTGTAGTTGGAGACACTTCTCAAAGGTCAGAGAAAACAAGAGGAACTGTGAGGGTGGCATTGAAGTGGCAGGAACTCCAACCCTTAAGGAATAAAGTTTCTAAGCTGGGTATTTCCAGAGAAGTGGAAATGGTGTCCAGCTCCCACCTGGTCCTTGGGGAAAGGGCAGAATCACTCACGTAGCTGCCAGTGTGGGGGTGTGTGGATCAAACTAAGCTCAGTGACCTTGGGAGCTATTCAAGGGTGACCATGATCTCCTATAGCCTGTGTCTGTGTGTGCACATGCACGTGTGCAGGGATGGTGTTTCAAAGACCAGCTGCCTTCAGAAAGACCACAACAACCAGAGTAAGGAAACGTGGCAGAGTTACTGCCACGTGCTGAAAGATACTCTTGCAAGCTTCGTCACCTCCAGGGACTGCCTGACCCTAGGAGGTAACCGCTTGCCAGCTGTTTAATTAACTGATTGATTCTTGTCTTACTAATTTGAACTATGATGTTATTATACAAAAAATGCTTTCATGTGCTAGGATTACTGTGGGATTTGTTTCTTGTTTCCTTAATCTGTTAGTAATCACCAATACAATTTCATTTCAGTGGTTGATTTTATATTTAAAATATAGTTTAATATTTGTAGGGCAAGATCACATTATTACTTTTTTCAAAATTTTCTCTTTTTTGACAAATTAATTCCTGCAGGTAAGCTTTTCAATTATTTGATGAAGTTCTGCCCCTCAAAATCTCATTAGGTCTTTGATGCTGACTGACAGTATAAATAAATGGCAGACTGAAGACACACAGACACAGACACACACACAAAAATCTGCTTGCCTTCTCTCTCTCTCTCTCTCTCTCTCTCTCTCTCTCTCTCTCTCTCTCTCAGAATTCCACTAAATAAAGATAAAAGAATGCGAAGAAGATATAAGTATACAGGACAAAGTAAGAGATAGGAGACAAAAGTGACAAGATTTTGGACACCAGTAGGCAGATGGATAGTTGTTAAATGACGTAACAGACACCAGAAAGCTGAATCCTAAGGTGAATGTTGGAAAAGGGGAGAAGTAACCTAAGGTGTGTTGCAGAGACCTCCAAAGGAACATGTTTGGCCAGTGGAAAAATTGGTTGAAAATCTGTTCAAGAATTCAGTCCCTCATATCCCCATTCCAAGTTTACATATCTGAAGAAACACCTTCCCCCATCCTGTCAGGAGACTTGAGGTTCATTCCCTCTCTAAAGCAGATCAGATGCTTTTGCATTAGGTAATAAAAGGCTCAGTTGAAACAGATACACCACATAAGACACGGGACGAAGATCTCTAGCCATCTTTCCTCACATCGCTCAAGATGGCTGGCATAAAGAGATAAAACTTCTATGCAGAAGGTCAAAAACATCTCAGGGAAACTTAATTTTCATGATAAAAGAGCACAAGATTCTCAGGCCAGAGGTTTTTCGAGTACCATCCTAAAGAAAAGGATGCTCTTGACAGGTATGCCCTTCTCCAAGCTCCGGGCCATCTTTCAGTCTCCCAAACCTGAATACAAGCACACAGCCAAGGACTGTAGGCATTTATGCAGAAAAAATAATTTTAAATGACAATACACATAAAACTTCAAATAATTCTTACTAAAATCTTTATAGAAGATACGGATATATGAGGCAATAAGGGGACAATATACAAGAAAAGTGTTCAGTAAACGCAAAACCTTAGAAATTATGAGGGATGACAGCACGAATTGCTGGAAAGCAAAAGTCAAGAGAACCTTTCAGAAAAGCAGAAGACAGAGACAAAAATATCAATATATGTAATTTTAGAAAGAAAACTTCCATCTAGAATGCTCAAAATTGAAATTCTAGGAATAGAACATGGAGCAAAATAAAGGGACTCGCTGATAATGCAATTTTTAAAAACTTTCCAGAATTCACGAAGAAGATGGTTAATTTCCTGATTAAAGCAAATTTACTGAGTGCCCAGAATGCTAAGTGAAGGTGTGCAGCTCCAAGGTACATTATCAAAACATTTTACAAAGCTGTGGACAAATAATTCTATGTACTTTCAAGGGTCAAAATAGGTTTCTTGCAATGCATCACATATTAAATATACTCAATTGCAGACTTATCAATCGCACCAGTGGAGCAATAACATACTCAATTTTCTGAGGAAAACCTAATTGAAGCTAACAATTCCATGCTCGTTGCCTCAAAGAACACAATTATTTCTCGTGTAACCTTTTTCAGGAAACCATTTGAGAATGTGCTTCTATAGAGCATCATGAAGGGGACCAAGAAAGAAAAAGAGATGGAATCAAGGAAACAGGGAATGTGACTGGAGAGAAAGGCCCGGGAATCCCAGGGTACTACTGAAGAGAAAGTCCTGGAAGGCCTCCAGTTATTAGGTATAGCAGCAAAACGGCCTTACACTGGCCCAAATATTTCCACCCCTGCTATACATTCCCTGTATAGATCATAAGGGAAGAAATCAGAGAGAGAGACAAAGCATCGGAGGAACCAAGTCCTGCCCAGAGTCGCAGAAGCTGGGAAGATGTGGCTTGGATCTGCACTGTCCCCCCAAGGATACTGTGTACTATGGGAGGTGGGCCCTGGCTGGAAGGGGCAGATGTTTGGAGCTTGACCTGGAGGGGCGTGTGCTGGTTCTGCCTTCCTCCCCAACTGGGCGTGTGTTTCTACCACCACCAGCTGCCCATAAATGAACTGTGACCTTCCAAAACTGTGAGCTAAAATAAATCTTTCCTCCCTAAAGTTGTGGTTGTTGGGCATTCTGTCTCAGCGATGAGGAAGTCAATAAGAGGAAGAGGACCCTGAGCCTCAGGTGAGAACTCAGGCCTGCCAGACACCTTAATTTCATCCCAAGTGAGCTCCTAAACAGCGTCCCGAAAGAACGCCTGGACTCCTGACTCTGGGAAACTGAGATAAGTAGGTGTGAAGTTTTGAGTTTTGTGATAGTAGATTGTTAATATAGGTGTAGATGGTAAACAGTCCAATTTAAGACAGCTCAGGAAGCTCTGAAAACATTTTTCTAGTCAGTGATATATGACATTGTCTCAATATCTGGAGAGATAAACACAAATTGAGAACAATTGGGAAATCTATTAGCAGTAGGAACACGTCAAGCTAAGCAATCAGACACAAGGCTCTGGCTAACTTCATGAAAATCAAAATGTTGCATGTGAAAATACAGTACATAATGTGGCAGATACAAATAGGATTCACAGAATCATTATAATGTAAAAACCAAATGACAGCGTAAGTGAAATTACATGATAAAGTGTAAGAATGGAGGTTGGAGGTGTATGCAGGGGCAGACGGAGTGGGAGAAAAATCTTCATTTTCCATGCATCGAGGAAGAGATAATGACTAGGGTGGAGAACTTCAGAAATAGCAATATATTCGTGTGTGTATCACGGTGCCTCTGGGAAGGGAAACTTTGGAGTGCGCGAGGCAGACGACTTTTATTTCTCGTTCAAAACCTTGTGAAAGTACTTGACAATTAAAAAAATACGTGGATGTCGACCTTGGTCACCAATGAGAATGAATTTAAAGCAGAGAATCAACAGTTCAATAGATGAATTTGAAGATAAGATACGAACTGGCATTTTCGTTTAATAGCATTTACAAAATGCTATTGCTGCTTGTTTGTAAATGAACAAGATTATAAACAGTAACATTCAGTTAGCTAATTCTATATCTGAAACAAATGCCACACACACACACACACACACACACACACACTTCCTTTCCCCAATCACAAATGTTCCTCCTAAAAATGCCCTTCAAGACGTAAGCTTATCAAGCAAACAAGACCTGCCACTTCCCAATTTTAGCACATTAGAAAGGGCAGAGATTATTTCTGTTTACCTTTTTGTTCCTGAGAGTAATTAAATTTTTTTGAGATAGAAACACCCGCTTGTGAGATGTCCAACATTTCAGTGTTGGTTTATCAACAATCAGCTTCTCACTTGGAATAGCTGGAATGTAAATTCATTCTTTCTCACATGGTCCTCTCTCCAGATTCTGTCATTCAGCTACAAATTTGTGCTATGATTAGCGTCGCTTTTTGTCCTGAAGATTCTCCACCAGCCACGTGTCAGAATTCAGCGTAAAGCAGCACTGTGCACATTTTGCCATTACACACGCTCTTACTGTGCAAGTTCCCAAACCTTGTTAAGCACCTATTTCTGCTCCAGTGAAACAAAGAGACAGCAGTGCCATATGTGGTAAGGGATTTTGGGTGCCTCGCATGAGGTAAGCAGGCAAAAGGTGTGGTACAGTGAGTGACCAGCCCAAAGGAAGAAGTCACCAAACATCAGGGTCTATCGTTGCTGTTTGGAAGAATAGAACTTCCACGAAAAGCAACCATTGGATGTTTAATAAATTTAGCAACAAAATTCTAAGTAACACAATAGCAGTTTTATAATTTTATGCATAGAATTTTTCTTTCTCATCCCAAGAGATAAATGACTTATTGATCTATTTCTGCCCTCTGTGACTGAACTTATAAAGCATGTAATTCACACTTTTCTCGTGTATTCAAATCTGTGCATTTCAGAAGAGATTTTGATGCCAAGAGGTATCTGTATGCAGGAAAAACAGGATTTCTCATACTTACAATTTTGTTTAAAATATTTAAGCTCTTTGGGAAGTTGGTAGAGAAGTAATGTTTAGATAACCACTAATTTCTAATTCTCAGCAGATACGAAACAAATCATTTAACCTTATGGAGCAAACCACATTAGCTACGCATGTTGATTATTTACATACACGTAGTGAGAAGGGATACTAAAGATCTATTTTTGTACAAAGTTATTTCTGTAATCATTAGCACTTTGGCCAGGAAACGTGGGGGTAATGATGCTTTCCTAGTTCAGACTTTTTTCTTTCTCAGTCACTTTACCCATTTATTTCTTTACCCATTCGCTTATTTTTAAGCACAGATGCCTGTACTTTCCAATTCCTGAAGGATGAAGTCTTAAAAGTTCACTTTACCAGGATACTTGTCATTGCTTAGGAAAATTTCTGCAAAAGTATAAAGAATAAAACTCCATGAAGAATATTTATCTGTTGTTGTTATTCATTTTGTTCCATTTCAATCTTGTAGAGACACTGGAGGGAGAAGTTGGGGTGAGGGGGAGCTCAGTAGATTCCCTAGGATCCTTCTTCCTTCCTTCGTAAGCCCATGGAAATTAAAAGCAAATACTGCATTACCACAGTATCTATGCACAAAGCCGGAATGTCAAAACACTTGTCAGGAAATTCCAAAAGTTCCCCAGTCTAATTATGTGGGTGTTGTGGCCTGAATGCAATTTTTTTCTGTTCCTCTTTTCCTTGTTAAATTTATACCTTCAATGCTGTTATATTTGAGTGATAAAAACTGTGTCATAATTTGCCCAGGGTGTGCAATGTGGCCAAGTTCTTCCTGTGCCTAAGATACTTAACTTGGCATTTCCTGACTTGGAATTTCTTATCCATTAAGCAATTTTTTCATTAATGTGCACCATACAGCACATGCACTTGAGAGAGGGGAAGAAAACAAAGGTAAGGATATTTGTAAACACATAGCGTCTGCAGAAAACAGTTAGATAAGACCAGGTTTGCCATTTGAATAAATACGCTTTTTAAGGCATTCACCTTATTTTACTAAGCATCATAAGAGGAAGAGAAAGGCAGAAGTTTATTTTGTATTTTTTAAATAAACACATTGATGAACTTGCCTCTTTTATTAGCTATAAAATAGAAACTTAGCCTTTGTTCAGACACAAGTCTAATTTTTCAATAGAATATACACAAATTTGAATGACGACTCCTCCTTCTGAGTGGACAACATGAATGCTTAAGAATTTAGAATTTGGCCAACGACTTCGACAAGGTGAAGAAATAATTAAATATGGAGATCCAAACTTTGACTTAACGCAGATCTAGAAGGGAGTTGGGAGTCCCGGCAGATCAGAGATCTCCACAAACTACATTTGAATTTAAATTAGTTCCAGTGTGGTACAAAGGAAAAGTGACAATGTATTTAGTTAATATCATAGTCGATCGAAGGAACACTTTTTCTGTACAAGTGTAGGAAACTATGACTAATGTCTACTAGATTTGTTTTCTCTCTGTTTCTTAACTGACTTGTGAGTTCTCTCTCACTCTCGCTCTTGCTCTCTCTCAGTTTTGCAAGTAGGACCGAGTTAGTTGGAGATGGTGGCCTTGCCTGCATGCCCATCCACACTGTTGGTTTTCTTGCCTAATGCCTACTCCCTGAGAACCTTAACTCCACATGTAGAGTCAACTTGTGCTGGCCTTTACGTCTGTCAAGTTACCTTGGCGCTCTCTTCTGCCACATGGTCATCTAGTCACTGTGCACTCTTTAATGGGGCACTTGGCAAGAGAAGGAACATCCCCCTCTTAATTCACAGGTGTCATTTAATCAGTTGCTCGATAGTCGTGTACTGCACAACGCGTGTGCCCGACACACGCACTGCTGTCCCTGTGAAGAATGTACTTTTCCAACTCATCCTGACTTTTCCCTTCAGAAGAACTCAGAGTGTCTTCCACAGCCTGGTGAGCCTAGCAGGCTCCCGCAGGGTTTAATGACCCTAGGCCCCGATGTTGCTCCACTGGGCTTATGAAGCTGTCAGTCATTTGTTCACCTTCTCAGCATACCAGTGTCTCCTGTCGTGACAGATGTCCCTGAGGGAGGGAGGAGAATCCTAATGACAGGCCTGCGCTCTGAGGTACTGTATGTTCCCAGTTTCTTAAAATTGTCTACTGTCTCGTGAAACGTTCAGTGCCTTTAAACTAACTTACCTAGCTTTCCTCTCAGGCGAGGAGGTCCCAAGGATCTAGTGTTCTCTCATTTTTAAGATTCATTTCTGCACCCTTGTCTGCACGTGTGTGGGGGGCTACCCTCTGCTACTCATCCTCCCAGGTAGAATTCACCCTCCCGCCCTCTGTGCCAGCATTTCCCCAGAAATGTCTATTAGACACTGCATTCATAATAACAGCAGGAGAGATGGGAAGATATGGTGAACATATACATGTGCCACTTATCCCCCTCAGGACGCACTTATCCCGTCATTCTTGTCACTTCTGAAGCAGTTCCGGAAGTCCACTTTTGTGAATGTCTCTATTTGCTCTGTTGTGGCTACAAGTCCTGAACAGATTTTAAGCATTGACCTTTCGTGAGTGTTTTGACTTTGAAGAAGAACCGGAAGTTGCATGGTGCCAAATTCAGTGGATAAGGTATTTGGGGGTGATCCAGCCTTTCAGTCACACTCTCTTGGCAGCAGCATTCTATGCCATTTTGTCCATATCTCATAAAAATAGTCATGGACGAGGACTTCCACAACTGCTTCAGGAAGCGTCAAGACCAGTGAGATAAGCTTGTTTGAAGCGAGGGGAAGTATTCTGAGGCGTGTTCATGGCAATGTGACTTTCAGTGTGATATTTTTAAAATTTTCAACACACAACATTTTTTGGTTTAGTCCTTGTACATATTTCTTTTAGGATGTATCAGAGAAGGAACTTGAAAAATAGAAGGTTTTACATGAAGGACTATGAAAAGAGAAGTACTACAGCCATTGAGGCGATGGAGGGGGAAAGGTGGAAACGAAATCTTTATAGACAGCTTTTGGGAATGGTTTTACAAGACACGAGCCTATTTCCATCGAGCCTATTTCCATCGGTTGAACCCTGCACCTGTGTTTCTTCTGTCCTCCAAAAGAAAATCACTTGGTATCTGAATATCTGCCTCCCACACAGCACATCTGTCCTGTGCTTCACATTGTAGAGGGAGAGTTCAAAATGAATCTGGATACTTGCTCTCAAGGGCATCCACGCCAACATTTATGTTTTCTGAGTGGGAATTTGCTCAGTCAATTTTGTGGAAATATTTAAGAACACAGAAAGTAAGAAGCATACTCCTGCAGAAGGTATGAATGCGAAGAATTAAGGAGATAGCACTGTCTCCCAGTGGAAATTCATTTATGAGACAAGAAAAATTGTCTTATTTACAGTAGATTAATTCCCGGAAGTGGCATAAGCACGAGGAATGTGTGTGAAATTCTTGACTAATCAAATAATATAAAGAAGTTTTTATTTTAAACAGTATTGCCATGAAATCACTTCCAAATCTGATATTTTTCTTAGAAAATTATAAAACAAATAGAAATATTAGAAAAATAGAAATAAGTACTAAGTGATGACAATTTGTCTTTATATAAGCATTTAAAATGAGCACTAATGTTAATTTGCTATAAAATACATAAATATCTATCATATCTATTTTTACCTTTTCATTTTTGTTGCCTTAGATTTTTTCTTTATATTTCCCTTTATAAAATGGGCACATGAAAAATGTTCCTTACATTTCATTCTCAGACTATCAATAGCATGCAGAAATTACATTACTGAATTCAGATTTTGCAAATAAACAATCAAGAAACATGCGTGGAACTTATGGCATGATGATCTCGAAATTTGTCATTAAAATAATGTCAGATATGTTGGTGTACATCTGTAATTCCAGCACTCTGGAAGGCGGGCTGAGGCTGAGACTGAAGCCAAGGCAACCAGGCAGCTTAGTAACTTAGTGAAATCCTTTCTTTAAAAAGAAACAAAAAAATACTGGTGTTGTAGCTCAATGTGAAGGCCCTGGGTTCGATTTTCAGTACCAAAAAAAAAAAAAAAAGAAAAAGAAAAAAGAAAAAAGAAAAAAAAATGTCAGCCCCAGGTTTCTCACCACCATTTGCGAATTCAGCACAATTTTACCATTAAAAAATCAGTGACAGGGGAGGCTTTACGTGTTAAGTCCTCAACCCACCGATTTCGGATTCTCCCACTAAGCCTCAGAGATAGATGATGTTCTCAAGTGACAGCCCCCCCAAAAAAAAACAGGGCTCTGAGAAACAAAACAGAGGCCCACATCAGGGAGGGGAAGGCGGAGTCCCTACACAGCTCCGGATGTCCCGCCCCCTGAATATTTTCCCTGTGACCTTGACCATTGTCTTAGGTCCTCAGGCAGTACGTGGTTGAATCATGGCTCTGACGGCTAGGAAGCTGAACTTCTCCAGTGCAACACAAAAGAAAATAATGCCCAATTATAGAGGAAGTGCAAAAACATCCCAAGATGCTTACATTTTCCCTATGGAAATTAAACTACCTTGTTTAATTATTTATGCAACTAACAACCACCAAACTTCTTTTGTCTTAAAAAATCTCTCCTTCAATTTTCCCCTCTGTTGCTCTCCCCCTCAGTCTTCTGTATTGATAAAAGCACATTGGCTTTCCATTTGTGTAATCTAGGACTAGTCAAGATAGAAAATTTTTTCTCTGTGCAATAGTTTTTTTTTTAAACTAAAGCTTAAGGACAATTGAGTGTTCAATAGATGGGATATTGGGGACCCCTGATTTCGTCATCACAAGCTGAGTTAAAATACCTAAGAGAGTGTAAGTGCAACATAAATCGTTGTCATACTGTGTTGTTTAGGGGACAATCACAAAAAAAAAAAAAAAAAAAAGCTGAACATGTTTGGTCCGGATACAATTTTAAAAAATACTTTCCATCCTAGGTTGGTTGAATTCACCAGTGCAGAATCGATAGGTACAGAGGATGACTATGTTAACGTATTGTATCCTCACAGGAACCCGTGCAGTTAGCGTCACTATCATTTCTATTTTATTTAAGGTGCCAGATAGTTTATAAATAAAAATACATCTCAGTTTCGTATTACTAAAGTCGATAATGGAGGAAGACAGAAGCAGAGGGGACAGAGTGAGAGAAGGGAGGCAAAGAGGACAAGTCTTGTAGGAGAACAGACAAGTCACATGCACAGGCCACAAGTATTAACAGATTAATGACTTTAGCAAAAAAACACCAACATATAAATGATTAGATTAAATACATATATAAACACTGTCAAAATTTATTAGGAGAAGGATTTGAATTTCAGCCTAATATTTGGAAGTATACATATTTCTGAAATGTTCTCATTTCTCATTTGATGGAGAAAAATTTTTATTCATACCTTCTGGAGATAGGCTGAGAAAATAGTCGTTTCATTGAACAAACTTCCATCTTTCACAAGGTCTTCTGGACTTTAATTGATGGCCCTTTATAGCTTGCCTGTACTTTGGTGAGATTAAACCAAAAAGTATAAAGAGGGCACAAGCGACTGCTTGTCCATCCTACTTTACTGGCCAAGTCTACCATGAAATTAAACTACAGCCATCATAATTGAAAAGTAAATTATCTGTCTTGAACCAAAATGCTCTCAGTATGTTTAAAATAGCTCCACATACTACCTGCAACAATAAACGTACTATGCAGGAATTTAAACTGGATTCTTTTCTTCTCTTTAATGAAAAGCTCATGAATATAGTAAATGCTTTTAGCATGGGAAGTTAATATGGTTTTCCACTCAAGTGAAAATAATTCATTACTTGAGAAGGATTGGATGATCTAGGCTCAGTGTCAAGTGTTTCCATTTTCTGTTATGGTTTCCATCTTTAAAAATGTGGACAGAAGGGTGGATTTGAATGTCAAAAATGACCGCCTGTATTCTGTGTGACCAGGGTGGACATGAGGTGTCTCTTCCTTCAGCAAGTATTTTCAGCTCTGTTTAGCGTTTGTTGTGATACATCTTACCGACCTACAAGATTGTAGGCCACGGGGTTGCACAATGTGGGGGACCAGGGTGCAAGATCCACACGAATGCTCCCCCTTGCAGACCTAGCAGATTGACTATGTCTAACATTTTCTAAATGTCTATCAAAGATGGATGCTAAACATCTCGAATTGGCTCTGAATGACCAGATCGAAAAGTTCAGCCTAAGCATTGAAAAGAAACTTGCTATGCACTGCTCTCTTCACACTCACTCACACAACTGTGTACTCCCTGCGTGCCTATTCCTTCTCCCTGGACTTAGACTGTTGTCACAATCAGCTCATGAAGCTGTCAACATGTCCACGGAGACCACTTTATGATGGCGAAGCAAAGGCAAAGTAACATCGGTGCAAATCCCATGGTTGTTAACTAAACAAACAGAACTCACTTAAAATGACTTTTACAGTTGAGGTCCCTGCTCTGAACTGCTCCCCACTACTCTGTTTCCATTTCTGAGTCACATCTTTGTTAGCACCACCATGGGATCCTGAATTCAAGTTGCTTGTGTTTTGTTAAGTTTTGGGAAGACTCATTCTAGAGTCTGAATTTCCCGTGGGCGTATTAGAAAAACACACACTACTGTAAGGGGGTTTAGCATGGGTTAAATATTGTGCATTTATACTGTATTCTTGTATCAGATTTTAAATCTTCCCTTGAATTGGGGGTATGCTGTGAAAGATAGCCCGGTGAAAAGTATATTACTGTAATGTTTGCGGATAAGGAACATTAGAACATTGGGATTCTTTAATTTTTATTCATGCTTTGCAAAAGAGCATTCATTAAGTTCTTGCCATACACCCAGCATTGGCTGAATGTTAGGTAGGAAGAAGAAATGCATGCAAAGAAGCAGCAGCCATCCATGACATTCAAGGATTTTATGACGTTTATGAGGGAGGGAAACATGAAGGAATCCTTCCAACACAGCACTGCAAGGGCCATGGCAAAGGTATGGCCCACATGACCGGGGGTTGTGATGTGGTGCCTGAGGAGGTGGTGATACATTTTGGAAAGTGAGTATGAATTTAACCATCAAAGAGGAAGAATGTAGTATTATACTACAGATGCTTGATAGATTCTCTTAATGATTAGACTCTTTAAACTCTCGTAATAATTGGAAATTGTTTGCTTTTTCGATCTTGCAGGCAAAAATCCTACTTAAGCCTCATTCAAAGTTAGGTGACTTAACTTCCAGCAGTAACAGACACCCACAAGACAGTGACATATGGCAGGAGAAATAGGACAGCAGTTGGAACACTTCCTAGCGAGCACAAGGCCCTAAGTTTGATTCCCCAGCACCACATAAGTGGGGTATGGTGATGCATACCTGTGACCCCAGCCCTCAGGAGGTTGATGTAGGAGGTTTACCTTAAGTTTGAGGCTAGCCTGGGCTCCACAGTGAGTTCAGGACCAGCCTGGGCTACAAAGTGAAACCTTGTGTTCAAAAAAAAAAAAAAAAAAAGAAATGTCGCTTGGGTTGGTTTTCTGCCTATCATCTCAAAATTCTGGGAGGCTGAGGCAGGAGGATCACAGATTCATGACCAGCCTGGGCAACTTAGTGATAACTGAGACTCTGTCTCAAAATCAAAAATTAACACAGCGGGGGAAGGGATATATAGTTCAATATGCCTTGGCCTGGAACCCCAGTACCATAAAGAAGATTTTAAAATATTAACATTCAGTTGAGCAGGTGTGAAAAGGACATGAAACAATGCTGTAGGCAGCATAAATTAGTGTGGCTCTTTGGGAAAGAATCCAGAGTTTGCTAGATAGAGCCTTAAAAATGTTTATATGCCCTGGGATAGTAAATTTCTGGAAATAAATCCTAAAATATTTTAACCACTAAAAATTTCTATCACTTGGTTGAATATTAAGTAGCCTTAGAAAATTATAATTTTTGAAGACCATGCAATATAAAATGTGCTTGTCTTAAACTATAAAAACAAGATGCACAAGGCAATATTATTCCAATCATGTTTGCAAACAGAGAAAAATGTCCATGATATATAGTGTACAGAAACACATCGCTACATTAACAATGACTGTGTTTGAGTAAGGAGATTACAGAGGGCTTTTTAAACAGAGCTCATTATAAAGTTTAAGGTGTTATTTACTAGCAGTCATAGTCCCCATTTTCAGGGTGCACTCTGGTGATTGTGGCATTATCTGCAGTCCTTTGCCATTACACCCATTAGGGAGCTCCTCAGTGGCCTTTGAGGACTGAAATCTCCTCTGTCCTTCCCTGGCTCCAAACAACTCACGGTTTTTCTGTAAGTAAACCTTTGCCTTCCCTCGATTCCACATACTTAGAATTACGTAATATATGAGACTAGAGTTTTTCAGCTTCCATTGGATTAAAATATTTCTTCAAAGAGCATGTTAAACAATGTTCCAAACCAAAAGCATCAATTTCAACTGTTTAGTTTTCTACTAAAAGCCAATCAGGAAAGAAGTGAAGAACTTTGATTACTTAAGAGGAGGAGATAGTTAAAGCAGCCCCGGGTTATCGGGAGCTGTAAAATCTCCCTACTTAGAGGCTATAAATAGATCCATAGCACCACGTGTTGCTGCAATCCTGACCGTCTTTCAAGGTTGAGGTAGAGCAGATGATAACTCCTTAAAGGTTGTTCTCAGCCTGACAAGAGGATAATGGGTGGAAAAGACAAAGATAAGAAGAGTCATTTGTCAGACAAAACCAGAGGAAACACTCTTTGGTGGTGCTGGGGGTCAATCCCAGGACCTCCACACTGAGCTACACTGAGCCCCCTTCTTTTGCTTTTCAGGCAGGGTCTCACTAAGTTGTCCAGGTTGCACTTGGAGTCGCAGTCTTTCTGCCTCAGCTTTGTAGAGTGTGGGGGTAACAGACCTCACCATCAGGGCCATCGGGCCCAGCTGCAACATCCTTTTATTTTAATTGCTGTAAATTCTGAACATAAGTTACTATAAATTTAACATTCTGGAACATTTTATTGAAAGAATGCAAAGATCCTGTGACCCCCAGCTGTGTTTCATTTTTTCATTTTTAATTCCTGCACATTAGTCATTTATATTTGGCCACATAATTGCAAAGATGCTGGTTAAGTGTAATTGTGACCACTATGATTTTAAAGCCATTTTTAGTAAAATTACAACCTCAGTTCCATATGCAGTCGTGTGATTATCTGCAAAAAGATGTGTGTACTTCAGACTAGTATGAAGTATATACACTAAGTATTGAGTAAAGAAGTACTAAGCATGCGCATGATTTTATAATTATACTCATCAATGTATTTACATTTGAAAATACTATGTGAGGATTGGGGGGATATAGCTCAACAGTTAAAGCACTTGCCTAGCAAGTACAAGGCCCTGAGTCTGATTCCCCAGCACTACGTAAAACTGGGCGTGTTGGTGATCGCCTGTAATCCTGGTACTCAAGAGGCTGAGGCAGGAGGATTGCCATGAGTCTGAAGCTATACTGGGCTACATAGTGAGTTCAGGACCACCGTGTTCTACAGAGCAACACCTGATTTCAAAAAAAAGAAAATACGACATGAAAGTTTTTTTTATTCCCTCTTTCTTTTTTTTAGAAAAAGGAAGATTTTAGTGTTTGATTTCCACAGATCTTTCTAATGTCCTTTTTTAAAAATAAGGTTATTTCTAAAAGTTTGATAAACTGTTTATGTATAATAAAATTTATCATATTCAATTTATTCTGTTAACCATTTTAAGTGTACTGTTTCGTAGCCTGAAGAAAATTCACGTTGTTGTATAACTGTCATTACCAGCCAGTTCTAGAAGTTTCTCATCTCACGAAACTGAAATTCTCTGCCCATCAAACATCCCTTCTTGTCCATCCTTTCCTCTGTAGAAGGATGTGGCCAACACCATTTTACTTTTTCTCTCTTGAGTTTGACTACTGCCTCGTATCTCATCTGAATGGAATGAAACAGTATTGGTCTAGTTCTGACTGGCTTATTTTACTCAGAAAAAAGCCTTCAAAGTTTAGGGACGACATGTATGTCAGAATTTATTTCCTTTTTAAGACTAATATTCCATTGTATGTATGTGACACAATTTTTAAATCATTCCCCTTCTCCGTGGACGTTTGAATTGCTTCCACTTTTGACTGCTTGAGTATATATTTTTTGATGGCAGAACATTTCTTGAAGTGTTCACCATGACACACAGAGAAGTTGATCCTTTATTGATATGAGGATGCCCCGGACTGGTCTTCTCAGGGTTCTTCTGAGTCAGCTTTTCAGTACTTTGACAAAAAATATTGAGGTAGTCAACTTTCTAGATACGGAAGGCTTATCTTGGCTCAGTTTTGGGGCTTTCAGCCCACAATCATCTGGTCCCTGTGCTTTTAGCTCTGTGACAAGGCACTGCATTGTGGAAGGATCATGTGCATTGTATTCACCTCCCAGTAGCCAGAAAGCAAAGGGAAAGGAAGAAGAGGGGCCAACGTCGCAAAATCCTTTCCAAGGTCGTGTCCCCAAAGATCCAACTTCCTCCCAAGAGGCAGTACATGCTAGGGTGTTCCCCACTTTCTGGGAATACTACAGGCTGGTGACCACGCCTTCAATGTGTGGCCTTGAGATAGCACACTTGCCCCGTCCCCATAGGAGAGGCTCTGCGTAGCTCCTTGACAGCAGGATCCACACCTGTCTTTTTATAAGAATATAGTTAGTTAATGGCGTGATAGGTTACTGTGACTTAGTAACGTGGAGCAGCCTCCAACCTCACTGACAGTACTGTTATATTGAGCAGTTGGCAGAAATTTTAATGTGGAAATTTCTTAATCTGGGAAGTTCATTTTAATACTATTTCCTGTATGCCTTCTCTCTACAGTGCTCTCTGCTCTCTTTCTAAAAGTTCTAATAATTTGGATTTTAGACTTCCTAAACTTTCTGTAATTTTTTAATCTTCCTCTCCAATATTCCCAGCTTTTAGTTTTGCCTTTTTGGCAATATTGTCAAATACAATTTCTAATCTATTTTTCTAATTTCCAATTTAAGCTACCATAAGTTTAATTTCTATTATCTATTCTTTCTTTTTTAAAATAACAGTACACCTTTCTTTTTTGAAGGCCTTTCTTATAACCTGGATGATATTATGTATAGCATTTTGAAATGTTCTTGTTTTTCAATGAATTGCTTCTGTTTTCTTAGATTCCTCTTTTCCTTCCATGTTGGAAGCTTTTGGAAAATCCTGGGAATCTTCACTTCCAGCATGTAAAACAAATCCCCTTAGCAGTTCTAGGCTTCTGTGTGGGGAAGAAGGGTCTTGAAGAGGAGTAGGCAAGGTTGAACGCATCCCGCTTTGATACTTGCATGAGTCCATACACTCTCACACTTCTCTGGTGTCAGTTCTGTGTGGCATGGGCATCTCGGTTCCTGAGACTTGCTGTCTTCCCTCCTTCCCTGTCTTCCTTTCTTTTTCCCTTCCTTTGTCTTTTTTTAAAGTTGGCCGCGTACTGAATTTTTAAAGTATGTTTAGCACTTATGTGTGTTTGCGCAGCGCTGCCTAGGTGCCACTGTAGCTGCAAGTTCTCTGACTCAAATCATTTTTTTGACTTTCCCCCATCTTTTATTAATGTATCTATGTCATACGCAATTGTTACACTGAGCTTGAGAATTTCGTGCACATGCACATTGTGTCAACTCCCCATTTCCTTTCTCTCCTTCTTTTTTGCCCTTTCACATCCTTCCCGATCCCGCAAAAGTCCCAGCCTCTCATTCATTTGACTCTATTTGTGTTCTGGGATTCCCATACTAGAGAAACCATGTGATACTAACCTTCTGCATGTCACTCACTTCACTAAGGATGATGGTCTCAAATTGTGTCTACTAACCTACAAATGACTCAAATTTATCTTTGTGGCGTAATAGTGTTCCGTTGTGTATGTATACCACATTTTTAGTATCCATTGGTCTGTTGATGGATGGATATTTCGGCATCTTCCACAATTTAGCTATTATTTGTTGTGCTGCTATGAACATGGGTGTATACATGTAACTCTGTTATATGTTGCTTTTAAGTCTTGTGGAAAGACAACCAGAAGAGGTATCACTGGGTAAAATGGAATATTTATTTTCAGATGTTTGAGGTGTCTCCACACTGCTTCCATAGAGGTTGTACCAGTTTACAGTCCTATACGCGATGTAAAGGTGTTCCTCTTTCCTCAAAACTCACCAGCACCATCGTTGTTTGTGTTCTTGACACACGCCATTCTCACTGGGGCAAGAGGATCACAGTGTCTTTGATTTGCATTTCTCTAATAGCTAAAGATGTTGAACATTTCATGTATTTGCTAGTCATTTAAACTTCTTGGGAGAACTGCCTATTCACTTCAGCTGCCCCCTTTTTAAAATCAGGTTTTTGATTTTGAGGAGTCTATTTTTCTTCAGTTCAATTCTATCTATTAGCCTTCTGTTTGAGCTGTAGGTAGTAAACATTTTTTTCCCCATTCTCTTGATTCTTTCTTCACTCTGTTAATTCTTTCCTTTGCTGTGAAGAAGCTTTTTAAATTTAATATAATTCCATTTGTTGATTTTGGTTGGTAATTTCTTTTTCATCAGTTGTCCCATTAAGAAAGTCTTTGTTTATGCCTATGTCTTCAAGCTAAATATTTTTATTGACTATATATCACTTCGAAATACATAGTCACAAAGATATAACTTATGTTTCTAATTGTCACAATGGTGTTTAATGAATTTGTTTTTCTTTTATCAATAGCATGCCAAGATAAATAATAATGTAATATTACAATATATAATAATTTCTCATATGTATTTTATAAATTCGCATACATATGAATTTAATATTAGCTAGATCATGCTTATCACCTTTAGTTTTGTCCTCTTTTAAAATTTAATTTTATATGATATTCACTTAATCTTCTTTGTATAATGTTGGATCACTTTTTAAATATTCTTCAAATGTCCTATTGCAATTTTAATTGGAATTATATTAATCTTATAATTTTGAAAGAATTGACATCTTACCACTTAGTATCCCCTTTTGAAAATAGAATACTTTTTTATGTTTCCTAGTGTAATTTTATCACAATATGCTTTAAGAATTTCTTTTCCCCTTAAGATTAAATCTAAGATTATCACATATGATGACTATAGTATTTATATCATTATATTATTAGCAGAAGCACGTAAAAGAGAATTTTATATCACTATATTTATATCAAGGTTCTTTACTATAATCTGGTGGCTGTATCAGTACTGGTTTTGCCTGTCATAGTTTTGAAGCAGATCAAAATAGGTCACAAAGTAAGAGTTTCTCCTGTCTGTGATAATAGCTGCAATTATTTTTCTTCCACGCTGTGCACAGTGTTACGGCTTTTAGGGCTGTCATCGAGGTTCCCGAATTGCTCTTGATTTCCATGGACATGCATCTGTGCTCACCGTTAAGAAGCTTGTGTAACAGCAGTGTTATTTATCATATCAAGGAAGCAGTCACAAACAATCAGACTGTAAATTCGGAATAATCTTTGAATACAACAAAATGTTCCTCTATTACGTATTCAGTGTTTTCCCCTCTGATGCATTCAAATGTTTAGCTAGAATAGTAAAATTATTTTAAATAAATATCAGCTTAATCCCATGTCTTCCCCCAATAATTGTTATTTTATCAGTATATATTTGTGATTCATAATACATGCACTCGACTTCAGGAATCCGTGCGTATACCTGTCGCATCTTCATCGTCTTTACTTGTCCCATGCCCTGCCCCGTATCCCCATCCCCAATTCCCTTGCTATTTCCCTATCGTTCACCTCCGGTCTTCTACCATTTCTCATCTGTTGTGAATTTGAGTTGTTTGTAGGAAAATGAAACCACATGAAACCTCAATACTAAGCAAAATAAACTAGTCAGAAAAGATTAAAGATTGTATGGTTTCTCCTATATGAGCAACCCAAAATCTCATATTTCCAAGGTACGTCATTCTTTTAGTATACAGCAGTTGTTTCAGTACACTGTTTTTATTTACTTCTGTTCAAGGTTGATTTCTACCTACACATTTGCAAATGGTTCAGGCCGTAACTTTTCTCTAAAACTTTTCTTGTCAGACTTTTAATCATCTATAAGCTTTCCAATTTCTTGTGATTTATAATTGCTTCTAAAGTATCACATTCTGCCTTTTAAAAACTTGGCAGAATTCATCTATATAATTCTATAAACATAGTGGACAATTTTGTAGATAATTTTTGTTATAGAAAAAGATTTAAACTATCATAATCAGATTTTTTATTATTTCTTCTCATAATTTTGATAATTTATGCTTTGTTAGCAAGAATCCATTTATTAGAATTTTATGATGTGCTGGCCTATAATTATAATAATATTTTAAAAATCATCTTCATGACTATTTTCTTATATTCCCATTCTCATTTCCACATTTTGTGCTTGAATTTTCTTAATTTTTTAAGAACTGAAACTTAACGGAAGGCTTTTTCTGAGTCATATTGTTCTTCATTTCCTACAGATTTGGTGTTATTGTTACTTTTATCTTTTGCTGACTCGTCAGTTTTGCCGCTACCTTTTTCTTTTTGTCCAATTTTTATCGGTGTATATATGAGGCATACAATGCTTATAATAAGTTTGAAAATTTTTGCACATATATATTGTGACATCATTACAATCCTCTCCCCTCCCCCTTTTGTCCCTCCCATCCACCTTCCTCCCCTCTGACTCCCAATATCTCGCTGATTTTCTTCTATAAATTGCCTGTATTTTAGATTTCTCAAAACATATGACAGTTTACCTTGTGAGCTTGACTCACTTCACTAAGCATGAGTGTCTCAAGCAGCATCTGTTTATCTGCAAATGTCTCAAAGCTATCTGTTTTTACGGAAGAGTAGTACTCCACTGCATACGTATACCACAATTTTTGTGTCCATGTGTCTGTTGATGGATGTTTCCGCATCTTCCATAATTTAGCTATTGTTTAGCTATGTTGCTATAAAGATGGGTATACATGTATCTTTGATACCTGTTGCTTTGAACTCTTTTGCAAACACAACCAAAAGAGGTGTTGTTGGGTCAAGTGGAATATTTATTTTCAGCATTTTGAGGAATCTTCATACTGCTTTCCGTCGTGGTTGTACTAGGTTACAGTCCCACCAGAAATGTAGAAAATTCCCTTTTTTCTCTACGACCTCGCCAACATCGATTGCTGTTTGAGTTTTCGGTATACCCCTTCTCACTGGGGTCAGATGGCGTCTCAGTGCTGGCCATTTGTACTTCTACGTCTGAGAGCTACTTTTTAATTTCAAATACTCATTTTTAAAATTTAGTCTTTGACTTAAAGCGTTTATTTTTCTTCAGTTCCTTATATATTGTAGTTGCTAGCTTTCTGTCTGAGGTGAAGGTGGTAATACTTTTCCCATTATGTTGGCTCTCTCTTCAGTCTGCTAATATTTTCCTTGGCCATGCGGAAATTTTAAATTTGATACAATCCCATTTGTTGATTTTGGGGCCTATTAGTCTTGCATGAGGTGTCCTATTAAGAAAGTTCTGCAAACTCAAATATGAAACAAAACAAAATCTGTACAAATGTGTGCAAGCATAGAGTACGTAGCAGGGTTAGGCTCAGATTAGTCTTAACGCTAAGTGAACTCACACATGAGTCCAAGGAAATAAAATATATGCAATGACTTCTCCAAAGGACAGTGTTGAATGGGGCTGACGCTTCCTCCTGTTCCTATCTAGGACTGCCTAGGGTGTCCCCAGGGCTGGGAGTAGGGAACAGAGACAAGACAGCTGTCCCAAGTCCCTAGGGCTGAGGCTGCGTGGGGAGGTGAGAGCAACACTGACAACGTCAACCTCCACATCCAAGGTGTCAGAGAAGGCAGCTCAGCGTGGGGACAGGCATGCAGACCTGCCTTGGGTGGTGAAGACACCCAGGAACCACTCAAGTGTGAGGGTGAAGGCCTACAAGATCAACCCTTTTGCCAGGAAGCGGGAAATGAGAAGCCCTAACACCATGTCCACCACCGCACAAACCAGAGCCCCAGCTCAGCATCCTCTGGCATGGGTGCTGCAGGCCTTCACTCTGGGTGGGTCCTGGACGCGGGGCACTAGAGAAGGAAGGAGTTGGTTGTGCTGGCGGCCTGAGCTGCCAACAGGGGCATACCCAGACTGCTTACCATGTTTATAGTGGGACCCGAGGGTGTCACCGTAGTTCGGGCCAGGCCAGCTGTGAGAGGAGGACTGCTCACTCGGACAGTTCCTGAGCCCCTTCCCAAACAGAATGAAAGCCTGCTGGCCTCACCCCTCCTGCCCTGGTAAGTGTGGGGGGAAGGCCCCCGCCCAGGTTTGTGATTTTCCTCCCGTGGCACCGGGTCTCGCTGCCTACAGGTCATGTGTATCAGATCTGGCTCTTTAAGTCGATTATTATTTTATGATAGACAAGAGCCCTTCTTGTTGTGACAGAGGCTCAGAACAACAAGCAGTGGCCTACCAGGGCCCAAGAAAATAGCCCCCCACCCATCTTCAATCTCCCGGCACAGGCCATTTTGAGCACTCGTCCCTGTTGCCGGCTGCACTGATCATGACACTCCTAGCCACACCACATGAGTGCCTCCTCCTATCAAGCACCCTGTGGTGGAGGAAGTCACCCAGCCATTTCTCAGTCCAAGGGGCCGGTGGCTGGATTTGAACTTGTGTTGACCATTGATACTTATTTACTGTATAAATATAATTTATCATTTGTATCATGAAAAAAGAGAAAGTTCTCGCCCACACCTATGTCTTCAAGAGTTTTACATATTTTGTCCTCTAGAAGTTTCAGTGTCTCAGTTTTGATATCTAGGTCTTTGATCCACTTGACTCGATTTTGTTTCATAATGATAGATCAGTGCCTAGATTCATTCTTCTGCATGTGGATAACTAGTTCTGCCAGCACCATTTGTTTTTGACCCCTTTATCAAAGATCAGGCAGTGAGTGTATTTAAGGTTGTCCCTACATCCTCAGTTGTTTTCCATTGTTCAATCTTCCTTTTTTGTGCCAGTACCATATGGTTTCTATCCCTGTTGCTTTGTAATATAACTTGATGCTAAATTGTAATGCCACCTGTTTTTGTCTTGTCGCTCAGTGTTGTTCTGGTTATTCAGGGTCTCTTTTGGTTCCATATGATTTTTAGGATTAATTTTTCAAGTTCTATGAAAAATGCTGTTGGAATTATACATTATATACTTCAGTAGGAGTTGTGTTGAATCTGTGTCTCGGTTTTGGTAATACAGTCATTTTGGCAATATTCTGCCTATCCAGGAATAGAGGATGTCCTTCTCTTTTCTAATGTACTTTTCAATTTTATTTTTAGCATAATGTAGTTTTTTTGTAGAGGTCCTTCACTAGTTAGATTTACTTCTTGGTATTTTTTTTTTGAGGAGCTATTGAGAGCAAGATTATTCTTCTCAGTTTTTAGTGAGTTCCCTGCTGATGTAGAGGAATACTATTGATTTTTTGTAGCAATTTTGTAACCTACAACTTGGCAGAATTTGTTCCTTAGTTCTTAGGGTTTCATGGTGCAGTTTTTGGGGTCTTCTACGTAGAGAATCATGGCATTTTCAAATATGAATAGTTTGATTTCTTTCCCATATTATTTTCTTTATTTTATTGTTTGTCTAATTGCTCTTGCTAGGGTTTGGGGGACTATGTTGAACAGAAGTGGTGAAAGAGGACAGCCTTGTCGTGTTCCTGAGAAGAAATGCTTTCAACGTCTCTTCACTTGCTATGATATTTGCAGTAAGTTTGGTGCATATGGCTTTTATCAGTTTATCGTAAGGTCCTTCTATAAGTATTTTCTTAACTTTTTTTCTTGACTGTCATTGTTTCTGTTTTTAACTAAGTTACCACCTCCATTTCCATTGTCTTCTTTTGTTAATATCAAAATTGTAATGCTATATCGTTTCTTTTGTGTCTTGTTTTCCCCAACCATGTCTATTTTGATATACCATAATTATCCCTAATTACAATGTATTTCCACTTATACATGGATACAAATTTTTATTCAGTGCTCTAAAATGTGTAACTTGTTGATTTTTGTGGCTACCATTTTGAGTTTCTAGTTTATTCCATTGTAGTCAGTAAAATATCTACTTTGAAGAAACCTAAAAGTAGGATTTTGGTGGGTGACTATAAACACTGCTGAATGACTACACACATTCTTTGTAGAGGACACAATGTGATATATAACTGTTAAATAATTTCAGCAATTAATTTATTCAAATGATCTATATTCATGTGTTGAGCCCATTTAGCTTTTCAAGGTGGTTATACAGTCCGACACTAAAACACGCTTCTCTTAAATTCTCCTTTTAATTCTAGCAGCATGGTCTTCATGCCTATTTACACCAAGACTCAGGTGTGTGCTGTACAAAATGATAGGCACCCGCCATATGGGACTTTGAAATTTTTAAATAATTGAAATTAAATGTAATTCAAGTCTAGTTGTTTCTATCACTCTAGCTTTACTTCTTGTGCTCAGTAGCCCCATGTGGCTAGTAGCTGCCATGCCGACGTGTCCATTGTCATAGAAAGTTCTATAGGACCGTTCTTATCTACACAGTTCTCCTTTATTGTGGATCATATCTGTGATTAGTGTTATTTTGTTTATGACTTGTTAAAATAAACATTAATTACTCTCTAGTTTTTCTTTTTATTGCTTGATACACATTTATACATTCTTTTATTTTTCATATCTTTACATATTTTTCTATCTTCTGTACTTGATGCATGAATCTATTGCTTATTTTAAAATGAATTTAGCAAAGTTATGTTTATTTTGCCCTTATATGTTTCATCTTTTGACATTTTGTTTTGTGTTTTTAAAAAGCCATTTCTCTAACGTTCTTATTGGTTTCCATCTTTTGATGCACGTGTAGAATATTGGTCAGGACTCTAAGTTCAAGCACATACTTGCCTGGGCACAGATCCCATTTCAACATCTTAAGAATCAGCAGCTCTTAGATTCTTTGTGCCTAAGGGTCTTCTTTTATAAAATTGTGAAAATTGGGACAAAAATAGTACTCATTACACAAGATTATTGAGAGGTTTGAATGTGCTTGGTATATAGTAGGTTCTTATAACTACTATTAGAAATTCCCTGATCTATTTTTCCTATAGAAAAACTGAATGTATTTTTGTTAGACTTCTGCTGTTAAATTAAAAAAACAATGCAGCCTTTCTTTATCAGTTGACAGTTACATAAAGAAAATTTATGAAAGACGAGGTCGTTAGTTTGCTCTTATCCCTAACCCTAACCCTAACCTCCACCTTGTAGACACATTACATGATTTTTGTTGGAATGATCTGAAGCCACTGTCTTATTACTTATTATTTCAGCTTACATAGTTCTGCTTTTGCAAATGATTTTTTTACATTCTGAAATGCAATCGTAAGTATTTAAGTCACTTTGGGTCCAAAGATTTTCAATGTTTACTGTCAGATTGGTTAAGCCTTTCTTGTGTTCTTTCTTGTTTCATATATTTAAAATATTTAGCCAAAGAGAATCGCACTGTTTCGGTTTTGAACTTGCCTTTATTTCCTTAACAATGATTGAAAAATAGAAAGATTCATCCCAAGAGCCAAAAGTAATTAAAGCTCAGTTGATATGCTCAAAAATGTAAAATGTAGACATGCAATTTCCTTTACTTATTTTCTCTGTTTAAACTATGCAGTCCTCTATGTTTGGGTGGTGTCCACTTGGCCACTGCATTATAGGTGTGTTACTTTCTACATGCTTTTCTTGGAAGCTTAAATGTGTCTCTTTCCTCTGCTAAATAGAACCGTATCATCATATATGATTTCCATTACCAAATGTATCTAGCGTCTCAGTCTGCATCTTCATTTCTGGACTCTCTCTAGTACAACAACTCTTGGTCTTAATAGATTATTTCCACAGTTCTGTTATTCGTAAAATGTTCATATTTTCATCAGTAGATAATAAGATTGGATTAAATGATCTAAAGGTTTATTCCCGGAATAAAAGGTTATGATCTATAACTGCTATTCCTTTATCATTCCACCAATGGTGCTCCTTAAAATTCTTTCAACTCCCCTCTCTGAATTTGTTCTTGTTTCATTATTAGTCTGAAAGCTAGCCGTTGTTTCTTTAACAGATTGAATTCTTTAACGGAAACACTCAATTTTTCGAAAGCACCCATTATCTGTGATGCCCTCGAGGCAAATCTGCTGTGATTGGAGGCTCCAATGTCCAAAGAAGCCATAGTCAACTCCCTTGTTCTCAGCATGTCACTGCACAGCACTTCCTTTCTTCCTTCTTATCCATGCTTGAACTCAAATCTTCAAGCCACAGAATAATTCACTTTTTGCTGTCCCTCAGGAAAGTTGGTCATTAGTATCAGTGCAAGTGGGACAAAGAATCAGTTGGTTAACATTTAAAAAGTTTCAACAGTACGTAATCACCTTGAGCCTCGCTTCACTTGGAGAGTTCAAATCACATCCTTCTTCTCCAGAGTATGAGGTCAATAAATACGGTCACACTAAAAGAGAATAGCCCGTCTCTATGCGGCTCATAAAGTCACCCTGGCTTACTTACCTTTTTTTCCCCTGTAACTCAATACCAGACACCCACAACTTAAGAAGGATTCACTTTAGCTCAGACTTTCAGAATGCCAGAGTCTATTCCTGGACGACTGGCAGCCGCGGGAGCACGTGGTGAGGCAGAGGTGGAGGCAGCTCCTCACTACATTGTAAACAGGAAGCCACGTGAACGAGGAAAGGCGGAAGTTGCATATACTCTTGCACATCCTTTCCCAGTCACCTCCCCATTCTGGGTTAAGCCTGTTCTGCCCCCATAGGTTATTCTGCTACATTCAAACTTAAGAGGGTCTTGGGGGAAACTCCTGATCCAAACCATAGCACACTCTAATCTAATCAAAGAATAATTAACTTCTGGCCACGAGTTCCACTTTACTTGGCTAGGTATTTCTTTCTCTCTTTCCCTCTCTCTCTCTCTCTCTCTCTCTCTCTCTCTCTCTCTCTCTCTCTCTCTCTCTCTCTCTTTCATTAATTTTAATATCTAGTACCATAAATGTTTCAAGTTTATGTCTTTAAAGTACTACTAATATTACATCTATTACAAGTGTTACTGTTAGCTCTAGGTGGTTATTGCTACTGCTATTACTTTTCATACTGAAACTTCATGCTCACTTTGGGAGCACATATACTAAAATTACAGCAATACAGAGGTTAGCATCTCTCCTGCACAAAAACGGCATGCAAATTAGTGAAGGGTTATATATTTTTTACATTGAGAATACCTTCAAAATTAATAGCCAAATAGAACCGTTAATTACCAATAATTTACAACCATATAGATAGTCTACTTGGGACATTATCTGTATACGATTTAGCAAGTAATTAATTAGTAATGTAGATATTTATAGACATATATTATTATTCTCAAACCTGTGTGATCTCTGGGCACGTACTGTCCCTGCTCTGTACTCCCCATCCTAGCCATCCCCACTCCTGCTTGGCCCACATGACGGTGAGAGGGTGCCAGGACTGGCAGCTTCAGCCACAGTGGAAAAGCTTTTCTAAGGTGGACCAAGTAGCAACTGTCAGACCTGAAAGTACAAAGTAGGTGGGCTGTAATGAGGAACCACACACCAGTGACACAGTCAGCATATTGCACATCCAAAGACCAACACCGTCCACTACCAGAACACAGAGATTGCTTTAAGGGGTCAAATCTACAACGTAAAAACACATCAAGTCAAAGGAACGCTCAAAAGCAAAATGAGAAAATACGGGGGCAAGATGGTGCAGAAAGCCCCCAGCTCACCAAGGGAGACCCAGGTAGAACCAGAAGAAGATCCAAAATTAATGAACTTCAAAAAAATTAACCTGCTGCAAGACTACAAGACAGACTCAGACAACAAACTATGCAAGGCACTTAAAGAATTTATAAAAAGTTCAGCCAAAGAAATTAAGGAGGAAACAAATGCAAAACCAGGAGAGCTCCAAAAGACAATGCAGGAACTGAATGACAAATTCACTAAAGAATTCCAAAAATATGAAAAGATAAAAGAAAAGCATCAGGAAATTAAAACCTCTATGGAAAGTTTAGGGAACAGAATGACCCAAAATGAGGAGAGAAATTCTGATTTAGAAGACAAGACCAAAATAATGGTGCACACTGTTAACAATGTTAAGATAACTCAATGTCAACTAGGAAGTACAATACAAAAGATTATAGAGGATTCAAAGAAACTTAATTTCAGAATAATAGGAATTCAAGAAAAAATGGAAATTCATATTAAAGGACTTAGAAACCTAATCACTGACGTCATAAGAGAAAACTTTCCATATATGGAAAAAGAAACAGACACGCAAATGATGGAGACATACCATACACCCATATAATATGACCAAAACAGAAGCTCCTCTAGACATATTATAATAAAGCTCACTGATAAAGTTTGAAAAGTTGGGATCCTAAAAGCTATAAGCTCCCCACCCCCCCCGCAAAAAAAACCCAAGAAGAAAACAAGTTACATATCAAGGCAAAACTATCAAGGCAGCAGTGGACTTGTCTAAACAAATACTAAGGGCCAGAAGAGCCTGGAGCGAAGGTCCCAAAGCCTCCCCCCCCCCCCCCGCCACAAATAGTAACTATCAAACAAAACTCCTGCACCCAGCAAAATTATTGCTTACAATCAACAATGAAAGAAAATCTTTCATGAAAAAGAAACCTCGAAGAAATGTATGACAACCAGACCAGCGCTACAAAAAAAATTCTCAAAGGTCTGCTGCATGGTGAAACAGGGAACACCCACAACCAAGAACACAGTGCCCGGTTTATCTGTGATGGAGAGAGCATCAAAAAAACAAGTAAACAAAAGAATTCTATAGTCACGGGGAGACAAAATGTGAGGACCTAAGAATCGCATACCAGTTATAATGCTATATGTTAATGGCCTCAACTCACCAATCAAAATACATAGATTGGTTAACGGGAATAAAAAGATATAATCTAACCATATGTTGCTTGCAAAAAACACATTTCAAACATGGAGATAAACATACACTCAAAGTGAAAGTCTGGAGTCCTGTATTCCACTCAGGTGGGGGACAAAATAAAAGCAGGTGTGGCCATACTCTTTGCTGACAAAGTGGGCTTTAAGCCAAAACTGGTCAAAAAATTCATTCTTCTAAGGGGAACAATCCAGCAAGAGGAACTGACAGCCATAAACAAACATTTATGCCCCTAACAATGGTACGCCCAACTACATAATAAAAGCTACTGAACTTCAAAAAACAGGTAAACTCCAACTCTATAATAGTGGGGAACTTTAATACTCCTCTCTACCAAGAATACAGGTCAACTAGACACCAAATTAACAAAGACATGGCAGATCTGAAGTACTTCGTGGAAGAAATAAAACTGATAGACATATACAGAATTTTTAATCCAACAACAATAGAATACATATTCTTCTCAACTATTCATGAAACAGTCTCCAAAATAGAGCATATTCTAGGCCACACAACAAGCTTAAACAGATACAAGAAAATTGACATAATCCCGTGTACCCTGTCCGATCATAGTGGAATAAAACAAGAAATCAACTACAACACAAACAAAACATACTACTCAAACATGTGGACATTGAACAGTACTCTTCTAAACAAACATTGGGCTGTAGAAGAAATCAAGGAAGAAATAAAAGTGTTCACAGAGACAAGCAACAATGGTAGCACATCACAGAGCAACTTCTGGGACACAATGAAGGCAGCGTTAAGAGTGAAATGTATTTCCACAAGTGGACGTATAAAAACAGCTGAGTAAGCCTAAATAAATAATCTAGCCACACAACTCAGGGCCCTAGAAAAACAAGAACAAGTCAACCGCAAAGCTAACAGAAGGAAAAATAATTACAAAGATCAGAACAGAAATTAATGAAATAGAAACTAAAAAAATACAAAAAATAAAAAGCTGCTTTTTTGAAAAGATAAACAAGCTTGATAAACCCCTTGCTAAACTCACGAAAAGGAAAAAGAAAACCTACACCAATACAATCAGTAATTAAAAAGGTAAAATCACAATAGACAACATGAAAATTCAAAGGATTATAAGAAGTTACTTTGAAAATTTATACTCCAATGAATTAAAAAATCTGGAAGAAATAGATGAGTTCCTCAATGCATATCAACCATCAAAACTGAAGAAAGAAGAAATTAAACATCAGAATAGGCCAATATCCACCAAGGAATTCAAGGAAGTAATAAAAACACTTCCAACCAAGAAGAGCGCAGGACCTGATGGATTCTCAGCAAAATTCAGGGGAGATTTAATGTCAATGTTTACCAAACTTTTTTAAGAAATTGAAAAGAAAGAAAAATTGCCAAAATCTTTTCTTGAAGCAAGCATTACTTTCATTCCAAAATCAGCCAAAGACCAAACAAAAAAGAAAACTAGAGGCCGATATCCCTAATGGATATAGATACAAAAATACTCAATAAAATTCTTAGCAACAGAATGCAGCACATCATAAAGAACATTATAAACCATAACTAAGTGGACTTGCTTCCTGAGATACAGGGATGGTTCAACCTACGCAAATCAATAAATGTAATACACCACATTAACAGATGCAAAGAGAAAAGTCATATGATCATCTCAATAGATGCAGAAAAAGCATTTGACAAAATCCAACACCCATTTATGATAAAGACCCTGAAGAACATAGGTATAGGGGGGGCCCTACCTCAACGTGATTCAAGCGATTTACAACACCCCCTCAGCCAATATAATCCTAGATGAGAAAGACTGAAAGCATTCACTCTAAATTCAGGAGCAAGACAAGGATGCCCACTGTCACCCCCACTCTTGGACATAGTGCTTGAAATTGTGTCAAGAGCCATCAGCTGAGAGAAAGGAATAAAATGAATATGAATCAGAAGGGAAGAAGTAAAGATACTCTTACTTTCAGATGACATGGTACTCTACATAGAAGACCCAAGGAATTCACCCCAAAACTCTTAGAACTAATAAATAAGGAAAGTAGAAGCTTACAAAATCAAGACTCTCAAATCAATAGCATTCCTATACACCGATAATCCAAAAAGAAAGAAATCAAGTAAACAACCCCATTCACAATAGTAAGAAAAAAATAAAACACTTAGGAATAAACCTCATCAAAGAAGTGAAGGGATTATGCAAAGAAAACTACAAAGCCCTGAAGAAAGAGACTGAAGAGGGCTTTAGGAAATGGAAAGACATCTCATGTTCCCGGATAAGAAGACTAGTATCATCAAAATGGCCGTTCTTACAAAGCTACTCTACAGATCCCACGAAATACCAATCAAAATGCTACCGACATTCTTCACAGAAGTAGAAAAAACAACTTTAAAATTTGTATGGAACATGGAAAGACCCAGGATTTCTAAAGCATTTCTATGCAACAAGGGCAAAGCCAGATGAATCACAATCCCTGACTTCAAAAAATACTGCAAAGCAACAGTGATCAAATCTACAGGATACTGGTATAAAACCAAATAAGAGGGCCAGAGGAACAGAACTGAGAGTACCGAAACAAACCCAAATAGCCTTAGTGACCTTATTTTCGACAAAAGGGCTAAAATAATCTACTGGAGAAAAGACAGCATCTTCAACAAATGGTGCTGGGAAAAGTGAATTTTCACATTCATGAGAATGAAATTAGACCCATATCTGTCACCACACGCTAAATCAGATTAAAGTGGATAAAGGAATTGGACATCAAAAAAGAAACTCTGAACCTTCTGGAAAACAAAATGGGTAAAACCCTGTAAGAGATAGGGACAGGAAAGGATTTCTGAATAGATAGCCAGCTGCACAAGAAATCTCAGCGAGAATCAACAGATGGGATTACCTTAAACTAAAAAGCTTTTGCACAGCAGAAGAAACAATCAGCGAGGTGAGGAGCCAACCCTCAGAGAGGGGAAAGATCTTCACCAGTAACACTTCAGACAAAGGATTGATGTCTAGAATATGCAAGGAACTCAACGTAAAATCCTCTAAAATAAATGACCCTATCAAGAAATGGGCAGATGAAATAAAAAGCTCTCCGAAAGATGTAAAAATCATCAACAAGTACATGAAAAAGTGTTTTTCATCACTGATCATCAGAGAAGTGCAAATAAAAACAACATTGAAATTTCACCTCACCCGGGTAAGAATGCCCTACATCAAGAATTTGAAACACTATTGTTAGTGAGGGTGTGGGAAAAGGAATTTTACTGCAGTGCTGGTGGGAATGCAACGTGTTACAGCCATTGTGGAAAGCAGTCTGGAGATTCCCGAGAAAGCTGGGAATCGAAATTCCATTTGATCCAGCTACTGCTCTACTGGGCATGTTATCAAAATAAAGTCAACATACCAAAAAGGCACATGCATACCCAAATCCTGGAAACAACCAATCGGCCCATCCATAGAGGAATGGTTAAAGAAGATTTGGTACCTATACACAATGGAATACTATGCAGCCATAAGGAAAGAGAGATATGAAGCTTTTGAATGCAAATAGGGCCACCTTGAGTCAATAATGCTCAGTGAAATGGACCAAACACAAGATACTTACTATAGACAGGTGTTCTTCTTAAAAGAAATTCACAAAAATAATGGCATAAAAAGGCCACAGCATGAGTGACAGGGTAGAAAGAGGGGCAAGGGTCAGCTAGGAAAGGGGTGAACCTCTGAAAAGGCTGGGCATAGACAGTCATTGACTCCCCAAACCCCATGACACTAATGTGTTATAGAATTTGGAATTCATGTATATATAAATTTTAAAAATAATAAATAAAATGGCAGGATATTAGTCACCTAGACTTTTTTAAATGGAGTGGGAGAGCCAAGAAAGGGAAGGGAAATGATTCAAATGTTATATAGATGGTTATAAATGAATTATAATGTTAATACATATAATGATATAAATGTACATAATACCTAAGCTCAATGTAACCATTTCATATAAACAATAATCAAATGAGGAAAAAAATGATACTTATATTGCTGCGCTTACCATTGTTAGGATTTTATGACTGTGATTATCACTGTTATCATTCTTACAGTTCTTACTCTGTGGCACGAAGTGGAGGAAACTCTTTGCATATACTACCTCACTTAATTGTCACCATGGCTCCCATGTGCAATATTGGTCATCCCTATGTGATGGAGGAGGAAACGGAATCTAAGGGAGATTGAGTCAAGTTTCCCAATGTAGCAGTGACTGTCCGCAATGGAACAACGGTTTTTGAACTTTGGTCTAAGTGACCCCACGACCCTCTCTCTTAATAGTCTTCAGCTGAAAAATCCTTGTACACGAGTTTGTAGACTTTTTTGAATTACTGGCAAATGTGGGTGATAGATTTCATTCCACTTTCTGCCTAACCACAGATACAATCTCAGATTCTTCACCCAGAAATTTCCAGGCATCCAGTGAGGGCCAATCCATCAGATGTGACGTGGGAGCCAAAGACTGTTTTTGAACCCTCTATTACAGAACACAAAATGCTGCCTCCCCCCCACCCCCAGCGATTTCCACTCTGTGGCTCTCCTCTGGTATGAGACAATAGGGACCGGATGCAAAGTCTGTTAGCCTGAAACAGGCAGTAATGTGAAACTAGAGACACAGTTTGAAGCTCTTGCCATTATAATATGTACTCGTGTTCCCTTTTTTGATGACTGCTTCATATAACTGAACATCAGGCATTTGACTATGAGGTCAAAAATAATCCACATATTTTGTATGTGTTCTTTTTTAATATCTTTAGAGTTCAGGGAGATCTGCCCTCCCCTCCCATGGACTGTACCTTGGTACTGGCCACATGGGTCCACATGCTCAGGTTTGTTTGCTTGACACTTACCAAATCAAAGGAAGCCATTTATTTTGGTTAGGGCAAAGGACTTGTGCAAACACAGCTCCGAGGAGATGGATGGGTCTCATAACCCGAGTTGCCATCTCCCCATGTACAGATGTGTTAGAGTCTTTTATAACATGGGGCAACTGGGGAGAGTATGATGAGATCATAGACCTTCCGGACAGGACTCTCCCTCCCATGCCTAGAAATGAAACTAGACTTTCACGTCCTGGTGCAGCCTGGGCTGAGGAAAGGTGGGGGTGATGGTTTACGTACTAGGCCTGAGAAAGTTTGGAGAAGCCACTTGTTTGTAAAGGAAAATTTCAGATTTTTCAAGTTCTCTTTTTCTGTGCTGGTTGCACCATCTCTCTTGAATGAACCCCATTCTCACCGGGAGAATGGCGTGTATAATACTTAGAAAGTTCAGTAGCCAGAGAGTTTTCAAATCATGAACTGCACATATATGAGCACCGCTAGGCAGTTAAGATAGTTATAGTTGATGCAACGAAGCAAAGTCAAACATGTGTACCCATATGCTCGCACCCTTAGGTACATGTTCATTTATCCTTAGTGTCATTTTATAAATGTGTCAACGTAAGGAGGAGAGGAGATTTCTTCCTGTTATTATAAAGCATTGCCAAAACGAAACGATCAATTATCCTCAAGATACATTTAGTTGAGCCTTCCTCCCACATCCTAAATGCTTAATGTTTATGTGAGTTACACATCCGTACAATACGGCAATTGTTTCATCTTTCCCAAACTAATAGAGATGCTAGAAACATCTGGTAGTTGATAGTTAATTCATTTTTTCATTGCACCTTTTCATGGAAGCAGGGAAAGCAATCCAATATATCCCCTGAGAGAGTTCTGCATTTATGACAGTTGTGTATTTCTTAACAAGTCATTGCTTGACACCATTGCTTCTCCTAAATCCAGCTGGAAGTACATTCATCTGGCAAAGAAAGAGATGGGAGGAAAAGTGAAATGTGAAAGAAAGTTGGGTTGTCAGGTGGTTGTTGCATAAGGCATCCAATTGACCCCAGTAACACGTATTCGGCTTATTTTGTACAATTTCCTGCAACTGCTTTTTACAAGTCTGTCACTATGATGACTTTCTCTGTTTTCAGTTATTTACCTGTATACTGTTAATTTAGCAGAGACTCTAAAATGAGATTTCTGTTCACTGTGGAGCTAGAAATGGATTCAGCTTCCAGCTTAATCTGGAGGACAGACACCCCTACCCCAGCATCTCAGCATCCCATCTTTATCTTTGACTCAGGAATAGTAAGAAAGGTTTAAGATGAGTCATTATATCCTGAGTTTTCTGACCTCTCTTAGTAAAAGTCTTTGATCTCTACAGGCTTTTTTTTTAAGCTCCTTATGACCTCATTGAGAGTATGTAAACAGGATAGATCCTCCCCAGCAGTTGAGATTAGCTAAGGTTATTTTTACTTACAGTAACTCAGTTCGGGAGAGCAAGAATGCTGCATTCTTGGTGGAGGGCCCAGTGTTTCAAATTCTCCCCTTCATAGGACATAATGAATCTTAATTGCCCTACCTTTAGGCCACAGCGCAGCAGCCCCAGCTCGCTCAGCCTGAAGGACTGGTATATCTTAGGGAGAGGTCAGAGTTAGTCCAAGGAAATGGCATGAGTAAGCAAAGGATGAATGTAGGGCTACCTTGATGTCCCAGAACGTAGCATCTATCCCACTGGATCAGTGATTTTCTCATTTGAAAACTTAGTTTGCTGAATAGTTATGAAATATTTAGTCTAAAAGGCTCAAGGGTGTTTTCGTCACTCTGTCTTAGCTGAAACTTCTCAGACTCTTACGTGTTGATGATCCAGTCGTTTGGTTGATTTAGAATACTCTTTCCTACACACACGTGTGTGCATGCATGCACACATATACACATTGAATAGAGAAAATCTCTGCTGTTAATATGAATATTTGATTGATTTAACTGTAGTACTTACCTACTAGCTCAGCGATTTCCTCATTTGATTTCAGTAAGAAGAGCTTGGAATGTGACTGTAAAAATTATATTCTTCAAAATAAAACAAAATGCATGTGAAATTATGAAAGACGATTCAGGGGGAACCAACTCTTCTCATCAATTTTTCTGAAGAGTATGCCAGTGTGAAATGGTGGTAATATTCCCACTGGACTCAGGAAGTCACTGGAGCCATGTGAGATTTAACAATCGGGACAAGGCCTGTGCTGATGACCAAAGTGGCTGGGTCTCCCTGTTAAATTACCCAGCTAGTCGCGTTCATATAATTTTACTGAGCACATGAAATTACTTTGGTTTCCTCAAAGCATCTTTCATAAAGTGGCAGAGCTAATCCAAATAAGCGCGTGGGCTTACACAAGTCCACACCATGTCTGGGGTAAGGAGAGGAGCGTCTTGAGCCTTGATGGCCTCAGTGCCCAGGTGTCTCTGCGCCCTCAAAGCCTTCTCCTGCTGAGGAGTTCAGGAAGGATCTTGCTGACTCAGCTTTGCCATTGGCTGGCATGCCTCACCCATTCTATAAAGACGTGCTTTCAACGGATGGCCACTTGGAAATGGCATTGATAATTACTGTTTGTGCTGCCTCTAGCCTGTGCCCTTTTCTGTCTTTAGGGGTGGTCTCCTTCGGGTCTCAAGAATGCCATGACTGTATGTAATGTACAAGAGTCTGGAACTCTGATTTCAAGGCAATTTTACCTGAACTCTCTTCCCCTTTCTTTGTGACTGAAATAAAGAGAACATCAGTAATTAGGTTAATCTCTTTAGGAAAATATCGTGTGAGAGGTTTTGTGACAACACTGAGAAAGTCCCTACAGAAAGGTATTTTGAATTTGTCCAGTCTGTCTAAAAAGCTTTTCTTTGTCTTAGAAACCTAAGCAATAGATTTTGGAATGAATCAATAATAAGTGTTATATTTCCATCCATAGCAGGAAAGAGAAAGCTTTCTTTTCCCAAGTATGGTCTTCTATTCCTCTTTTCTTTAAGTCCCAAGAGTGGTATTTAATCTTTGAGAACATTATACTTTTCATATGGTAAAAATTGTTAAAGCCATTGGGGAAATTTACCAGGAAATTAGTGCATTTTTTCCCTCCTTCCTTTCCTTCATAGAAGTAACAATGATCCTAACACTATTTTCTGTGATCTGAAACTCATAACAAGGTCAGCTTTAAGGATTTTACCAAACCGTATGCAGACTGTCCGTGCCCACATCCATTTGGCTCTATGATTAACAGTGGGGCTCCACCTGATGAAGATGCCCCTGTGTCACCTAAAGAGTTGGGTATGATTCAACTTGCTGACTCCCACCTCCCAGAGTTTCTGATTTGATACTCCTGGGCTGATCCAAAACTATTCATTTAGCTAATGAGTTTCTAGGTGATATCGATGCTTTTGGCCCAGAGTTTCTCAGAAGCCGCAGAGAAGGAACTGAGAGGAAACGACAAATGCCCCATGGTCCATGCCAATGTCAAGGTAACCATGAACCTGTGCACTTGGTATGTTGCAAGCATTGGAATGACTTACGCTTCTACCACGAACTTCTGAATCTATTATTATCACCCTGTTAGAAGGCTTGCACATTGGACCAGTGGCATATTTGTAAAATATGACTCAAGTTTCTTAGGAGGTACCATAATTTTTGATGGTTTTTGCTCCAAATCCTTGTCTTGGAACTGTTGTGCTGTGAGAAAAGTGACCACAGAAGCTACCAGGAAAAGATCTTAGTATGACACTCAGTTTAACACCTCCTGGAGAAGAATGTGATGGGCTTTTTTTTCCCATGTCACATGGCTCAAAGAGTTAGTTAAACCAGGACAAGCCTCAATGTGTCTGGACTGAGCTAATGAGTAGCTGAATAGTTTGCCCATAAGTGCAGAGTAATCCTCATGGCCATATGATATACATTGGAAAGCAATCAACAGTTTCAGAAACTGACATCACCCGGCCTATTGTTTTCATTTGACTTCACTGATAGTTCCTACATGCCTTACAGGGAAAAGTGAACTAATTAGTAGAGGAGGGATAAACCACCTGGCAAAGACATACAACTCTAATTACATATGCAAGCCCAGTCACAGTTTTCAGTTACAGCATGTGGGGATGGGTGAAAAAATTCCGGGGCACTGAGAAGCCAGTGTTGGGCAAAGCTTAGAGATCAAGCCTTCTGCCAAGGAGCTTAGCGACAAGTTCCAACAGTAGCATGGACGCTTTTTAAAGGGAACAACCAGGCTATAGTATACCAAGTGTTGTAAACGAAGCTAATGAGCATGGCTTCCTTGTCTAAATCATCTCATGATATGGGTTCGTCATTCACAGACACATATACACACATATCGATTCTGAGAACTTGGTAATGAATCAGTAGCTTCTAGATCAAATGCAAAAAAGTAAAACGTTCCAGGTGAAAGTTTCTGCTCTTCAGTGACAGGAGATGGTCAGAGTTACAAGATGATATCAATAACCTAACGAATTACTTATTTGCTATATGGTCTCCCAGCACAGGGACTCTGTGTTGCAAAGTTGTAGGGGGCATTAACACATAGGGTTGGGGCTTGGAGTGCCTTAGCTCTATCCAAAGGGATTAATTTTGTTTCCCCTGTTGAGTTAAAGAATCGAGGGACAGGCCAGGCCTGGTGGAGCAGGCCTGTAATCCCAGCACTCTGGAAAGCTGAGGGAAGGGGATTGAGAGGTAGAGCCAGCTGGGGTAACCAAGCTCCTTGGTAAGTCCTTGTCTCAAAATCAAAAATAAACATAGGCCGGAGAAGTAGTTTAGTGAGAAGATCATGGAGTCAACCCTCAGTACCACCCCCAAATGAAACTCTTCTTCCCTGCTGTCAGTACCTGTAACAAAGACAGAGAATCTGGAGAATCCCAAGTGAGTGTAATCTGGCCCCTCGGTAACCTCACCTCTTTCAGGCTGCCCCACCCAAAGGAATGTCTCCGTTTGCCAGTTGCTTTGGGCTAGGCTGGAGAAAGTATATGCTGTATCTTACAAAAGCAACTCCCTCTCTATCCCTGCTCATTAGTATAGAGTTAGAGACAATTTTTAAATGCCTGTCGTTATTATGCTCTTAGTGTGGTTAGCTTGTTCTAAGCGTTCGACCGCACCAATTCATTTTGCCTGTGTGACAACCCTACCACGTAGTTGTGCTAACTAGCCCCATCTTAGGAGGACGGAATTGGGCCCCATCACCCATGACATTAACGTACTTTTACAGGCTTCCCTACTAGGTGAGAAGGGTAGAGCTAGAAATTAAAGCCAGGTAGTCCTGCTTCCAAGTAAGTCTCTTAAACATCATCTTGTGCTGAGAGTCTTCCCTCCACAGGAGCGAATTCTTTCTCTTGTGGAGACGCATGCTGCCATCTTTAAATATGGCCTCTGCTCCCATTAAGATCCATGTGCTCTCATCTTCGTACTTTAGTATGACAGGATCTTTTCTGGCCTCCTGACATGTGCTCACCAAACAGAGATAAGAAAGGTGTCCTGAAAATGATGCTTCTTATATCCTTTCATTGGTTTTATCAATGAAAAAATGACCAACATAGTTCCACGTCAATAATAAGACAACTTTCTTCCTCAACTCTCTACGTTTAATATCAAGATCTCACTCCTTTAAATACTCCTAACCAATCAGAATTTACCAAGCAGGTAAATTGAAAGGAGAAATTCTTCATAAGATGGCTCCATTCCATTTGATTTGCTAGTGCAATTAAAATAAAATCATTTTCATTTTTACATACTGAAAACATATGAAGCTTGATAGAACTGGAATTATACATGTTTTGCATTTGATTTTTAGAAATGTGTAGAGATAAGAAGTTAAGGTTTAAGCATTGACTTTCTTAAGCAGCCTACTAGAGAATCTGGTTAAATCTGATAAACTTAAGAAAATGAGTATATGGTATCCAGAAAAAAAACCTTGAAAATTACACTTACTTGTTTCCAAATAAATTTTGAATTCATTCGTATCTTAGCTTAACAAATTTGAGTTCTTTCTGTGTACTCAACAGGGAAGACAGCCCTGAACCAGAGAAGGGGAATGGGGGGAGCGGGTTTCCTGTCTTCATAGAGAGAGAGAGAGAGAGAAAGAGAGAGAGAGAGAGAGAGAGAGAGAGAGTTTTAATCTAGTGGGGAAAAGCAAACACTGAGGTAAATAAATTTTTTTGGTAGAGTCTGTTGGGAATCATCATGGTAGATGGAACAAGTCCCATGGAAGCCTTCAGTAGGGAACCTAACCAAAGTAGATGTGCAAACCTTCTGGGAAATGTGGCAGAAGGGTGTGGAAGACTAACTTGGGGAGGAGCAAAAGAAAAGCTTTCCACGTAGAAGCAACAGCAGGCGTGAAAAATCAGAAGGGAGAAAGTGTTTAGTATTTTCAGATCACTTAACGATTAACTAGAGCAAGATTTCATTTTGTGAATTGATGACGTTTAGCCCCAGGAGGGTGAAGAAAATGATTCATTGGCGCTGGACATAGAATGTAGGTTATCTGACACCAGAACTGGTGCTTGGTGGTTGCCTTTGTGGCCTTCTGTGGCCAAGCCAACCTTGAGGCAAAGCTACTGCCAATCCATGTGGCAACTCTGCATGAGTCAGAAGTATCATTTCTACATTGTAAAAATTTTGTCAGAAAATTCTGCCGGAAAATTATGTGACTTGGTAGTCAAATCTATGGGGTCTGTCATTTTAACTGTGCTCTGTTAGGTGGATAGCATGAATGATCATGTAGGCTATGGAGGATTCGGAATAATCAAATGTGAGTTGGTCATCTTTTCAGCATCTGGTAAGGAACAGTCTATAAACATCACAGTCCAGTGGCTTTTTAACGGTTCCTGATGAGTTGCCCGGAGTGGAACCATTGACCTTGACCTCCTCCCAGCTGTTTGTGTTCTCCTAGTTCCTGATTTATGACCTAATTGACTTCTATGGCCCTCAACATTCCTGTCCATTCTCTCTCCTGCTTGCCTACTGGTTTCTATTTTATCATTTTCCATGATCAGGTTCAACCATCTGAAATGAACATAGCCATCAAATCATAGGGTTAGTAATTTACTTTTGAAATTTCTCCGCTTACGGAGTTTCCTATTTAGTCGTTCTGTCTGTGGAGGAGGGTGACTGACTATAACCTTTGCGGCCCTTTCTGGGAAGATTGCTGAAATCTCTTCTGCACAGAGCAAGAAAAAAAGAGAAGGAATGATGAGTATTGGTTAGAATCTTGACTTTTACACACTAGATAACGTGTATATAAAGTGTTGATAAAGTGTTTCTAGAAAACAGTGGTTTTCACAATGCTCGGAGATGTTCAACAAAAAAGAAATGTATCAGTTAGCTTTTCCATCATTAGGACAAAACACCAGACACCTGAGACCTAGAGGAAGCGAAGTTTACTTTGACTCATGTTTTGAAAGATTCAACTGGCTCCAAAGCAGAAGTCACGTGGTAGAGGATATGGCAGAGGACAGCTGCTCACCTATGGTCACTAGAAAGGAGAGGAAAGAGCAGAACAGGAGCAGAAGACACACCTTCCAAAGTTCCCTTTGGACAGTGGCATATCTCTTCCAACCAGGCCCCACCTCCTAAAAGCACATTTGGCTCTGAACTCATCAATGAAGCAAGCGATTTATGAGTATAGCACTCCCATGGTCCATTCACTTTCTAAAGACCAACTTCTTAATACACTTCTGTTGGGGGACCTTCTAGATCCAAACCACAACAAAAGGAAAGCTTCACTAGTCAAATAATCTTGAGCAACTGTGAGAATAACAAGGGGAGACGGTTTTTGTACTGTAGAGCCTTCTGAGTCTTCGCTATGCAAACACGCTTATAATTATGTGGTAGTAGGCACCTTTCAAAAATTTTAGTTGACGAAATGAGTAACAAGACACTTGTACTCCCCGGAATACTGTTATCTCTAGGTTACGTGAGCTAACCAGACCAGAGTAGTTCATATTTCAGGGGAGCGGAAGTGTTATTCCTTGATGTTCCCAAAGGCAAGGCATAGAGAAGGCTCATTATGAGAGGGCTGCCATGTCACGGTATAGGCAATATTGAGTGGCAAGAGGGGAAGCAGGCAGGGAGAGCCAGTGGTAAGAGCCCAACCAAGAAAAGAGAGGTGCTCAACTCTAGTAATTATGACTTTTCTTAGGGTGCACAGCAGGGTTCCCTCTATAATAAAAAACTGGAGAGCCTATCTGGAAACAAGGCCGGGAAGATTATAGTGCAGGAAAGCTGTCATGTCTCTAATAAGTTCCCCAAGTTCATGGCCAAAAGCTATGACTGTCGGGTCAGACAAACTTATGTATTTCATGTCCAAGTCAGTGTAGCCATTTTTCTTCAGATACGCAGTAGGTTATGCATTGGTTCAACTCTGATTTCTAAAAAGTTAGCACTACATATGCGAAATCATTCTATACAGAACTAGTTTTAAACAACTATGTAGATTTCAATTGTATGGATGTGCCTTAATTTATTAGTCTTATGTTAGTGGGAATGTGTGTGGTTTGCAATCTTATAGTACTGAAATGAATATCAGACACACATTATTCCACACACATGACAGCATTTCTGTAGGATAAATATTTAGAAATAAAATGTCAGACTTATAAATAATGTCCTTTTTTCTTGTGATTCTGGGGATAGAAAACAAGGCCTTACACATGGTAGGCAAGTACTCTACTACTCAGCTATAGTTGTCTTTAATATTGATAAATTTTTATGTTGCCCTGCATAAAGGCTGGCCTAATTATTTCTCCCACCTGCAGTACCCAAGGCTGTCCCCGGGGAGCCTTCTGAGACCCTGACTGGTCTAGCCCGGGGCCTAGGGCCTGGCGCTGACCTTGCTCTAGCCTTGTCTTATGCCTAGCCCTGAGCTGGGGCCTAGTGCCTGACCTGGGATTTGAGCCTGCTACCTAGCCATGCATGATAGGCCTGTGTTTTACCTACTGTGCCATTCTGGCAGATCTTAGATACTTCTATAATGCGTGAAAGTAAATTACTTAGTTTAGTGATTTTTTGTTGGATCTGCTTTGTTATAAAAATGTAAATTTTTTGATAATGGGAGTGTATTAACTGGTAGAACTACCATAACAAAATACCAGAGACTGGGTGGTTTGAGCTAGAGAGAGATTTACTATCTTCCTTAGGCCTTGCCATAGTCTTGTGGCACTAAAGTTAAGATCCTGATCTCCTAGAATTTGAGAATGAGAATTGTCAAGTAATTCCAGGGAGCATGTGGCTGGTAAGAGGTGGGCTGTGGATTTCTACTGTGAAGCCATTGAGATTTGAGGTACACAATTATGTCTTGTCATTCACTCATCAGGAAGCTCAAGAATGTCTTATGCCTCATTCTGCCCAGCTCTCTCCTTTTTAGGCATAGAATCAAGCTACTTCAGTGTTATCAAGCTGATCTGTGAGGATTATGCTTTTTTTTAGAGGAGGGTTTTAATTACAGCACTGATGATATCTGGGACTCTATCATTCTTTGTTGTGGTAGCTGTTCTGTGCATTGTAGGAAGGTTACTAGAATTTCTGGTCTCTCCTCCCTGGAAGTTAGCTACATCTTTCCCTTCTTCTGATGAGTTATGACAACTGAAAACTAAAGATGTCTTCAGACACTGCACTGAGCTGCCTAGAAGTTAAAATTACCTTGCCTCAAAAGCAGGAACTTAGGAGTGTCACTTGTAAGATGGCTCGCCCTGGATGGCGCCACCTCTGCTCACCTTCATACATGTTTCCCCATTATTCACACAGCCGTGTTTGCCACACAACAGCTAAATGGCTTTTCTCAGATGAAGACCCAGACACCTATGCACAAGGTGAGCTGGCCTGGCAGGCCACCTGGGTCCCAGCCAGAGCCTACGTCTCTGAGAGATGAGGTATGGGTCAGGGGTGGGGTGTGAGGGGAGTCTCTAAGCAGGCCCAAGGTGGTCGCCTCCTCTGCTTCTTGCTTCCTTCCTTTCGAGTGGAAAAGATGGAGAAAGGCAGGACTAATGTCATTCCCACACTCACATCTCCTTCATTTCCATCCTTGACAGATATGAAAGATTTGAATCTTTTGTGTCAAGTTATTATCTACCCCTCCCCCCAAGCCATGGGCTTTCTGTGTCTCCTATCTTCTCTCTGTGTTCTATTACTCCTCAAAGAGTTTGGGAATCCCAAGCAAAAGAAAAGACTCATTGTGTTGAGTTGATTTCTGAGTATCAAAGGAAAAATTTCAACCTTCATGTTCGCTTTACTGCTTCCCCTATTTCCAGCTCTCTTAGTTCAGTAATTGCCACATCAGCAATTGCACTGATAAGACACATCACAGTACACAAGGACACGTGTGTGTTTAACAGAGACAGTACCTCTTTTGCTCCCATGGACACGGTGTATTTTTGGTCCTCTTTTGTCTTATCAAGACACCTGTCAGTGTAGGACAGCTTCGAAACTCACCTTACCTTTGATCAAGTTCTCAAAAAACTGCTGATAACAGCGCTGTGTCCACTCAACGGCCTTGAAAGAGCACCACAGAAGGATGACTCAGTCATAGTGACCAGGCTTCCTGGAGCACAGACCAAAGGGCGTTTGAGTGCTGATTGGCTGGCGATGAGCTCTTAGGTGGCCAGTATTTCTGGTAGTGTGGCCAATGCTCAATGGGACATGCACGTAGCAGTTTGTACCTATTCCTATCCTTTCCTTCAAGAGAACTGCTTTGCTTGATTGGAATGCAGATGCTTTCAGGCATCATTTGCGTTCTTATCGTTGACAGTTTTGTTTTTGCTCTTCTGTTTTATTTTTAACCGCATGTGCAATTAATTAAATGCGTGCACTGAGGTCCCAGGCAGAGTGCATGCATGAAACATAACTCTTAAGAAACCATAACCATGTTCATGATGAATTAAAGAGCCATTTCCATGTTATGTTATAACAACTTGGATTAAATATTGATATGACTGAGCTCATCTTAATGTGACAGTGTCACTTTAGCACAAATAGGTTAAAATGCATAAAATTTTAATATTAATGATGATTTTAGTTTTTACTTATGAAATTTAACCTTATGAAAGATATTTTCAGAGGTACTGACTCCCAAAAAGATAGGCAGAAGGAAGGTTTTGTATCTGTGTTTATGTTTACGTATATAGGTGTGTATGTATATTTTTTGATTAACTTTTTACTTACAGATTTTCAAGAAGTTGCAAAAAAGTAGAGAGAAATTCTGTGTACTATAGTGCCCAGCTTCTCCGTATTTTCCAGTTTATGTGACAGGTCGCCATAGTATAATGTCAAGGTCAGGAAGCTGATATGCATGCAGTGTCCACCCTATCACCACAATCAAGACATAGAATTGTTCTGTCACTAGAAGATTCCTTCACTCTGCCCACTTTCTCACACTGTCTCTAACCCATGGCAATCACTAACCAGTATTTGCCATCTGTGTAATTTTGTTGTTTTGATGACTTTACACCACGGTCTGAATACGTCCCTTGAAATTTCTATGTTGAAATTTTGTTGCTAATGTGATATATTAAGGGGTGAAGTCATAAGGAGGCGATTAAGCCATGAAGAGAGATCTATCGTTAATAAGATTAGGGCCCTTATAGAAGAGTTGGAGGGTCAATGGCGATACCACCCTGATCTTGTCTGATCTTGAAAGCTAAGCAGAGTTGAACCTGGTTAGTACTTGGAAGAGAGAAGGGTTGGATGGAGTGAGTTTATGTTCTTCTGCTCCTCCACATGTACAACGTAGTGTTCATCCATTGTTAACCTTCCATTCTTTTCTCTGTGTGAGGAGGCAGCATTCAAGGAACCATCTGATTTCTGTGTATCAAAGCAAAAATTTCAACCCTCATATTGGTTTCATATTCCATCATTTGGAAACAGAGACCATGGGTATCACCAGACACCGTACCTGAGGGCACTTTGATCTTGGAATTCTCGGGAGCTCAAATAGTATGAGCAAGGAATTTTCTGTTCTTTGTAAGTTAGTTTCAAGTGTTTGTTATGGTAGCAGAAACAGAATAAGATGTTTTATATACATAGTAGAATCATATAGTTTGTGAACTCTCCACAGTAATTTTATTCACCCACAATAATTCCCTGAAGATCCATAAAATCATTTTGTGTCAAAAGTTGTTTGTTTTTTCCCCTTTATTATTGCTGAGAGATATTCTGTAGTATGGATGTATCGCACTTTTCAAATCTGTTCACCAGTTGATTGATGGTTGGCTTCTTTCCAGTGTTTGACTATTACAGAGAAAGCTGCTATGGACATTTAAGCAGTTTTCTATGTGGACATAATGTTTCATTTCTCTGGGATAGATGCCCAGGAGTGTGATTACTGGGTCATATGTTAGTGTAGCTGTTGATTTTTAAGATACAAACATGTGACCACAGTGCTAATTTTTAAATATTGACTAGATGGTATAAATCTAGTCAAAACTCTTCTGTATTTTGTTTGAAAAGATGTACTTAGCATTAAGATAATGATGGTTTAGTAAAACAAGGATTTTCCACAAAAATGTATGTTATAAATAATATTTTTGTTTTCTGAAGTTATACCATATTTCTAGTCCTTGTACTAACCTATAATTTTGTTACAGACTGTGAGTCCCAAAGCATTCACTTGGAATGAATGGTTGCTTTTTCGCAGTAGGAACCAGATTGTTCCTAATAGACCCTCCCTATGCAACTAATTATTTTGATACAGTGGCTCTGGGGACTTTCTAGAGGTAGCCAGTAAACATCGTTTTTGCTTCAAGGGACACTATTTTACTTTTCTACTTTGTAGTTGTTTTTTTTGTTTGTTTGTTTGTTTTGGACAAATACAGTTTTACATACTTATCAAAACTGAGAGTCTTGCTTATTTAAAAACATTTCTACTTTATGGTTACTGTGTTGTTTTTAAACTTTGAATCGTGTTAGAAATACAGCATCATTTTCGTCTCACACTAATCTAAGATCATCAGCTTTGGTGAGGCCCACCCACAGTTGAGTACAGTAAGCAATATGAAACAATTTCATGGTATTTGACTTAGCGAATGTTCCAGGGACTGTCACGCGGGGCTTCTGGGATTCTCATCACCCAGTGAGTCCAGTGACTGAAGTATGAAGAAGGAAGATATCGCCCAATGTGTTGCAACCATGGGTGCAATTTGCAGCTCATGTCTTTTCCGTGAAGTAACAACAAGCATATGTGGGTGGCTGAGACTTATTTTAAGTCAGAACATCTGCAGGATTGGAAGAGAAAATGAACGGGGAGAGAGAGCTTCATAAATTAATTGAGTGGCGCTTTAGACTCAGATTCATCTCAGCCCTGGAAGTCTGCATTTCGGCTCTCAATCCTTCCTGGACAGCTCTATTGGCCTTGAGGTTTATGATGGATGACTAGCCATTTGTGGAGTCCTTAGAAAAGTTCAGCAGAGAAAATCCTAACCAATGTCATGATTAAAGGACAAAGGTTGAAACAGGTAGGCCAAAGTAAAAAAAAAGAAGAAGTTAATTCTAAAGTCAGCATTAGACAGCTGGTCTTAGCTTCCATCTTCTCCGTCACGATGAGCTTGAGCGAGTCTCCTCCATGAAGTCCCGTTTCAGTACTCACAGCACGAACACTACCACTGCCCCTTTGCTCTGCACGCCTTCCAGTTTCGGAAGGAACGGTGTATTTTCTCTAGCGTGTGGTTGTGTTATGCACTTTTCCTGATGCGTTCATTAAAGAGTTGAGCTACTTTTTTCCTCTGTGTGGAACAAATGGGAGAAGGTCATTGTGTCCTTTATACCAAAAAAGAAAAAAGAATCACTTTGGGCTGCTACGAAGGTTGTCCAAGTTCAGCTCTCAGAGCCACATCTATAATTTCTGGCAATGGATATGCCATGTTCCTAGCAATAATGGCTAACTTTACAAACAAATGGCCCTTTTGCTGCCTGGATGTTCCATCATCACTTTTGCTATTATTAATATTAACAGCAATGTTTTATGGTATGTGCAATTTGAATTTCCCTTTGATCTTTAGATTTTCCTTGGCTCAAAAAGGCCCTGAAAACTATTCCTGTTGAATTTTTTACAGCATGTGTGCTCACAAGACTGTGTTTTAGTTGTTCCTTAGCTTTAAAAAAATCTGCTCAATGGTTGATGTATTCTGTTTTTTACATTAGAAATTTATTCTTAGTTATATAGTCAAAGAAAAGAGCATATGTACATATGGAAATCTGTATACTATTTTCTGTTGTCTTTGCACTTTTACTAATAATAGCACACACACACACAAGATTCTCTGGCTTACTTGGAGGAATACCACACAGCAATGAAAAAGAACAAAATCCTGACACGTAAACCTATGTGCATAGATTTTAGAAACATTGAGTGCAAGAACAAAAAGAAATACATATAGAGCGATTGCGTTTATAGGCTTAAAAATACCACATTTATGCTCTTTGGAAGGAATTATAACATTGTTTGTCTGGGAGGTGGTGGGGTTATTAACTAGGTGGAGACAAGGTAAACCTCGCAAGGCAGTGGAAATACTTTATATTCGGATCCTCGATACAGTTGCATGAATGTTTACACATGTAAAACTATATAAAGGCTTACAGTTCAGATTTGAGCATTGTATGTAAATTATCTCAGTCTAGGAAATCTCAAGGGAGAAAATATATACAAACCACATCAATTAAACATTTCTATGAAATTAGTACGACGTAGCTGTCATTAGCAAATCCAGAAAAGTGACACAGCTAGGAAGTAAATAAGATCATAACTCATTTTGATCAAGAATAGATTTGCATTTCCTCCTCTGACCCTGATGTCACCACCATCAGCACTGCTGAGTCCTGATCTTCTCTCAGAAGGGTTGTGGTCTTGGGTGAAGATGCGGAATAGATGCGGCCAGGCGGACACGGGGAGGTAGTGGAAGGCTTGGCTGGCATGCCCGGGGGACCTGACGGGTTTTGCTGAGGACAAGCATGAGGATAGGGTCAGAGCTGAGGACCTGAGTCATTCCCTTTCCTTCCCCATTTCCAAACTCCTGGAGATGGAAGGGAAATGAGGGGGGAGAGGGTTTGAGGTTGGAAATGCGCCAGTTGGCTCTTTCTGAAATTTGCTACAGAATAATATTATAATGACAAACAGGCAGGCTTTGTTTTCATGACAACAAAAACATTTTAATGCACAAAAGTGTGTTGGAGGTGATGAAAGACATATCTCATTGATTTTGTTGATTAAAATGAATCTTTTTTCACCCAAACTTTCAAATAGCTTTCGAGCAAAGGAAGGTTCATAGTCAAGGTATCAGTGAATTCCTTTTTCTGCCTCATTTCACCTCAGCTTTTGCTTCTATGTTGTGTCAGGTGTGTTGTATACAGGCGCTAAAGGGTTTACACTAGCGATTTAGCCCTGTAGAAGACATCTGGCGTGATCTGGAGATGTTTTGGTTGCTACAATTCTGAGGTAGAATACTACAAGAATCAGTGAGTAGAAGGTAGACGTGCAGCTAAGAACCCTACACTGAACAGGTTGACAGTAGTGACTAAGAAATCATTTGGCCCTAAAAGTAAATAATGATGAGGTTGAAAATTTGGGGTTCAGATCTAACCCCATATTTGAGACAAAGAGTATCATTGGAATGCATTAGGGTCCAGAATTGTAACAAGAAACAAGGCTCCCAGGGATGTTTCCATTTTACAGTTCTGTTTATTAAATATGAATTGTTATCAAGGGACTTGGATGAATCAGCCCTTCCCAGCATTACTCAGTGGCTGCACGAAGCGTAAGACAAGTAGATCCTGAATAATCAATTTGCTCTCATTAGTTTGATTCAAGATACAGCAAAGAAAATTGGAACGGAGGAACAAATCAGTACTATACAACAATAACATAGAATCGATTCAAGGTCAATGAATACATAAAAATATCATTGAATGAGTCATTGGAAAACTAGAGTCTAGGTCCTGGTTTTATGGCACCAGATGACTTGGGAATATCTCACTCACTTTCTGCTTTGACAGAATACCCAGTATTTATGACTTAAAGGACGAAAGACTTACTTCAGGTCTCAGTTTTAGGAAGTCTCACTCCTTTCATATGGCTGGGAACAGTGGAAGAACATTGCAGAAGCTGGAAAGCTGTTCATGGCCTGATGGACAGGAAGCAAAGTAAGGGAGCAAGGTGAAAGGAGCGATACCTTGCCAGGTCCTGTCCCGGGGATCGACCCCTTTCAAGTCAAGCCTCAGTGCTCTGCCACCTCCACATTAAGCACCAGCAATTAACTCCTGCTGAATCAGGTCTCAATGTTTCACCCCTTCCAACCAGGCCCCGCCTCTTAGCATCACGTGTTTCCATAGCTATTTCACAACATTCCAAGACATGAGGTTTTGAGGGACATTCCAGATCCAAACCGTGACAGAAAATCTCTCATGGTCTGCCTTTCCTTGCTCGTTAAATGACAGGCCAAAGTTGATTATTTTCAAATTGATTTTAATACCAACGTTCAGTTATTTGAGGAGGATCAACAGGTCTTTCACAACAAAGAAGTGATAATGGGAATCAGGTGGGGATAAGGAAGAGCGTGAAAGGGTCAAAAGGGTGGAGGGGAAGGGTTCTAATGTTGATGAGATATCTACGTGCACAAAATCCCCAAGCTCATCACTACCAGTGTGTATGGCATGTATCTACTAACGAAAATGGGGAGAAAAAAGAATTAATACCACAGTTTTGGAATGTTTAAGACAATGAAATAACTAGGAGAGTATAAACTTTGTTATTCAAGTTACTGCCTCTTTGCCTTAACCTCTTACCAAGACTGTCTCATAAATGATATTCCTTTGTACCCATAACATCAAGATGTGTCTCTCTGTATCGTCAGTCAATGTTTGGCAAAATGCGGTCCAGGTAAAGAAAAATAAGCATGCAGAACTGCTTACCATTTGTTCCTCATGTTAACTTTTAAACTCTGCTTGGAAAAATAATTCTGTTCAGAAATCCAATCTGTCTGCCTTCCTTTTGTATTGCTTTTGGCTCTTCTAGAACTTAAGAGATGTCAATTTGTTATTCCTGTTGGCCTTCACTAATCCCCCCAAGAATGTGAAAAGGCCCACAGTCTTTTATATTAGGAAACAACTAAGATTAAATGAATTAAGTCTAAACTGTTTTCTTGCTCTTGCTCTGTACCAATGTGCTGACTGACTGTTATCACAGCATTTATGAAGGCGATGGAGTTTTTCACACTAAACTATCATTCCTCTGTACGAACGTTCAGTACGGGCATTGGTATAATTAGGCCTGGCAACTTTTCACAAGATAAACGCCAGGGTCTTGTGGTGTCCTTCTGAAGTGTTGGACAAGAAAGGGTTAGAGACAGAAGTATGTGTCAAGTCAAAGTCGAGAAGGAGGGACGTGGGGGAATGGACACACTCGAGGTTGTGGACTTGTATGACCTGTAGGGAGGGGCTGCATGGTGGGAGAGAGCAGCCCAAGGGGCCGTGAATTGGAAGCAGCATTGTTTGTGTGACTATCTTCTGCGTTTTATCTACTCTTTCCACGAAGAATACCAGAATGTCCTCTCATTGGGAAGGGCCGCTTCCTGGTCTATAGAATGCACCTTTTCCCCGTGTCTTCACATGGTGGAAGAGATGAGAGACCCCAGGCCTCTTTTATAAGGGCACTAGGCCCACTTATTAGGAATTTGTCTTTGTGGTATATCACTTCCCAAAGACCCCACCTCCAAGTGCTACCTTATTCAGATTTAAAATTCAGCATAGGAAGAGTAAAGGTACTCAAACATTCCATCTGGTGCAAGAGGGAAGGGGAAGTTGAAGAGATTCCAGAGGTAAGAGAGACTCAATCCGTCCTGGTGGGAGAGTCAAGAGAAAGAATTGCAGACAGCTGTTGGGAACAGAGAGTGATCTAACCGATATCCAACAAGGAAACAGGGGTCTCAGGCTTCCAGCCACAAGGAACTGAACTGGCCAACAATTTGACTAAGCTTGGACATGGATTTTTTCCCAGAGCCTCCTGAGGAGAACCCAGCTGGCTGACACCTTGATTTCAGCCTCGTGAGTTCCTGAGCAGAGAAACCAGCCAAGCCAAATCAGATTTCTCTCCAGCAGAGCTGTGAAGTTACAAGTTGTTTTGTTCTGTGCCTGTGGTAATATATTACAGCAGTGATAGGGAAGCAATATGTGTATGTGTGTGTTTGTGTTTTAAAAATTATATACAAGTATTTAAAGTTAGTGGAAAACCAAATAAGCTATACTAAGATAGCTAAAAATAAGGCTAATTTCTCAATGGCATAAGTATTTAGTCCGAAATTTAAGGCAGTTTTCTTTGTTTTGTGTACCCACACTTCCCTAACTTCAGTACAAAATTTGCCACTTGAGAACAAATCCCCTGGGTAGCGAGACTTCTGCTACAACCCGAATGACAGTTTGCTTTCCTAGTGCTCCATGTTTCCCAACCTTAGAATCTTCCCTACTATTAGAAAAATGAGATACAAACATTTGTCACAAAGTTAGTAAAAGCTGATAAAAACTAAATTGGTAGGCTGTAAAAAGACAGACATTTGGCTTAAAGGAGTGTGTTTGCTTTGTCTAATTGAAATGTCTAAAGGTTAACCCTGCACTTTGTCTAACCTTTACCCCCACCATCTTCCCTTTTGTAGTGGGCGCGTTCCAGAGATTGCCAATGGGGTTTATTGTTCTTACATGGAAAAGAATAGTCAAATACATGATCTTTATTATAAAATGCAAGTGAAAGCGCTAAAGGCACCATGGATTTCTTTTTACTATCATTTACCTCTTAATAGCCAAATAGTTACCTCTTCTAAAATTCACTTCCTTCTGTGAAGAAAGGCATAAATCTAGCCCTTTTCTGATTTATTGGAAAAGTTAGTTATGTAATGTTAATTAATGTTGAGAACAAGAAAAATCTGCCAATTGGTATCATTGTTGGAAAAAAAAATCTTACTTTGAAAACCATTTTTCTTCTTCCAAGACCTATGTCCACCTCATATATGTTATTGGTCAGTATCTAAGTATTTCTCAACTGGGGGACCTTTTCTCCCCTAAAGTCCACGTGACACATCTGGAAATATTTTTGGCTGTCACAAATAGAGATGTACTATTGGCATCTAGTGGAGAGAGGCTGCTAAATTTTGGTAAGGCTAAGGTTGAGAACCTTACCTCCAGATGGACCTAGAGAAATGAGTTAGTAATGAATAAAGGTGTAGAGCTCTCCATTTAGGAGAAATTGCGAAATCTGTGAGAGTACAGGATTGCTGGGGGAGAGAGAGGAGCGGAAAGAAAAGAGAGAGAGAGAGAGAGGAAAGGAAGACTAAAAAGAGGAGGGAAGGCCTAAGTGATCAGGGAAAGAGTGAGACCGGGATAGCGGAATGCCGCACAGTAAGGGAGACTGAGTCAGCAAAGCGTGAGCGTTATGTGAACATTCAGAAAAAGCTTGTTTTTCATACTAGGATACTGCGTATAGTCTCTGAGATACAAAATTTTAGCAGAAAGACGAATTTCAGGCAAAATGCCAAGACTTGAAGGAATAAGAACAGATTTGTTCTTACTTATTTCTGTTTGTTTGTTTTCTTTTTTTGTTGGTTTAAGACAGAAAAAAACACAGAATGTCATTATGCTGATAAAATGGCCACCGAGCAGGCTCAAAAATATAATTATATGCTAAAAACTCTCTGAAATAACTAGAATTCATTAATAATTTAAACTTTTAAAATAAATTTAAGCAATCGCAGCATGTATGATATTTAAAGTGAGGCACTGACTGTCTTGTGATGAAAGGGACGTAGCTCAATGTTAATATTGTACCCAGTTGTAAAGTCCAGTTTATGCAATATCCAAAAAGCACAAGTTAATTGAATTTCAATGATTAGGTAATAAATTGCTGAAAGACACCACCTCTGACATCTGCCCTCCTGAGCTGTGAGAAATACAGCTCTGTCTGGATTATTTTGCAGTATCAGCCCAAATAAAGTAAGATACTATCTTTCCACAGTTTCACAGTTTCTTTGTTCAAATATATAAAGTACAAATATGTCATCAAGTCTTTTCTTTTTTTCTTTTCTTTTTTCTTATTTATTTATTTATTTGAGACAGGGTCTTGCTCTGTGGTCCAGGCTGGTCCTGAATTCACTTCAGAGCCCAGGCTGGCCTTAGACTCATGGCAATCCTCCTGTCTCAGCCTCCCAAGTGCTGGGATTACAGGCGTGCGCCACCACACCCAGCTTATGTGGTTCTGGGGAATCGAACTCGGGTACTTAGCGCTTGGCTTAGCGCTTGCTCAAGCGCTTGAACCGCTGAGCCATTCCTCCAGCCCCATTTTCTTTTAAGTTGTATAGCTTTTCTCCATGGATAGTGCTCTGTATATTGTTATATCTGATATCAATATATTGTAGAGGACTTTCTATTTTATTATATGTATATGATACATAATGATTACATTAAATGAGTATTTTGTGCACATATATATCACATCAATATTGCAACCCCCTTCCCTGCTCTTTTTTGGCCCTCCTGTTCCCTTCCCGTCCCCTCAACTCCCACTGTCACACACATTTGGCTCTATAAAATGCCTGTGTTCTGGGTTTCTCATATTAGAGTAACCATGCAATATTCACCCTTCTGCTTTTGACTCACTTCGTCATTTTGATATGTACAAAATTCTTCCTTTTTATAGGTTTGTATTATTACTCTCTATAGCTTTGCCACTACTGGTGGACCGTACGATGGTTTTCTATCTTTTGCTGCAACAACAGACACTGAAGCAAATGCATTATTTTCCGTGTGTGCTGATGAATTTCCAGCAGTACATTTTAATAGGTATTAGCCAATTTTCTTTTATTGTATATAAGAAAAGAAACTTGCTAGAGGAGTGGATTATAGGTACTTTTACCACACACACACATTATGTGAGGTGATGATGTTAATTGGCTTGACTAGCAATCATTTCACTTTGTGTCTGTAAATCAACAGCACATTGTACAACATATATACATATAATATTTTTAAATAAATCCATTTATAAAGTTTTCTCCAATAATATCTGAAAGCTTATTTTGTACAGCCTCACTAGCATCATCTGTCTTTAAGACTTACAGATTTTTACTAGTCTGCTAGTTGAAAATTGGTATTTTCCAGTTCATATTCTGCTGCAACATGATAATTGAGTTTTATGACCACTATCATTATTATTTCTTTAATAGAATACTGTTTTAAAATATTTTCGTAAGAGAATATTATTCAGCCATGGCAAAGGAACAAAGTACTGACATATGCTACAAGACGGATCCATCTTGAATGTTATGGGGAAAGTTCTGAAGAGGTAAATTTATACACACAGAAATGGATTAGTCATTGCCTAAGGCTGGAGTGAAGGGAGTAGGGAGTGATCGCTGACTATGGAACTGCTTCTTAGAGAGATGAAAGTTTTCTTGAATCGCATAGTAGAGACAATCGCACGACATTGTGAGTATACTGAATCCTGCCAAATTCTTCTTTACAAAGGTAAATGTTATGAGGTAGAAGTCCTATCTTTAAAAAGATCACCAGTTTTATCATCTGACATAGTCATATGATTTTTGAAACTAACTGAATTTCAAGTGTCTTGCCTCTCTAAAATGAAGAAGGAGCTCCCAGCAGGGAGGTTGAAATGAGAGTTCATGGTGTTTGTACATCGCCTGTATAGTATCTGCCCTCGCACCTGGGAGTGCCACCGCTCCCTTTGTTTGTTCCCCAAAGTCTAGAAGAGGACCCATGTGGGAACCAAATCTCTAGTGCTTGTGGGGAGATAGGGAGCACCCAAGAGAAGAGGCAGCGACAGCCCAGTTGCCTTTCCCAGGTTGCACTCCTTTCTCACGGGCTGTTCTGTCTCAAGGGAGCCATGTTGGAGTAGAAGCTGGAATAATTCTTGGAAGAGATAGCATGTTCACCTAAGGTCAAATGTATGAGACTTTCTATAGCAATAACATGGCTAAAATGATGTTTTTTTCCTTTGTAATCTCGTGTGGCCCTTTTCGTCTCCACCGCATGGTTGCCAAGTTCAATTTAAAAGAAATTCTTAGAGATCCAAAATGATTCTTTGAAAGAAATCAAAGAACACTTCTTAAATAAAGGAAAATGATTGACTTGATTGATTTTAGGAGGTTCCTTCTTAGTGTAGGGGAAAGTAAACATTGTACACTGCCAAATGATTTTTAAGATGTTGATTTACTTAGCAAACATTTAATGAATGTCTACACTGTTCAAAGTACCATTTGGGACACTTGGGGAAGAAGAAATAGACATAGTCCTTGAGCAGAAGGGAAAGCACAAACGTGTCGTTTTGGAGATCCCACGTCACCTTTTGGCCTCTCCCAGCATCCTGAGATTAGAGATTAGATTATTTTATCTAAGTTTCAGTAGCAATAGAATTGAACTTGTTAAATATTAAAGAGTTAGTGATAAAAACTCAAAACCAGATTGACTTGGTTCAAATGAATACTTTCTTTTCACTATTCTATATACCGCTTTCCTTATTTTAAAGTATATTTTCACTAGAATGCTTTCAAAAATTGAGATTTTATTTTTTTCATCATGAATATCTTTTATTTTCTTTTTAATGTTTATTTATTTTGTAAACACGTGAATTTCAAATTCTGTAACACATTAGAGACATGGGGTATTCTGACGTTATCACTGAAATGGATCATATATTTCACATATATGAATATACAAATTTACAGTTGAAAAGAAAAACTTTGAGATTACTATAGATAATACACTTTTAAAATACAGATCTGTGTGCTTTAAATGCACATGTGATTAATTTAAGCTAAAAGAAAATAGCTATATAAAAGTCTATTTCGTTACAAAGCATGAAATTGAGATGTAAAATTCAAGAGTCACAAGTTGAACTAATAGCTGGGTGAATTCTTAGCCAATGGACTAAAGCTATGTGACCATTTGTCTTTACAATCCAACAAAAGGTTCAGGGAAAAGACCCCAAGAACCACCTGTTCATCAAATCTTACTGTTTTTAGAACTAAATAATATCCCAAAACAAAACCATTGTCTTCTGCCACTCCACTCCCAGCTAAATATTTAGACATATCATACACATCGAAAAGTTTCACAGATTAAGATTTTATACCAGCACAACTAACAATAGTTAAAATGTGGAACACACCAGAATATCGGTCAACAGGCCATGGATACACAAATTGTGGTATTTATACACAATGGAATACTATGCGTCTACAAAGACAGGTAGGTTGGAGGCTTTTGTAGACGAATGGAGGCAACTTGAGACCATCATGCTTAGTGAAGTAAGTCAGAAGCAGAAGGTGAAATATCCGATGGCTTCTCTGTTATGAGAAACCCAGATCACAATTATCTCATTGAACTTAATTTGAAAAACAATGGAAACGGGGGGAGGGAGGACCAGAAGGAGAGACAGGAAGGATTTGTAATTTCGCCATGACATGTATGTGCACAAAATGCTCAAAATCAATGTAAACTTTAAATTTTGCACTTACATGTGTCAATAAAATGGGAAAAAAGATTTTATATCAATTTTCCATATTGAATATAATTATTATATTTTATAAAGTAATATACTAATAAAATAATAGTTATGGGGGAAGTTCCACAGATTTTATGAGAAAGCTGGTATTGTTTTCCTGGGATACCAAATGAGCGATATCTATTTTTGTTACATTTTCTGCTTAAATGTTTCCTTTCCTTGATGTTCTTTGGGACTGCTCGTCTCCGTGTCTCTCAAAGATTCCTTTAAGTATTTCTGCAAGGTTGGGATAGTGGTCACATATTTTTTTAAAGGATTCCTGGTCATGAAAAAATTTTTACTTCTCCTTCAATTTGCAGGGATTATTTTACTGGATAAAACAACCTGGGTTGACACTTGCTGTCTTCTAAGGCTTGAACGATTTTGCTCCAGGTTCATCTGGCCTTTAAAGTTTGCATTGAGAAATTTTACTTCTTCCTGTTCCTCTTTGGGAAAAAAACTTTTTAAAATTCTGAAATAACTAAGTATGCCGTTATATCTATTGCTTTATGTGTCATATACTTTTGAGATACAAAGTTAAGTTCATTTAATGTAGCAATTCATTAATTGAGTTTTTTACATATGTTTAGCCTTAGGAATTGGATCGATGTAACGAAAACCTGTGTATCTTTTGTATAGAAGAATAGCCAAATCTTGGAAGAAGCCAATATGCCTGAGTACGGGTGATTGGATAAAGATGTGGTATATACACACAATGGAGTATTACTCTGACATTAACAATGACACATTTGAGTCATTTTTAGAAAAAGGAATGCACCTTGAGACCATGATTCTCAGCAACATGAATCGGACCCAGAAATTTGTACATAATATGGTTTCTCTAATATGATATAATCAAACCATAAAATATGCAAAATACATAGAAGAAAAATAAGAAGATGGCCTTTGTAAAGTGAAAAGGGAGGGGGGTGAGAGGGTGGCAGTAAGAAAGGGTGATGATATGTTAAAAAAAAGAGCCAAGTGGGTGTGATAGAGGGAGTTAGGAAGGGAGTTGTGGTAGGGTCCAAAAGGGAGACGGTTAGGGACTGTAATATTGATGTGATACATATGTGCGGATAATACTCAAGTTCAATGTAAACATTATGTATTGCAAACATGCAAACGCACACACACACACACACACATACACACATATATGCTTATTTATGTAGAAGGGAGAAAAAAGAAAAAACTCAAAATATTGTTTCTGTAAGAGCTTGGATTTTATTTATTTGCCTAGAATAATGTTAGATATTTTTAAATGAGCAATACTTTTTCTCAAAAGCGTTATAACTTCTACATAATAGTAGCTATTATGCATACGTACACATACATGTATATAAATATAGAAATATAGGTAATACTTTTTCTTTTTACTCTCCTTTATGTTTATCTATGGATTACCAGCAAAAATTGTTGGATTTATTGTGTCAGCTTTTGAGGCCTAAAACATTTATTAGTGTCAGCTGTAGAAGGCACGGAGTTTTATTTCCACTTTAGTAAGCCACACAAAAAGGCTATTTGTTGATGAAATTATCATTTTGTAAGCAATTTATAGATGTAGAGATTCAAAGGTTCTTACCTGAGGGCAGAACCAGATACTTAAAGTTAGAATTTAATTGCCCCTTTATGATGCAGTTCATGGAAAATTTCCATTTCAACGAGCTATTTTGACTATGTAATGCAACAAACATTTAGTGAGTCCCCATAACACAAGAGACACAGTCCTGTACTCGTAGGAATACTAACCCAATTTTCTAAAGCAAAACAAAAGAACAGTGTTGTATTTATGGGGAAAATAGCACGAAATATTTGCAGTCGGCGTGATCTCAGCAATTTTCTACTAACGTTGTTTGCCTTTGTTGTTTTTCCTGCGTGTTTCTGAAAGTCAAATAGCTGGATATTCTCTCAGTCGACAACTTACTGAGTTTTAAGATCCAGAAATACTGTAAGAAGAAGAAAGCTCTGGAGATCTTTAGGGTAAAACTAGGGAATGACTTGTGTAGGATGATTTAGATGGTGTTTTCCTGACCCTAAGGATGGAGCTAATAACCTTTCTCGTATGCTTCACCAACACAAGCTCCCAGATGAAGTGAGGTCCAGGAAGACACAGAGTGGTGTGGGATTGAGGAGAGGGCATACAGAGTGCCTTATGGGGCAAGAGAGACTTGCAGAGCTGCTTCTGAGAAGTGGAAAGGACACAGATTTTGAGACAAGAAGGAAGACAGAAGCACCACTACAGATAGAAGAAAAGTGAAGGCTACAGACAGTTCCAGCTTCTCAGACAAGGTGGGTTCGTCTAGAAATAAAGTGGGTGGATACAAATTTGGGATCCCAGGCAGGGTTAAAATATTTGTAGTGTTTGCCCACTGAGCCACTGGTGAGAAGTCTTACGGGGAAAGAGAAAACTATAAAATTCAGCCCTTCACAAAACATCTGAGTTAACTAAATTTACAACAGCCCTGTTGTCATTCAAAAACTGATAAATAGGAGTGGAAAAAAAACCTCTTAATTTAGAAAAAAGTAGCCAAGAGATTCACAAGGCAAAAATGCAGGAAAGCCTCCAGTGAGAAGGATTCTAGGGTGAAGATAAGGGTAAAACTAAAATTATTGCCCCATCAGACCAGAGCCAAGAGGCCCTTCAGATAGGCTGGTGGTGTCTTTGTTTCCTATGGCTATTGTAACAAATGACCACATACACAGTGTCTGAGCAACATGAATTTGTGATTTCAGTTCTGGAAGTCAGAAGTCCCAAATGAGTTTCAGTGTGCCAAAATCAAGGTAACAGCAAGACCGAATTCTCTGGAAGCTCTAGCAGGATTTCTTTGGCCTTTCTATGTTACAAATAGCAGCTGGTCTTCTTTGGCTGTGGCTGTATTCTCTAATCTCTGCTTCCATCTTTATATCGTCTGGCCTGACTTTTGCTCTGTTGACTTCCTCTCATAAGGACTCCTGTGACTACATGGGACCCACCTAGAAACCCAGGCTCTTTGCCCCATCTCAGGAACCTTAGGATCTCTTTAGGTTTCTCTCCTGCCCTGTAACTCACAGGTTCCAGTGATGAGGATTGGGGCATCTTTAGGGAGCTATTATTTATTCAACCATATTTGTTGACCTACTGAGAGAGCAGGGAAGGGCTGTGAATTGGAAGCCACAACGATCGAGGAGAGGTAGCAGGAATCAGGTTTTGAAGCCACTGAAATGTCAGAAAGATGTCACCTATCCCAGGGATGTCATAACTTGAGATCTTGGCCACAATAAATGGCCAAGTGTATTGTGATACTTCCTTTAAAGATAAGTACAGACGTATGTTCTTAGTGCCCTGGAGGACAAGCATCTGTGAAGTGTCGTGTCAGAAGAGCATCAAATAAGGTTGTCAGCTCATTGGATGACCATACCCATTGAAATGGATAAGTTTGGTGGAATCCTTGTGTCTTAAAGGTCATGAGAACTTGACACAGAATGTAGTAACGATGGGTGGCAAAGGAGATATATCCAAGCATATGGTAAGTGACTAAAAAATAGATGACTAGTGCACATCCATAGTGGAGTAGGCTCCTAGAAGCTGAAGAAGAGAGTGGAAAATTCTCTCTCTCTCCTAGTCATTCCTAACCCCTTCCCCAGGTCACGGAAATTGTAAGAAGGAACTCATACTACCGTCCTTTGAACAGACTGGGAAGAAATTGGAGCCTTGGAGGATAAGAGGCAAATGAGGACCAAGTGAAGGGCAGGGACATCAGAGAATAAAAAAAAAATTATAGGGAGATATTAACCACAGACTGCTAGCTCCAAAATGATAGGAATGGAGTTACCTTCTGTAGGGTAGACTTAGGATAGTTTTGAGCAGTGAGAAGGACAGCTCTTGAGACAAGAGGGAAGATACTTGCGCTTCTGCCACGGAGTGATGATACCCCAGATAGTGACCTTTCTTCCTCAAAGGAGAAAGTAGCCAATTGTTCCTAGTACAAAGTTGGGTTTGAACAAAAGCTACCTATGCCATCTTCTTGGCACTTCCGAAGCTTCTTCAAGAACTCTGCCCCCATTGAATCCTCTTCTAGTGCAGCAGGGATTTATATATATTGTCTTACAGATAAGCCCAATGAGCTCAGAAGGATTCCAGGACCAGCTACAGGTCACATGGGCAATGAGTGGTAGAGTTCGGGTTCATCCCAAATTGTCGACATCTTGGTTTTTTGTTTTTTGTTTTCTTCTTTGCCTCCTGAATCCAAAAAGGAAAGTGGCCTGAAGGAAAGTGGCCTGAAAGCCACTGGCACAACTGAAGAGAATATGAGAAAAATAAGAGAAGTTTATTAAACCACCAGATAATCTAAAAATTGGTGTTCAGCAGAAAAGGGGAGGAGGTGGTTAAGAGAAATTTTCAGACTTAGAAGTAAATAAGAAAATTATACCACAAAGCCTTGGAGGAAAAATGTATTGCTTCGTGGACCGCCCTGCGTTGACTTGTTCATATTGTGGTTGAACCCGACGAGAGTTGGCTTAGAAATTGTCCATGTGGCCGGGATACTCTGTTTCTGGCTTTCGAGATGACTGTATCATTTTGGAATTTCAAGTGACAGGAAGATAGGACAAATTTCCAAGCAAAACAGAGCTGAAGTCATTTGTACAAGTTCTTGAATGGGCAGAAGTAGTGAAAATGATTGAGTGGTGTGGGTGTATGTGTGTTCATTGGGGCTGTGTAATTAAGGGCCCAGAAACTACTATTCTACTAATCGATGTATCCTGATTACAGTGTTTTGAGGATAATTAAGTGTGGTCTTCAGTCAACTCAGTGGACATTCAGATGGGCAAAATGGCAACATAGCATTATCTCTTTCTAGAGTTTTAGCTTAGGTGATGTGAATCCTGATTATATACTTAATTTCTTTTAGCCATATCTTGAGAGACTATTGGTTAGGTAAAAGTTTGAGCATTTTCTTAATGTTTTAATTCCCAGTTTCTGGTAAAGATTTAAAACTAGAAGGACGTCAAAAAAGAACTCTTAGAAAAGAAGGTTTCTACATGAAAGTACAGTTTTGGTGTAATTATCACAAAGAAAATTAAACAATGTCAGAGTTTAGGGAAACAAATTCTTTCAGGTGCCTTTTTTGGCATTTCAACAAGATATTTTACCTCAACTCAATTATTCTGCTGATGTTTATGTAAAGTCCTCTGGAGGAATTTTAGATTTTATTTCTGCCAGTAATTTAATTATATGTCATAAGAGTTAGTTTATTTTAGCTCAGCTAGTGATGAATACTTTCAGCTTCGGGATAAATCAGCGTTAAAAGATGATGGGGTTGGAGGGATTACTCAGTTAGAACATTTTTAACTTTTTCCTGTGTCAGACTTAGAAGACGTACCTCCAAAGGAGACCAAATGCAGTAAGCACCTGTAATGCATTTTAGGCATGAAGAAAAATCACCTTCTATTGCTGGAGGAAATTAGGAACCCAGTGGAAGGGTTGCAAATCATGTTAATGTTAGATTTTCATGTTCAGAGAGAAAAGCTGCTTTATAAGCAACCAGAGATCATTACCAAACACCTTAAAGCTGCAATTCTTAGTGAATGCATGGTTATTCTCTTTAATGGAAAAAAATAACACATTGATTGCCAAGAGATTGCCTTCCAGAAAATCATTTTCCAATTGCTAAAGGGATAAAGTGGCATATATCACAGAAGACAGGTCGCTAAGAGAGAGGGATGGATATCACACTACACATTCCAAAAGGAATATGCAACTATAATAAAGGAAGTAACTTTTTAGGCTAAGGAATGATGCATACATAAAACATTGCCAGACACTCAAACCACTCTGAATGATAATGCTAGCCCTCCCCGAAAGCAAAGAGCTTCCTACATTCAGGGTGTAACTCCAATAACGGAAGGACGTGTCTTAGTCACTTTTTCCTTCTGGACCACAATATCTGGCACTCACAACTTAAAGGAGAGATGCTTACTTTAGGTCACAGTTTCAGAGGCCTTAGTTCATGCAAGGCTGGCCAGATCCAGTGCAACAACTGCATGGCAGAGGAAAGCTGGACAGCACATGGCGGCCAGGAAGCAGAGGAAGGAGGAGCTGGGAACTAAAATACACCCTTCCAGGCCAAGCTCTCAATGACCCGTCCCCCACCAGGCCCCACCCCCGAGTAGCACATTTAGTCACTGAACTCATCAAAGGATAAATCCACTGGTGAGTATAGAGTGCTCTTGATCCAATAACCTTCCAGACACAGGAGACTTGGGGGAGCACTTTAGATTCAAATTGTAAATTAGGGGTACAAACTATTCGGTTCTCCTCTGTGTTTGTAAGCACAGAAAATGAAACTAGTGCTCATCCTTTTTGTATTCTTCCTTTCTGTCTTTGTGAAATTACCATATTATCTCAAGAGTTACAGAGATCTAGATGAGTGCGTGCTCTTCCATTCTCTCTAGGGACATAGCTATCGTTAGACAAGCCCAGGTCCTAAAGGGTACCCCTTAGTGTACTGTACATGTAAGAACTTTGGCATTGTGCATAAACTGGGTGTGTCTCAATTTTGTGAAGAAGGGAGAGACTGACTGTGCAGGGTCATCGTAAGCAGAAACTAAGGTAAAACTGGTGACCACAGAGAGTAGTATGTTATTTGATCCATAATATTTGGTCAAAAACATTTTTGTCATTAAAATTTCAAATATCACTAGAAGAGAGGAGAGGGAGGAAGAGAGAGAGAGAGAGAGAGAGAGAGAGAGAGAGAGAGAGAATGTGTGTGGATTACTGAGAATTGAACTAAAGGCCTTAACACTGAGCTAAATCCCCAGACCTTTATGTTTATTTATGTATGTTTTTAATTTTGAAAAATGGGTTTTCATAGTTGCACAGGCTGGCCTTGAACTTGTCAACTTCCTGATGGGGTTACAGGCGTGGTCGGTGACCGGGATGCTCTGCCACATCTGTCTGGAAAGACGTAACTTTCCTTCTGCTCTTTCTTTACACTCCTTTGCTTTGACCTTCGTCTTCAGGACAATCCTAGCACACCTGTGTGCCAGTTCCTCAACTTCAAACACTTTATGGGTGTCCCCATCTACACCTCATCTTCGATGTTCGGCCCCCCACCACTGTCACTCAAAGCTATTCATGTGTCAACAGCTCTGAAAGATCATTGCTCTTCTCTTACATCACCCACGTAATACACTATATTTGCTAACTCAACTCATCCTCACAATGATTTACAATACGCTGTTATTGCTGTTTCAGAGAGCAGTGAACTGAGGTGCAGAAAGATAATGTGGTTTGTCCAAGGTCACATATTCAAGAAGTAGCAGAGACAGCATTCCAAAACAGGTTAAAGGGGGCGTAAGTCATGGTCTTAGCCATTTGTGTCGTACTTCCTTGGCTGCACTAAAGCACTCTGGGAGCAGACTCTCCATTGTTCAGTGGCAGACACAGACCTGTGGTTTCCTATCCACTTCTGGTCCAGTTTGCTTCCAACCCCGATTGTCTCATTCAGTACTGGGCCTTGCGGTTTCTTCCTGGAGCTGAACGCCCCTCCCCCCCCCCCGCCCCCAACCAGTCACCTGTGCGCTTGCTCCCTGAGCTATATCCCCTCTCCTCCCTCCTGGCTGCTGTGCACAACAACCTCCTTAAATTCTGCATTATTAACATTCAGATTTAAATTCTCATAATCCTCTGCGTTTAAAATCCAACACAACTTCACCCTACCTTTAAAAAGAAAAGCCAACTTGTCCTCCACACATTTTTGTACCAACGACTACACTGTTTGTCTGCTTCTACCTTAACGCCTTTGCCCTCTCCGTGTCCCAGCATTTCCTGTCCTTCCCCCTTGCGGATGCCACCTCCAATTGGGCCCATATCTGTGCCCCAGGCCTTTCCACTCCAACACTTGGGGCCTCCCCACTTCCTCATTGTTAGGGTCTCTGATGACCTTGGAGTCCCTAATACTCCTATTCCCATCAGTCCTCCCTGCTCTTTACCTTATTGGCCTTTAAAGTCCACTATTCCTAGACGTGCAGATATTTACAGCTCCTCTCCTTGGAACAGGTAGAATGTCGTGCTGAGGGACCACAGAGGACATGATTGAACCCCGAATCAGCTCACGGAGGTGGTGCTCTGTGCTGATCCAGAGATAAGTGGGCCTTGTGGCTTCAGAAAGAACTCAAGGATGAGAAACAACCCCAAGTGATTTAAATACAAGAGACAGAAAGAAAAGCACCTCTCTACACGCTATTTACAAAAGTAGAAATATAATTTTTCATGTATAAATTTTTTGAACAATAGCTTGAGAGCTAATGTGTAGACTAGATGGGAGGAATGCGCATAGCGTAGCAAGGCTCAAAAGCATTTGGACACACTTGGCTGCAATCCCTGTAAGATGAGAAACTCATAGTATAAATAATGGAAAGATGAAAATAAAAGAGAAATGGCAGAAAAGGAGGTAGACTGTGGAAAGGGAAAAGGGGTTGGGGAAAGGAGGAAAGGGGAGAGTGAGGAAAAAAGGAAAGTAGAAGTGATTAAGGTGCCATCTTTGCAAGCACCAGTTGCCCAAGTTGAATGTAGTTATTATGTACCGACATACATACTAATAAAAAGAATAATTTAGGGGAAAAAGTTTTTTTTTAAATGTTTAAGAAGATGGAAATATGAAGTACCCTAATTTGATTATTACACATCAAATACACGTACCAAGTTATCGCACGGCTGACCCATAAATGTGTACAACTAAAATAATAATATGTTTAAATTAGTTAAAACTAAATTCAGTTTTTTAAAGTCTATCCCTAAGTTGCCATAGCCGCATATTAACTGCTTCTCGGCCCCAGGTACATAATGGGAACCGTATCGCTCAGCAGGGAAATGCAACAGCATCGCCACTGCAGAAGGTCTTTCCATTATACGGCTGGCAGCTCTGAATCCACTTGAGAGCCTGATTCCCACCCCCCTCTTTTTTTTTTTTTTACTTCTAGTTGTTTGCACCCAGTACATAGTATGAGCTCAATAAATATTTGTGGGATGAATGAGCACAGGAAGTTTGAATGCTAAGCTGAGAGAAATAACCTATATTATTTTCAAGACCATAAATCTGAATTTCTCTCATTTGTTTGATTGCTCTGGTGAACATTTGACTATAATTAGAAATGACAGATTAAAACCAAAATAATCTGTGTGGTGCATAAGATTGCCAAATATATGAGCATTTAAGAGGTCCAGACTCCAAACATGTACTTCCCAAAAGATTAATGGATATTATCTCTCAGTGTATGGCTATCCAGCTGTGAGTCTTGCTTGTAGACGTTTCGTAATGAAGGACACTTCTCTTTGAAAAGTCTCGAAAACGTCAGGCGATTTGCATTCCTTGTGAAGGCTTGGGTCACCAAATGCAGCAGTACAGCTACTCTACGCTTCTTATTTTGAAGATTACTTTATTAAATTTAATAATTGCAATTAGTACTTAAATTATTGTAGAATAATTATTAAATTATTAAATTTGACAGCTAATTTTAAAATAGAAGAGAGAGAAAAACATCAAGGAGGTGACATCCTGTCAAAAATTTTGATAGCCTCAAGATGTCTTCATTCAAACTGACACCAGACGAGAGATACTAGCTCATGGAAAGCGACACCTACAGGTGCCACATGCTTGCGGCGTACCCCCTGATAAAATTTAATAAGGCTGCAGATGTGTCCACTCCACTGGCCTGGGGTCATCTTTGTTGGTTTTTAAAAAATAATTATAACTTTATTATTGTTTGTGACACATACTTTTTCCCATTTAATTAATATTTATTTGATGAAAAGTAGAAAAACAAATTTCATAACTCTACATATAATAAGGTGATAGGGTATTCAGTTCTTAACACGCACATACAACACGACTATTAACTGTCCCCTCCTCCCCTTTCCCTCTGTCCTTACTTCTGCCTCCTAGGTTATATTCTCTCATTGGCCAAAGGGGAGACTAATGAAAAAAACTTTTCCTCATAATTATTCTATTTTTGGTATGTGTTTATGACACATAATAACCACATTCATATCAGAGAATGGGTATACATACATATCGTATCCTAAACATTCTTACTGCTCTTCCTGTAATAATTACATTCGTCTTAGGGGAATTGGTACATACAGGCACCACATCTTAACCATATTTTACTTTGTAGGGACATCTTTCTTGTTTGTTTAACTGGAGACAAGATGATGGTCTGGGCATCACCGTTAGACACAGTACTTCCAAAGAAAGGGACACGTGTTATTTCCCTGTTGCCCTCTTGGAAGAACTAGGAAATCTTCATCAGGAGTTCCTTTTCCCTTCTACTGGCCACAAAAAAGGTCATATACCAATTCCTTATGTAATCACAGGTGAGAGGACTAAGATACAACAGTGGAAAGATAGCTCGATACTCAACCCAGAATGTTTTAAAACCCACTAAAATTGCCACGTCAGTTGCATTATGTCAATCACATCCTAAATTTATGCTTTGACTAATCCTATCTCTTGTCAGGATAATTAATAAATTCTGAGATTTAGATTGTTATTCAAGCAACCGAGTTTGAGAAGATGGAACAAGCAAATCTGCGCCCTATTTCTTGTATGTCTGACTGAAGAGATATAATCTTTATTCTCTTTTTATCTCATCTCAACTTCCGGGATATCGGTAGATTGCCCAAGAGCAAGGCTGGTGATTGTCACTGGTGGTAAGGTGAGACAGGCCTTGGCCATCAGAGTCTTTTGAGAGAGCTTCTTTAGGTTTCTTCCTAACCCTCTTCGATATGTCCCTAATCCTCCCTCAGACTTTGTACGATACTGTAAAACGTATATTTCCTCCCAATACTCAAGTTTTTCACATCTGTTTTCATGAAGCAGAACAAAAAAATCCATCTTAAAGTAAGAAAAGCCCACAGGAAGTAAAATCAATATTTACCAAACAAATAGTATGTGCCCAGAGTGGCGGCAAGCTGTTTCATCCACACGGCTATTTACTGTGGAGAGTCTCATTTCTGGGTTCCAATGGAAGACACTCAGAGTCAGAGTTTAAGGGAATCGTAAGCCATTCCCCTGCCAGTGAACGACAGATCTGAGACTCAGAGACACAAAGGCAGCTCTCTTCCCTCTAAGTGATAGACATTTTACTCTGGAGTTAGGTTTTAAACTCGTGGAAAGGAAAACATAGTATATGCAAAGTCTCTCCTCAGGGTTGAGAGCCGACAGAGGGGCCACAGCAGGCCACCTGCAGAAGAACAGAATCCCAACCTTGGCTCATCACTGATGAACAAGAAACCTTGGCAAAATATTTAACATCACCAGGTTCCTCTTTGAGAAGAAAACGTTGCAATAAATCAGGAGGTGGCAAACCATGGCCCTTGGGCCAAGTCGAGCTTTTGGCGTATTTTTGTAAACAAAGTTTCTTGGAACATATCCATGCTTGTTTGCTTACGTAATGTCTAAGAACAAGTTTGCCAAGCAGTTGAATAGTCGAATAGAATGGCAGAGGACATAGAGCCAACAAAGCCTAAAACGTTTCACATCTTGTCCTTTCCAGAAAATGCTTGTCAATCCCTGTACTAGATCCGTGATTGCCTTATTTATTGGTGCCTTAAAGCATTACAAAATTGCTGATATCTGAGTTCCACTCTCAGAAATCTTTATCTAATTGGTCCGAATTGGAGGCCAGACATGGCTATAATTCTTTAAAAAACCCTTAAGGTAAATCTCACAAAGAGCCAGGTATTTTCTGTATGTAACATTCTCTGAGTCCATGAACATGTTTATATTCAAGAAAAATGTTCTCTTAAGCCAATAAGTGGTCAAATTAGGGTTTGAACTTTGATCTGCTCATCTCCAAAACATGGGCTCTTTTATATTTATTAGCCAATTCAGTTCATTTCTCTATATCTCTGTCTTTTTGTCTGAGAAGCAAGGCTGATACAAATTTTCTTGTCTGTCTCAATGATTAAATTGGGATTGAGTGTCCAAATGTAAATACATGCTTGGAAACATTTTCTGGAATCAGTAGAAGATATTTTAAAATAATGGATATCAGTAGGTTTTTGTTTTTCAGACTCTGGTAGAAATGTTCCCCTTCAATATGAACTTTTCAAATTTCATCTTTTCATTTTCAGTTCTTCTACAGTATGTGCAGTATTCTTACCTAAACACCTTCATGTCTGCCGTGGTCTTCATTCATCCCTCTCCGTTATGTACCTTGGAGTCTTTCTCAGTCATTCTGGAACTATTGGCTTCCCAAAAGTTCTTTCTGGCCATGTGCCTCTGAAGATGTACCACTGACCATAAATGTCTTCCAGCGGTGTTGGGGGGGGGCGGATTTTTTTCCATTTTGTCCTTGATGAAGTGGCTGGATCTGTCCACATATTTTCAGTTGTGATCTCAGCATCATCTAGAGAGAGAGTCGCCTCTGCACAGTTATGGAATGAAGCCTGTAAGTGTAAGCGAAACTATGAGGAGGCCATTGGCTTTGTCACTATGTCTTTTATTGTTCTTAGCACAGTTTCCTTTTTTCCTAGACATACAGATTTTCACTGTAGTGTTCTGGAATTGTTAACAACAAATTTTTGTTTATTTGTTTTTGCTTTTAACTGCAACTGCCCATTTCTTAATACAAACTGTGATTTACATGTTGTATTAGAAATTGGCTGAGCAGCCAATGCAATAGCTACTTTTTAAAAAATAGTTTTTCTGAAACACAGGCACATTTATTTGTTTGCAACATATTGTATATTTCTGCTTTTGTGCTGCAGTAGGTGGGTAGTTAAAACAGAGACTATGTGGACCACAAACCTAAAATACTTATTCTCCACTTCTTTACAAAGTTTGGTAAGCCCTGCACTAGATAAAAACACTAATTCATCCAAACGGATAGTCTGATAAAGAAATTAACTCAGAATTATTTACACTTTGCTTTCGTTTTATACATTATTATCATAAAATCAGTTTATGATACCCTCACTTGTTTATTTACTGAGTTGTTCGCCATCTCCATATGCCACGTATGGCTTTTGGGGACATAAAAGACCTGTGCTTTCCAAGTGGGTTTGTGTGTTATTGTGTAGACACAGGAAGGACAAATATACGCGCCAAAGTAGCTACAAATAGTAAGTATGGTAAAGAAAAATGTAATAATGCTGAAATGCTAAAAAGGGTTGTGCAGTCGGCTTTCTGATGTCATCAAAAAGGTGTTTCTTTTGAGAATTGACCAAGTTGTGCAAAAATCTGAAGAAGGACATTCCAGGCAGAGGGACGAGCAGTGGCTAAGGCCTACAAAAAGAAACGAACTTGGTGTGTTCCTCAAGTACAGCAGTGACCACAGTCCTTAAAGCAGACCTGAGAAAAGGTAACGGAGGTGGGAGCTGAGCCCGTGGCCAGATCGTGTAGGGTCACGTTGGCCAGGGTTCATCGGTCTAGAGTTTCTGCTAAGCATGACAGGGTCTTGAGAGGAGGGTGTGTAGGTGTGCGGGAGAACTGCTTTGATGTACATTTGTGAGGGATTATCTAACTGTTCCCTGAAGGATACATTACAGCAGATCAGGACGCAAGCTGCCATCCCCGTTATTAGCTATTAAGACAATACTGCCTTTAATTAGAGCGGAAACTTAGTAACATATAACAGAGCCTGAAGCTGTACTTGGAAGGGGAGATCCGCTTTGACAAACTAGAAGGGGAAGACAAAGTCGGGCATGCTTTTTCTCCCTGGCTAAACTCAGTTGTTTCCAGTTTCATCCAATTGAGGAGTTTGGCCAGGGAGAAAACACTTGTATGTGGTCCATTCTGCTACCAAGTGCTCAGTTACTAGGTGTTACTCTTTTTGCTCCAGCCAACAGGAAGCTTGGAGTTACATTTATTGTCTGGGTCTATCAAATGTATCAGTGCCTATTTTCTTTCTACTTTATTCCATAGTCTCGATTTCCTAGATTTTATTTGGAATTTGTGTACTCGATTGTAAGCTGTCTCAAATCCTGCTGTGAAGGAACTGGCCAACACATAAAGTGGTGATGAAATCTACAGTTTCCAGCGTCTGCTGAAAGCTCTTTTCCTCTTTGCTCCAACGTGAGAATATTGATTTACGCTGGCTGTGAAAAGAGGACTTCGTAAGACTTTGTTCCATGATGAACTGATAATTAGAGTGAGCACCAAGCCCTTGAACAATCGCTTTGAATTGCTCACGGACGCCAAGGCTCTTCTCATCCTCAGTGACTCTGTCCTTTGTGAGATGAGCTCATTCATACATAAATAAAATAAAAATATATCTAATTGCTCCTTCCCGGAAAAGAACCGATTGTGATTCTGGGGTCCATAATTAATTAGCAGAAGGTAGAGAGGAAAGGGCGTGTTTAACCATCCCTTTCTTTCACTGGCCCATGGAATGTGTGGCCCACAGGCAGGATTTCTTTTTCTCCATGGAAACGCCATTTTGTTTGAAGTATGGTTAGCTATTAGATGCTACACACAAGGCTGAAATGTAAAACTTCTTTCTGACGGTTTTCCTCTCTCGGGTTGCACTAGCAAGGCAGTAGAGTAAACAGCACTCTGTAAACTGGACTTAGCCTGAGATTTACTAGACCAGACATAGGAGCACTGTTCACCAAGATACGTGATGAGACGAAGATGGCCAGTTCACACACAAGATTGCACTCTTGAGGCAGAATTTATTTCTTACTATTCCCTCCTCTTTTTTTTTTCCCCAGAGCCCGGAACAGTGTTTGGCATGGTAGTAGTGCTGGAAGTTTGTTTGTTGGATTGGTGAACGAACTAATGATAATCTAAGGGTTGATGAATCCCTCAAGAGAGTTATAAACAGCAATCTGCAGGGTGGGGTATAAGAGAAGGAAAAGGCATATTAGCCGGGACTTGGAGGCTGGGCAGGACTCAGCAAGTTGGAATACTGGGAAAAGTCTTCTCTGTGCTGGGAGAAAAACATAAGAACAGTGTGTGCACTCAGCATACAGATCTACGGGGTAAGACCCACAAATGAATCTCAACAACTAGGAAATACCACATTACTTCCAGGGTAATACATTGCCTCTCACATAGCCTTAGGAATTAAAAATATATAATTTTACATAATTGAAACTAAATTAGTTTTAAGTGGGATATATGTAATCTTAGTATATATTTATATTACTGGCCAATCACTTTATTAATGGAAATAGACAATATTAACATATATTATTGATGAAGAAAATTTTGTCTCTGCCTATTTAAGAAGTTTCCCTTTTAACAATTTTGACGCTTTAAAAATATCTAAAGTCCACGGGGACGAAAGAGGCAAAGAGAAGCATAATTTGTTGACAAAGAAATTATTACCAGCCGTGGGACAAAGAGCTAATTGTTTACCTTTCGCTGTGACCTCATGTGAACACAGAGGTGGTAATGCCTCGCGAGCATTAAATATAATATTGCAAGACATTTTCGACAGTTACAAAGTACCATACAAATAAAATGTTGGATGGGGAGTTGGAAAATATCTCTCAACCAGTTTAGAGGCCACCACATCCTCTAAGTGAAAGAAATAGAAAAGCCTAAATGAATAGTAGTGATTTGGAGATGGTCCAAAGGATATGAATGCCATTTCAGGAAGAATATAAATCCAATTCATTGGCTAATTAAATCAGCAAAATTTATAGGGGGAAACGGAGCATGAAAATGGCTAAATTCTTAAACCTATGTCATTTGGCACATGATGATAATGCATGAACTCGTGTGTGTAAACAAATGCACATGTCCACGTGCATTTGCATGTATGTGCATTTTTCTTAAAGTGGAAATGTAAATTAGGTTCAAGAGAACATCCTGCATCTGATCATGCGTGAAAAATATTCTTGTCATTATTAGTATATGTTTGTGATACACAATAATTATATTCGTTTTCTAGAATTAGTGTATAATATGTATTGGTTGGGGCAACATACAGTTAGACTGTATGGGCATCGTCCGTCAAGTGCACTTTTGATGGTTGCTCCAGGTACAATGTGTCACTGGAGTTGGTTTCCTTAGCTGTGGCCGGCCTTCAGCTCTGGAACAGGGTAGGAAGGAGTCTGTGGAGTCTGCTTTACTGAAGCTTATAAAGGTATGAAGGCTGATTACTCATCTAATGTGGGCAGCTTTTGTTCTGGGGACGAGCAAAAGACCAGATGTTCTTTGGTTTCCATATTTACAGCTTCCCATAATCATCTGTGAAAATGATTTGGATTATAGAAAAAAAGGCATATTAGAAGAACTTAACTGAATGCTCACGTGTGATGAGTGCCAATTCACTGATTCAGTCTGCAAATATTCATTCAATGTACAAATATGTCATACACTCTATTAGAGCCCAGGACAACAGCTAGGAACAACCTCGTTCCCACTCTCGGTAATCATCAGGCGGTAGTAGGAAGAAAAGGCCAAAGGATTGTTATTATTTGTAACTCATAAACCCTAACTGTCATGGCTAACAGTGCTGTTTACTGTCTATACTGTCTCTCATCTAGTCTACCATCCCTGAAATCGTTGCTGTCACTCCTGGACGCGTGACAATATGTCTATGTCACAGACAAGTCCATTATCAGGGCTGAAATTGACAACCACTTGTATGGTGGGCCCTGACGTGTGCTGATGGCTCCACTTATTTAAAAATAGCCTTCCCATCAGCTGCCTGGGAGACCTGAACTTCCTGCTGGAGACCCATGCCACTGGGACAGGACATGAGACCTGGAAAAGGTTTTTCACTGCTCAATTAGTATTTCCCTAAATGAGTTCAGTGGCACATTCATTCTGTAGGAAACCCAGAGGGGAAAAGTAAGAGTTTCACAATTAAGCACTTAAAAAAAAAAAACTGTACTTCACTGTCCCAGGTTAGATAGTCACAATGAATACCAACATGGATGGTTCTGGGTATAAAAGGTTTTGACAAGTTTTGGCTTCTAACCCTTCTGCTCAAGAAGCTTTTTCTCTCTGGGGCTCTTCATTGGCGACTTGGAAGGTGTGCTTCTCGGGGATGCTGCTGTATTAGACAGAGTGGCTTCAGCGAAAGCAGAGCTGATTCTCAAGAAAATGGAGCACGAGAGAAAGACATTCAGATAGCAAGGGGAGGAAGAGAAAATTCGGGACCCTGTGTTCACCCCGAAGCCTTTTGTTTGCAGTATTGGCCTTTCTGATGCAACAAAATAAGAAGCAACGTCCCAATCTCAGCTGCCTTGTTGCTGGAGGAATTTTTAAGAGACAAGGGTGAAGGATTCCAACTGCAAACGTATATACATGTGGGTGTAAGAAACATAAACAGAAAAGAGCACTTATGGGTAACAGAAGTGCCAGCTGGGACTTTAGAGCTGGGTGGTTTGTGTTTGCACAGTTTTTTTTTTTTTTTTAGTTGAGAGTACTTCTTAGAGTACATAATCCATATGGCGTGTTTAAAATAGACCACATAGTCTGAAAATGGAGCTCCTGAGAAATTCACAGATAAAAATCTCAACTGCTATTTTCATATTAGAGCTGGAATCATCTTGTAAAGATAATTCAAGATGAAATATTTCCATTTTCATTTGAACACAGAAATTATTTGGTTTTCATTGCAAAAAGCTTCAGCTAGAATCTCCTGTAAAAGTCACATGCCTGACTCTAGGCATTTTTGAAATGTCTGTTACAATAATTCAGTGCCCAGCTCACAGGAAAAGCTATAACGGGAAGATAGGCAGAGAATAAAGCAAAATCTGGAGTCAAATGTTTTAATAATTAGCTCTACTGGAGAGGTAACCCATAGAATTATAAGTATAAAGGTCAGTCGACTTACACTGCTTTAAGAAACAAATCTCTAAACACTTTCAACTTTATTCTTTGCAAATTAACTTTACTTCAGTTTCCCATATCATTTAATAAACAAAAGTTACATTAATTATATTAAATAAATATTAAACATATAAGTACATAAATATATTTTATGCTTAAGTATAATGCTGTAAATATTCACTCTTTTTTTGTTAATCCGTATTTCTTACCAAAGTTTTCATCTTTTCAGGGATCATGACTGCATTAGAGTGAAAATATATGTACAAATAAAGTTGTAACACAGAAATACACTTTGGGAACACCTTTAAGGTTAAATATGATCATCAAATGTAGTTACATGTTAAATGTTACGCTTAAGTCTACTATAATACTTCTTCAGTCTCTGTAGAATGGAGAGCATTGTGCTGTTTGCTTAGTAGAAGGATTTCGATTTCAGACAAAAGGATGGAAATAACCAACTTGCTCAGGAACTAATACCAAGTTTATGGACTCACAATGAATTAGCCAACACAACTTTACACAGCAGTTTTGGCTCCAAACAAGTTAAGCAAAGAAAGATTAGTCCGTTGGGACAATCCCAGAATATTCTAACAGAATAGCAGAGCTTTTCTCTAGGTTTGGCCATTAAGCAGCTCTACAGCCTTCAGAAGGCTTCATCTCCTCTGGGAGTCCCAAGTTCCTCATCTGTAATAAAAAGGGAGTGGCTGCCCTAGATGGTCATCAGTATCTTCCAAGTATCCATGTTGTAGGAAACTAATGTTTTAGTTAACCTCTTAAAAATAGAGAATGCATGAGGGAATTTCTAGTTTAATGTCGCCCAATGGTTACAGGCTTATACCTGTATCCATCTGTATGTATCTACATGTAATAAGAGATGAGAAAGGGGGGATATCGGGAGAGACAGGATGATTTGAGTGTTTTGGAATGAAAATGTTCTAAGTCGTGGCTTCTCCTTCACTTAAGAGAATGGAAAGACCTTCCTGGACACAAAAAGGATTTGGACACTATATCAAATTTATAATTAGACACATGACCAAACCATCCAGAAATTTTAATTGTGAACATATTCTGAATTGGAGTCAAGAAATCAGCATATTTTGTCCAGATCTATTGTTCACGATATACTTTGATTTACTTTTCTGTTCGTCTCTAGGGCATCTGTTGAGTGCCAGATCAGTGTCTAAGGAAATTGGTTGCTAAGGAGTAGCTTCAAATGTCAGTTTAGTGCTTGTGGGTGATATTAAAAATGACATGTGTTAATTTATAGAACATTTTCCAAAATGCAAATGCAAAGTTGAGCCTTCAAAAAAGGAACTAAAAGCCTGAAAACCAAAAGTTTACTTATGAATTTCAAAATCTTTTGAAAATGAATTGTGTCCCATGAGCCCATGGAACTTAAAGATCTTCCTGTTGTTGTAGAATTTCTCAAGCTTGGCACTGTTGGCATTTTGAGCCAGGTTGTTTCTTTGTTGCGGCTCTGCTGTTCTCCATAGGATTGTAGCATCGTCCTTGGCCCCTACTCACCAGATGTCAATATAGCCCCCTCCCTTCACACCCATACGAACACTGTAACAACCGAAAATGTGTCCAGATATAGTTAAATGTACTCTAGAAGACAAAATTGACCCCTGAAGAAAAATCACAGATTTATTGCAAGATAAGAGGTGAAAATCACTCTTTTATGACGCGGTAAGTTGGCAGTGTTATTACATTCTAAATTTTGTTTTCTTGAAAATAATGCTGGTATAATTAAACTCTTGACAAAAAAGTTTCATTCTCATCAAGACTTGATCTTTCTTAAGTTTTCGGTGCTGTTACGTTCATCTGTATTGTGAGTAGTGTTAAATGGAGTTAATTTATTGCCTTTTCAAATACTTAGGCAACATGGAGCTATTTCACATACATGGAATAGAAGCTGGTCAGGGAATCGGGAGCTAGTCCATATAGTAAAGTGGATGGAAGGAGATCACTATCAAAATTCCACAAAGAAGAACTTGTTCCTTTCCCTTGGAATGGACCTAGGGAACTTAATTTATGTTGAATTTTTTTTTTTTCGTTAAGAGTTGGAAGCAAAGAAAATAAATCTAGAAAATCAAGCACATTTGAAGATGACTAAATCAGTCATTTCTTCAATAGTTATTTTAGTTACGAGTGTTCTCACCAACTGATAATGGGCAGTCTTAAACTTCTCCTGGAAGGTTCATAATGCTTTTGTCTAAGAAACTTTTCTATAATCAGACGCAGACTAAAAGTCTGCAACAGTATACAAAAGGACAGAGTCCTAAGGAGTTTATGTGGGGGTACACGTGTGTGTGTGTGTGTGTGTGTGTGTGTGTGTGTGTGTGTGTTCGGATTGTCTCAACTAAGTTGCCCAAGCTAGTTTTGAACTTGTGAACCTCTTGCCTCAGTCTTCCAAATACCTGAGATTACAAGCATGCACCACCACGCACAGCTCAATTTTTTAAAAAAGAAAGTGAAATACAAGAGAAGGAATTTGAGAAGCAGTAGCCAAATGAACAAAAGATACGCAGGATGGCCCGGCGTCCTCGCAGCCAAGCGTTGAAAATGTCTCAAGGCTAGCAACGAGCTTTGTGAAACGCTACTAATGAGCCACACGTGATGTGGGGTGAGAACCGACATTGGATTCAGCAACATGGAAGTGACAGAGAACCTTCTCTGCTAGCGCGGCGTTGGTGATTAGTAGCTGTAACAACAAAGAAGAAGTTCAAGAGATGGGGAGGCAGGAAATGAAACAGGAAGTCGAGACGACGTTTACAAGGACTCTGGTTGTAAAATGAAGCACGGAACTGTGGGAGTATCTGGAGGAAGACTGGGTGATAGGAGAAATAACTGCATGTTATGAAGGTGATTTTAAAGCTTTGACTCATTCCCCTCCCCACCCCCTAATTACTCAAAAGTTGCTGGCAGGATTTGCGAAGGGAGCGGGAATACCCTTGCAAATCAATCCATCATCCTAGCCTACAATTATCACTTAGGGAAGCAACACATTAGCTGATCACAATTATAGAAGTGCCAGATGACTGAGTGACATTTGTGTACTTAAAGGCTACACAGCACACATGTGCACGCACTCTATTTACTGGCCCTGAGTAAAATGTGTGGAAACACAGTATTTTAATTGTGTGTCACAATAGCGGTTTTTGGGCTTTCTACCAAATTCAGCAAGCCTGTTGATACTAGGAAATACTACTGCCGGCAAATAATAGCAGACAGTAGATTAATATTTGTGCTGTAGGATGAAGTTGTAGACAGTGCTTCTTTTTTTATTTTTTGCTATGACTTTATGAGCCTGTTTAAGGACCGACCAAGAAAGAGCATAGTGACAAGGCAGTACAAGAGGCTAGGCTATTGCACAAAGCTTCTTAGAACAGGATCCTAACAGAGGAAACTGGAGGCCTGGAGAGAAAATGAGGCTTAGCAGAGAAACAGAACTGATTGTGTGTGTGTGTGTGTGTGTGTGTGTGTGTGTGTGTGTGTGTGTGTGTGTGTGTGTTGGGGAAGGTTTTCATGCAAATAGGTTTCATTGTGAAATAAAGAAATTGAAGTAGCCTAAAACACATGGGGGAAATGGAAAGTTTTGGATAAGTGACCAGAAATCTAGGATATAATAGTGGAAGGGGAATTGGAGCACACATGTTTTTAAGGTAAAAGAAATAGTACTACACTTGTGAAAGTGAGTTTTTTAAAAAACAACTTTAACCTATTCTTTTTCCCACTCATAATTTCCCAAGGATTATTACCAATAAATGAAGGCACTAGAAAATCAATGTCCAGCCTCCATATCTAAAAATGTTAAAGAAGCAAGCCCAGTTCTTTCTCTCCCTGTTCAGATGAAAAGTTAAAATCATCAATACTTGTTTCCCAAAGTAATAAGTAAGAACATGGCTTTAAAAAGCTTCATTTTACCAATATGAGAAGCTTTCTTCACAGCAATTCCTCACATAAGATTGGTGTGTTTGTTGGCATCAAGAATATGGTAGGGACTGAGGATTCTTCAGATGGTTTGTTTCGTAGTGAACACATGTGCATCAGTACCCAGGCCCAGTGTTAAGGATGTCCCGAATCTGCCCCATCGCTCTAAGAGGAGAAATACAAAGACTGGATGCAGGGGAAGGCGACCTGCCAAACATCTGCATTTAATTTTTCAGCAGCAGTGACCACCCAGGGGGCAGCGACTTCTTCCCAGGGAAACTCGATTACTCCAGCACGAGGTGCCTCAACTTCCTGGAGGAAAAATTATACCTTTGGTCAAGCTAAAAAAAAAAAATCTACTTTGGAAAGAGTTTCCAGAGTATTGTCCCAGCTTAAAGGAGCCTCGGAGTGAAATTGTTTTTTTCAGAGGAAACTGTTCTAAGTCCAGTGGTTGCCTTTCTCCTGTCACTGGCATGTTTTGGAGGGGGCAGAAAAAGTGGAGGGGGTTCATTCGGAGGTGAGGAAGCCTTTTGGGAGCAGGTGGGGTTATATGTTGCGTACCCAGTTTGCTAAAGTTGTCATCTGAGGTCAGAGTATATGAATTAAGTGTACCTCTACATTCTCCATGTATTCATGAAAAATGTGTAATTATATTCCTTTAGGTCAGTGCTTCTCTCAGTTAGCTCAAGCTTTTAAAACTCAGCCTCCAGCTGCTAGTATGTGCTGACAACATTCCAGTTGCTCTAAGAGAAGCCATGATGGATTTGGCTAGAGACTCAAGTGATGCGCATGATGCCTCAGGTGCCAATTGCCAGCCCAGTAAGTGCATCCCGCCCTCCTCTCTGTTTATATCAAATCGCATCTCCTTTATATTGCCATCGCCTACCTTCGGACTGCGTTCTTTCTGTGTGTGTGTTACGGGGACCAGTGTGAGCGTGTTTTGATGGTACTGGGAATTAGAGTCAGGGTCTTCACATTGAGCTACTTCCCTAGCTCCTTTTTTTTTTTAATTTTTACTTTTAAATTTTGAGACAGGGTCTTGCTAAGTCACTAGTTACCCAGGCTAGACTCAAAATCGCTATCCTCCTGCCTCAGCCTCCCAGAGTGTTGGGATTGCAGGCCCGCATCACCATGCCCAGCTGCTGCACTGCATTCTTTGGTTGCCACCCTATTCCTTACCAACCCTTGCCCACTTATGCATTATGGGATTTACCTGTATGAGGTCCAATGCTGAGCCTATGTTTCCTTCCTGTGGTATTAAATGAATTTGCTTGTTGAAATGTTTCTTGGTTTTATACCATGCTCGCCTACTAGATTCTGAGCATCCAGATAGCTGGTCCCCTGTCTTATCATCCCATCTGCCTCTTAACCAAAGGGCAGCCTGCCCACCACCTTAAGGCAGAGCTCAAGGGCCTCATCTCTTGCTTCTCTCATCCTCAGACCTGTCACCAGGCCCAGCATGTAGTAGCATTCAGTGAATATGTGCTGGATGAATGTGTGAATGAATAACTGTATGGAATGAACTGGCGAAGTTCTGTATGCATTCCACACCAGCTTGGTACATTTAAACTGTGGACTTTGGCTCCAGCCTGCCTGGGGTTTGACTCGCTCTTTTCCTTTCTTATTTGGTACCCTGCCTTAGTTTCTTCTTCTCTAAAATGAGTAACTGTTAATTCCCACCACGCGGGGGTTGGAAGGATTCATCGGAGTTGCGAAGTGGGAAGAACCGTGAGCAGTACATGATAAAGACCTTGTCAGAATCCGCCATTTTTATATCTTTGTGCTCTGTGCCCACAATCTGTGCCCAGATGGCAGCCACTCTCACAGTGGTCACTTTGGGATGCCCTAGAATGTCTCTGTCCTCCTCTTTACCTGTCATGTCCCACTCCCTCCAGCTGAAATGCTTCCTTGGCCTGCGCAGGCTGGGCGAGCTGCCTCTGTCATGGCCTTGGGCAGTACCAGACAGTATACCTCTGCCAGAATGTTCATTGTATTTTGTAATCGCCTACTGCCTGTCTCTTACCAAAATGCAAGTTCCTGTAGGACGGAGACACTTTTCTCTGTAGATCCCCAGTGGGACCTATGCGCAAAATTGGATCCCACAAAATGTCAGAAACTCCGGAGTTTCTGGATCACAACGACATTTTAGAACAGGGATATATCCCTGTGTTTGACTCTTAAGGTTTTGGGGGCATTATGTGGCTAAAACACTAAAGGAGCTTTTCTCCAGGAGTAACTAGAATAGTCGAAGGACTGAAAGCTGAAAGATAATATGTGAATTACAAGGATGCGGAAGAATGTGAAAGCTAGCCAGAAACTTATCAAATTCCAAGTGCAGTAAATTAAATAAAACCAGAGGCTACCGAGAGAGACAGTTTTGAAACTGATAGGGTTTCATTGGTGGAAGGAGATGGAAGCCCAGTCCACACTGCGCTGGTAAAGTTTCAGCAAGCTTTTCAACGTTCAGAACTCTTTCTAGACTCAGGGCAGGAGATGTTATCATGTATGATGTATTATCAGAATCCTCATTCTCAAAGCAGAAAAGAAACTATAAATATATTCACAATGTGCACAGAGAAAGTACATTTTGTGCTTAAGGGTTAGGTAGCAAATGTAAATATGAAAGCCGGAGCATCTGAAATGTTCTGATACTGGTATTTATTTTCTTTATGCCTTTGATCAAATTTTGAATTCTCTGGCTCTTTTTTTTTCTTATTTGCTTTATTTTAGGTCATATAAAGTGCTAGGCTTGGTGACATTTTGTAGTAATTAAGATGATTTATCATTGTTAAAGTTATGTATTATTTTATTACTATAACAAAAGTTCAAGACAAGCTAACTTTGTTTTTTTTTTTTTAAAAAGAAGTTTCTTTAGCTCACAGTTCCTAGAGGTCCAAGCGCATGGTGCCAGCATCACCTCATTGGGTGAGGACCTCATGGTGAATGGCAGGAGTATGCTTTGGGGGTGGGGGGAAGTAGTCACTTTGCCAAAAGGAAACCAGAAAGATGACTGATCTGGCTCAGGCTTTTTACAAACTTGCTTTTGCGAGAACTCACTCCAAGAGACTAAGATTCCCTTCTGAGGGCACTGCTTCCAAGGACCTAAGCACCTCCCATTAGGCCCCATCTTTTACAAGTTCCATCAGTTCCCACACCCCCACATTGGAGACCAAGCTACTAGCACACGATTTGCACTTAAGCCTTATACTAACCGTAGCAAATTGTTTATTAGAACAAAGTCAGTAACACAGATGGGTTAAGACTGGGGACTCCAGAATCAGGTGATCTATTTGAGTCTTGTTATCACTGCGGGAAGGCCTGAATCAAAGTGGTAAACTCTGCTGAGCTCCACTAGTGTCACTAGTTCAGGGAGTTGTGAAGTTATCCGATAGTGTCTTATGCTAACATCTTGACAATAAGCCAAGAAAGGAAGTCAACACTTCATGGACATACGTGAACCGCCTAGGGATTTGGTCTGCTACTGTGGCCTATGCATGCCTTAAAGCAAATCTAATACCCTGCCAGGGACATTTGCATCTTTACTCTGTTAAAAGACAGTGTGGTAAAGAGACAGGCGATACCTCCACAGACTGTTTAACAGTTGTTTCTCTTAAGCAACAGAAGTTGCTGAAAGGTCCGCAGTCCTAGAAGCATGAAGAAGAAAAAGTCGGCTGTCACGGTTGCCATCCTTGGCTTCCCTGTGCAATCCACTCAGAGCTTTGGACACCTGTGCTCACAGCACTTTGTACCGATTAGGTGAGATTCTTGAAAGGAGCTCCTGGGCTTTGGTATATTTTAAAGGTCTGCAAATGCTTAGAATGTACAGCAAAGGTTGAAGAGGACTTGTGATATCTGCTTGGTGTGCTGATAAGAATCTAGACAAAGCTTAGTTTAAAATAAGTTACCATGTGGCCCAATTATTGGATTCCTAACCCAAGAGAAATTAAACATATATTGACACAAATATTTGTAAACAAACTGTCTTAGCAGCAGTATTCATAAGAGCCCAAATAGCAGAAGCAATCCAAACATTAATCACTAGATGAAGAAAATGTAGTATATTGATACAATGGAATATTATTCGATCATAAATTAGAATAGTGATTCATGCAACATGGATGAACGTAGAAAGTATTATGCTAAGTGATAAACCAGACTCAAAGACCACATATGTCATAATTCCACTTATGTAAAATGAACAATATAGGCAGTTCATACAGCAGTGAGTGCCAGAAGCTGGGCGGGGGGTGCGGAATGTGGAGTGAGTACTATCAGGGGTGGCGTTTATTTTCGAGTTAAACAGCTTCCTGCAGAATGCCATTCTGACTTGGCATTTGGAGCCTGAAAGCCAGCTGAGTATGGACTAAAACCATTAGGCAAAATAAAGTAAAATTCTCCTCTTTTAAGCTGCAGGTGTCAGGTATTGCCTACCTGTGAGAAGAAGGTAACTAAGACAAAGTTGAAGTCCCAACCTCTGCTGTGATGGTATTTAATGGGGTCCTTGGAGTAAGATTAGGATTAGACAACGTCACAAGTGTGGGGCCATCACGATGGGATTAGTGGCAGTACATAAAGGTAGCCATCTACAAGCCAAAGAGAGCCTTCGACGAAACCGAAGTGGCCTGTGCCTTCGTTTTGGACTTCCATTACTCCGTACCTATGAGCAATAAGTGCCGCCACCCACTATGTGAGTTTTTGTTGTGGTAGGCTGGGGAGACTAAGGCACTGGAGTACAATCAAAAATAATTACTTGCAGAGATGGTGCATTCATTAAAGTTGAAGTATATCAAAACTTCAACAGCAGTATGGTGGCTAAAGTGAAGTCTATTTTTCTTAAGTTGTAGAGTTTCCTTCCTTTCTAGTCACGCCATTGCCAAGCCCCCTATAAGACTAATAATTTAAAATTGGGTTAACTTTTTCCAAGTAGGAAATGCAATCGAATCCTACGTGATGTGATTATTCTCCTTATGTTGAGAAATCAGTTAAATTAACTTCAGGGAGCGGCAAGATCAAAGTTCTGATTGGCAAGGGGGTTGAATTCTGATGAGATAAAGCAGAAGGCAATGGGCTCGTTTTACTTGCGGTCATTTTTCTACTTAATCTTGGCGAATTCCCAAGCTTGATCTCACACTGATTCCAGTCTTCAGGACTCAGACTAAAAGGCTTGTGATTCTTAGAAATCTGAGTTAGCCTCAATATCTATCCCTGATCATCCATACTGTTTATTTATAATGATATTAAAAATTTGCCAAGAACTATGGCCTCTAGCAGATATCCAAACACTGGGAAACTCTGGCAAGTATTGTGGCATAGTGTCTGTGTAACTTCACAATCAGATATCCTAATACAATCAACATTTATACTTGAAATTACATGGGGAAAACGCTAATTGTCTTAGTCAGTTTTGTGTCACTATAGCAAAATGCCCTGGGCTGGGGATGATGTGGAAATGAAGGAAGCTTATTTAGATCACAATTTTGGGAATCTCAAAGCATGGTGCTGGCGTCTGGCTGGCTTTGGTTAGGGCCTCAGGTTACATCAACTCATGGTTAAGAAAAAAAAAGGAAGAGTTCAAGTGTATGAGAAAATGAGACACGATGCTAGGCTTGCTCTACCATAAGCTACTGTCACGATACTCACCCAGTTTCATGAGAAAGAGAAGTTATTCCCTTAAGGAAAACCTTCATCCTTTTAAAAATCCAAGCATCTTTCAACATTATGACATCAGGGACCAAGCATATTCAATTCATAGCACTTGTTGAAGGATTTATTTGCCTAAAAAGTTGTTAATTCTTGGAATATCAATCATATGATCTGTATAAATTATGCTAATCATGTAAACCTATTAAATTCACTTTGTTTGCAATGAGCATGCTCGTTACCTGGCAACAGCTGCAAGCAATGCTGACTGATGAGCTTTACAACCATTTTGTCGTAGTTGTGTTCGGATTCCAGAATTGCCAACCTTGATCTTTGACTCTGTCAAAGTAAGATTCTGGCTTCTGTCAAATCAGTTACGATTCTGCGTTGATGGTTCAATTTTAAGTATCACAGGAGAGTTAAAGCAGTTTTTCCAATTTCCTGGGTGTTTGAACTAGGTTTTCCTGGAATTTGAGTATTAGAAATATATATAAACTGCTTGAGGAATGCCAGGAGGAAATTCACACAAGAAAACACAACTTATGGTTCATGGTAAGGCCTGACCCGGTAGGCCATTGACTTCAGCTGGGTAGGGCAAGTTGGGAGAAATTGGAACCTGGAGGTGAAAACCATGTTTAAAGGGCAGGGCTGGCTTGTCAGACTACAGATCCAGCTTCAAGTGCTGGAAAGAAGGTCCAGCTTGACATGATGACAGAAATCATACGAGGACATTTGCTACGTAGACTTACAGGGTCAGGGGTGAGAGAGTTCACAACGGCCATCTGTGCACTGCAGAGGATCAAGTAGTTGCTCGGCCCAAGAAACCGGAAGCTCCAGAATGACAGGGATCATGGATGCAGTACCAGATCACGACTAGAGACCTGGAAGCTCCTTGGAGAATTACTGGCATGAGTCCATGTGGAAAGGCTGAAGAAGCTGGAATCTGAAATCCATAGGTGATGGCAGCAGCAAAAGAAGCCCCTGTTCAAGCAGAGGTGACATTTTAATCACTGGTCAACTGCTTCCTGCTTCCCTTTGTTGTTTCACTTGGGCCTCAAGCTTATTGGATGGTGCCGCCCACAAATCAGAACAAGTCTTCTGCCCTCCGTTTGCTGGCCTTTTCATCAGTCGCCCCTGAAAATATCCCACAGACATATCCAGAGTGTGCTTTACTAATCTGCTGGAAGTTTGTTAATCCAGTCAAGTTGGCATACTATGATTAACAGCCACATTGTGAAAGCCACGTGTATATACCTGGCAGGCCTGCTGCTATAGAGGACATAATTAGCCAAGGACCCCATCAGAGGCACTCTGGAACTCACAGGTGGCTCTCTGACAATGGATGTATGTGATGTGAGGATTCTAAGGCTGGCTCATCCCAGAGACACTCGTTATCCCTTTGATGGGTGACTTTGGCTGAGTTGTCCTAGTGGTTTTCCTCTACCTTCCTAAACTGGACAGCGGTTGGAGAGCTTCTATCTTTTCCCTCTTCTCTCCTTCGTTGGAAGCCAAGTATGTTACAACTGAAAGCATTTTCAACCCTCTTGATTTCATGTCCCCTAATCAAACCCTTGCATACTTTATTCTTCCTGGGCATCTGCTTCTAGGAGGGTGTGAACTAACATGCAGATAGATGACAGTAAGTGTGTGTTGTGGCTCACAGAAAAGGGGTTAGGAGAGTCCACAGAGTGTGTGACAACTGGGAGGAGCATACTAGCAAAAATGCACGAGCCAGCAGTAGGCAGGCAGGAGAGTTCCCCAACTTGTGGGGAACAAGGGACTCCCCCTCCACCCCCGTAGAGAATCTAGAAAAGATGGAAGCCATACAATACTGAAAAGGCAGAGCTGATTCTGATTACTAACATACAGGTCAAATGCAAGCGATAAGCCTGGAGGCTACAAAGCGAGGTGACCATCCGGGGAACAAAGAAGGAGTCTATTATAGGAACCAGAGGAGAGATCAGAGCCAAAATGGCAGCCAAGTAGGTATGAAGGTATTACGTTCTGAATATTAAACCATAAATCCTCCACTAAAGATAAAAAGTGGATTCTAGAAAGTAACACAGAATTCCACCCTTAGTTATGGGAAGGGCTTTTGTACGGAGCACAGAGACTCAGCCATAGAGTGAGGGGATCTATTTGTGGGCCCCACCGAGTAGGTTAAACATTCTTGTGCCATGGAGAATGAGGTAAGCATTCATGTGTCACTGGCTAAGATGACCCTGGCATAGTTACTCTCGAGGCTATTCCTAGGAGCCGGGCTCACCACTAAGAGAACACAAACCCTGGGACGAGAGAAGCCCCAGAGAATTGAAAATGCTGAGTGGGTTAAACTGCACTTTGTAATTGGAAGTATGTTGTTTGAAAGTGATCCAAGTCACAGTCTGGCCTTAACATACTTTGGCTGACTGATATGGGGAAATATTTATACAACTATTCATTCCTTTCAGAAAATATTCACTGGGCAAGTATTTGCAAAGAAAATACCAAAAGATACTCAATTGTAAAGATATTCATGCCTATACTGTGAGGTATCAGTTATTTGCACCTGTAAAGTGTATTTGCTTTGTTGAAAGTCTGAAGAAACCATGAAAAATTAAGTGTTGAGATAACCCAACATAATCCAAGATCATCAGATTCTACAGTAGTAAGAATATGCAGCAAACGAGAGGACTCTCAGCTGGTTAAGTTTATTCATTTTTATTGAGTATCAGCAACATCACATTTGAATTTGTTCTCCAAAGAAATCTAAAGGCCAGTATTTCTCTGCCACTGTTGTCATGGATGACCAAATTTGGCATAACTATTGTGGAACCAGAGCTTGTGAGAAATTAAAATAGTTCAAAATCCAAACGAAAGGTAAAGGTAAAATTTCCCAATTTAAATTACAACTGAAAAATATAAGCCAAATTATGAAAGGCCACATTGTAGGTCATGCCTCAACATTGCTGGCCACATGTATTACTAATAGTAGAAAGGAAAGGTGGAACTGAGCTAGGTCATTGCACTTTCTGTAATCTAACTCAATTGAAGATTTTAAACTGAGTGACATAACTTGTGAACTCTCCGTATCATCATTGCAAACTTACCAGTGGAGAGATGGGGAAGTTTATGAACTTTCTGAAAAGAGATTTGCCTTGTGTCAAAGCAAAGGCAAATCTTGTTAATGGAGTGCTGGTTGCTGTCTCTATGGCATTGTCCAGGCTAGGTAAGAAGTGATATGCCACCGTCTTACTCAGTCTCAACATAAAGCTGGCCTTGGAAGTGAGGCTCTATGAGGGTTATGGCAATTGCTGACAGTGTCTCAATGATATTACCAAATGTTATGTCCAAACTGATGTTGCTTTCTCAAAGGCAAGCCTGATTTACTGCTATGTCTGAAACTTTTATTGGAACAGGATACTGTGTTTTCTTTCCAATGGCTGCACAAAAACTATATGCTCTCTCAGAATTAGCCCAAGACACCTATAAAGCTACTTTCAAGTGTTTATAAGATGGGAATTAAAACCTGAACTCACGGATCTTTTGCCGCAAATACCACCATTTGTTTAACTGTCCTTTTCTGTCATATTACAACATCAGGAAACCACACTTTATGTGTTCACTAACAGCACAATTGAAATAAAAAAACAGACTAGGTTCAGAGTGTCTACGTTAATTTAACTTAATTGCAAGGTTGGAAAAGGGGCAAAAACCCAAGGCCTTATTTCACATTAATTTATCTTATAATAGATGGTGGTTTCAATGTGTCCCATTATTATTTATTGGACACCTAGGACAGACATAGGCAGCCTAAGACGACACCAGGAAGTGAGTCATGCTCTTTGCTCAGAGGCCTCTTGTGCGGGAGTGGGAGTGAAGTACCCCGATTACTTTGGAGCAAAGAGACGAGTGTCACAAAGTGGATGCAAAGTGCACCTGTGCACGTGGCATTGGGAGATAGCTGATGATTCAATGCACCGCCATCGTTCTGTCCTTTCCACGTGCAATACTCTTCCTCGAAGAGCCTCCTCTCCCCTTTCCTTCCATCCTCCCCACCGCTCCTTGACACTGTCTTGGCCTGCTTAATTCCTATGTGTTCCTAGTATTTCTAAATAACCATAGGTCCCTTTAGGAATCTCCTCCGACCCCTTCCCAGAGGGACCCCCTTCTCTGTGCTCCACAGCGCCCTCTATTTCTGTGGCATGGTACACCAAGCCTATTTTAAATAATGAGGGTGTGCTTATTTTTTGAGTTTCTTGTCACAGTATTAGCTCCATGAGGGCAGAGACCTCATCAGCCTGACACTAGGGTCTGGCACTGAGAATGATAACATATGATCAGCACCTAATAAGTACTTAAGTGCGTGAACAAATAAACTAGAATAATTATGTAGAGGGCTTTCATTTGGGGTTGTCATGAACAAGTAAACAAGCTGTTGACTGTACGACTCCAGTAGACACCATTCAGAGTTAAGATTTTGTGAATGACTTTTCCCGAGGTTGTACAGCACCGTCTTGTACAGTGGTGTGCCTCCCATCTGCTATGGATTGCAACCAAATTTTTCTTTGCTGAGTTAGTTGAAACACAGACATTTAGTGTGTAATAAAAGCCAGCAATTGCATTTTAGCCTCCATAGCCAATGAAACTCAATAAAAATTCCTTAGAAAACTGCGTATAACTTACAATTGGCCCTTCACAGGGATTAAAGTCTTGGAATCTGGTACAGCAGGAAGTTGTTTGTCATTAGAAAAGCCATTCTGGTAGTGGTGAAGGCCCATGGTTAGAAAAAGAGGGCAATTAAGAAAGCCTTGAGTGAACCAGTGTCCTTTAAAAGTTATGATTATAATTATTAATGCATATTAATTACACAGATTAGTGGGTTTCACTGTGGCATTTCCATACGTGTATACCTTATGATTTGACTATATACATCATCCCCTGTATTCTCTTTCCCTCCCCGTCCCCTACTCCCTCTCCCTTTCTCTTCCCCTAATGCGTCTCTGGGTATACCAACAATCTTCTCTACTTGCTTTACACAGCTAAGAAAAAGCAAGCCCCTTTATCTCCGATTTTTCAAAACAAAGAAAAGAGAAAGATGGAAGGAGGGAAAGGAAGGTTTTCAGTATCCTGGAATAGATGGGCCAAAAAGGAATCCAAGATGAGGCTGGAGAAGTTGAAGGCTTAGTACTTAAGTGCTTCATGGTGACGCACCAGTTCCGACTGTCTCACAGCGTTTTTCATCTGATAGGTGCAGCATCTTGGAGCGCAATTTTGCCAGCTCCTGTCAACTTTATATGTTGTCTTCCCAGGGATGCTTTTCGGTACTTTAAAGCTTTCTAGCCGTAAAAAGTGTACTTTGACCTTGTTGAGTCTACTAATTAATAGCTTTAAAAGTCTAATAAATGTCTTGTTTATTCTGAAAGGATGAGCTATATTGATTTCTAATTTGTCTTAAGGAGCTTGAGTGATTGTGATCACTTAAGGACTTCTTCCCCTCCTGATTCCATTCAGATTTCATCAACTCTTGAGTTCGAGTTCTTATTCAAAGATTTCAGTCCTGTTTTTGGCAACCTGAGTGCCATGAGGCTCACCTTTAATCCCAGCTACTCGTAAGATACTGAGGCAGAAGGGTCATAAATTCAAGACCAGCATGGAAAACTTACTAAAACCCTGTTTCAAAAAACCAAATGTTTTTGTGTGGCAGGGGGGGGTGGGGGGAGGCTTAGAATGTATCTCAGTGGTAAAGCCTTTGCATAGCAGCTCTGAGACCCTGGATTCCGTCTCCAGTGCCATAGGTAGATGGTAGATAGATAGATACACACATGCTAGACAAGTTGCTCCTTTGGCGTTTGAGCATTCAGAAATAAATCGTACTCAGCTGTTTTGTCAGGAATCACCAGCTAAGTTGCCGAGGGGTTTGATCAACAGCAAAGAAGTGTTTGCGCCGGAGCTAGTTTGTAAATCTGTCCTCTCCTGATCTTTCCATCATGGCTCGCCCAGCCATAATCCTCTGTCTCTTTACTCCTAACAGCAGTGTCACAGGTGTCTGCCAGTAAATATGCCTGTCTAGGGCTAAGGCTAGAACATTTGTGTTTTTGACAAGGCAATTACATGCACAGCAACACTCCACACATGTGGCCTAACTTGCACCTTTCCCGACACACCTCTTATTATAGTTTCGTCCTGTCTTACAGGCTCTGTTGAATGAATTCCTGGAAAAGAGGGCCTACGTTCTGGGCAACTTTGCCTGCCCAGAGACAGCATCCAAATTGACATGTGTCCCTTTGAATTGCATTGAACACACGTTTGAGAGAAGTGTAAACCAGTCAGGCTACTTTCGCATTGATTTTCAGGGAGGATTGTAATTCCTTAACGAGGCAAAGTGACTTGGATCCTTGGTCATTAACTTTTTTATTTTCCATGTTCTGTAAACGAATCTCTGGAAAGCTGAAGCACAAGTTTGAGCTCATAGTAAGCTCTTTAATAGCTGTGACAGAAGTTTTGACTAAGGTGAGAGTATTCTGACCTGTGACGTTCAATAAGGCACATGTGGCCGGAGAGAATTGAAATGTGGCTGGGATGACTGGACTCAGGCGCTGAATTTTTAATTTTATGTGGTTAATTGATGGTGAGCTTCAATAGTGTCAGAGAGTTAGCGGCTTCCTTATTGGACAGAGATATTCTGGAATTTAAGCAGACAGACTTTGGCATCTAAGATGACGAACATTTTTCTCTTCTTTTTTCTCTTCCCTTCAGTGTCTAGCCTTTGTCACTTGCCTATTGTTTCTTACTTTTCCTTAACCTGAACTGATAGATTTTCACTCTTTTTCATCGACTCACCTTGGGTTTGTTTGTTTGTTTGTTTTTATTGTTGAGTCATGACATCAGAAAGCTTATTTTCCTCCTTTGCCTTAGGTCTGTCCGTTTGGCCCTGTTGGTGGGCCTCATGGACAAACCGGAATCTACTGCACGATACAAGACCTTCATCTTGAATCTGAGAGCGATCTAAGAACATACAACCTCCGTGGGTGAGAGAATCAGGAGATGCAGACGCTTCTGGATGCCTTTTATTGGGTTCTTCACTGTCCTTATTCAACCATAGACTTTGATATCATGCCCCATATGGATCGGCCATGCATTTTGATCGTCACTTCCTCTCTCCTTGGCCAAACCTGGAGCTTCCCACCTTCACGATTTCAACTCTCCCACATGATAAGTTGTCAAGCTAATGTAGGTACAGAAATCAGCACATTTGATTAAAAATCCAGCCATACAGCTTAAAATGTCAGGCTGTGAAAATGTAGAAGTAAATGAAGCAAGTAATCCTGTGATTTCCTAGCCAGGCATACCAGATGCACACACCTGGAGACCGTTTGGGGATGTTGACAGTAGTACGCAGTTGTAATCCTTTCCAGCTGAGTCCCCTCGTAATGGACTGTGTTGGACAGCCTTTCGTTTGGATGGTTTAACCTGAATGACATCAAGGAGAGAGAGATCACGTGGGTCTCAGCTTTCAGGATGTCTAATAGACACAGCATCTCCTCTCGAACAGGACTGGAGTGCTCTGTAGGAAGGGGCCTTGCAAGTATGAGAACAGTGGCTCTCGAGCTTGATTCCACCCCGTAGGGCTTGTGAAGTACAGGTGCCTGCTCGTCCGCTGGAGTTTCTGAGTTTGAAGGTGGAGTACAGTGAGCGCCATGCCAGTATGTTGTATCTCCAAAAGGCTCTGAGATGAGGTTCCTGGTATAGGGCCGCACTTTAAGAACAACTCTCTTATGGAACACATGTGAGATAACATCTTAAAGCCTAAATTCTCCAGGACAGCTTCAATATCTTGTCATCTTGTGCTGTCTGCAAAGCTGTGACTTTTGTGAATCTGTGCCTTACTTTGTGTAAAGCTGTCAGGAATTTTATGTAAATATGCGTATAATTGATTCATTTGACAGCGATTTTCCACCATATATGAGATACTGTATTTGCTTCTGGTGATGCAGACATGAGCCAGCAGTCCATTTCTTAAAATATTGTGATAGCAAGTATATTCAGGAAGTACATTGGAAAAAGAAGCAGTAAATACGTAATGATAAGGGAATAGGAAGGATGGAGTGTAGTGAGTGAGTTCCAGCAGTTACTGGAGTTAATGTGACGTTACCCTAAGTGTTTCAAGGGTCTTCCTCGATGAAGCCACATTTACACTGCATCCTAATTAATAGTAAGTAGTTCAGTCAGCATAAAAAAATGGAGAAAGTGGAAGAGGAGAGGAAGTACAATCCCACGGATGTTAGGAAGAACCACATCGTGGCGCTCTGCAGGAAGTACAAGAATCTCCCAGTGGCTGGAGGATGGAAGTTGAGGAAGAGCAGTCACGTTACTAGGTGGGATAAGAGAGCCTGAGACTTTCTTACCACTGGTGAGAAGTCTCGATTCACTCTTAGAGCCTGAAGCCGAAGTCATGGTCGGCCATACCTCTCATCACCCTTTTTATTTTGGAAAATATGGTTGGTGGTTGGAGAAGTCAAGTAAGATGAACCGTTATTTGACTTTGCTTCCTACTACACAGATTCCTGAGAAAACTTTTTTTTTTGAAATTGTTGAATGTCCTTACTCTGACATGAATGTTTTTCTGCTTGTTCTTAGGTAAAATGAATTTACTGTGGCCGTAGCCAACTGTAAAGTCTCAGTTTTCAAATCAGAGTCCAATCCAAGATATATATTGGGACTGTAACCTGATTTTAAATGAAGCATTACATCCTTTTCCCAAGCTTGAAGCCCCCAGTGAAGAAGGGGGCATAGAGTTGGGTTTCTCCTCTTCCCCTAGTCCTCCCACCTTTCAGCTGGAGCGCTCGAGGGCCTGGGTGTGAGGAGGAATGGGAAAGAAACGGGGAAGGAATGGTGTTGCTCTATTCTCGGTAGATTTCATTTTCTCCATGGCTGAAAATGTAGAAAGTACATCTCTATCATGTGGGCCTTTCTCATGGCTTCTTGAAGGAACTCTACTTAACGCCTCCCTTGATCCCTTGAGTTAGGCAAGTGCTTCTTTTATGGTGCTTGGTCACGGTGCCGGCTCCTTCCATCACCCTTGTGTAGCAGATACTCATGGTGTCTTTGTGTTCACAACCTGAGTGATCTCCCTGAAGCTGGGAGAGACGTTCCTCATGTCCTCCCAACATGCCACAGCTCACTTTCAGCGTCTTTCTTCTCGGCTGTTCTAGGATTCAATGGTCATCGCCCTGAACTGTGATGAGAATATGTCAGTGCCCAGGGAGTAACTTGCAAAAAAGAGCAGCAATGAAAGTCAGTAGATGGACTTCCATTTAATATGACATGACAATTCTGAGATCTGTTCTACTAGTTCCCCAGATGGTCTTGATTGAGCATGAGCCTCAGTTGCCCGCATTATTTACCAGCAAAATAAGTCACTATTTTGTGGCTTTCTTTCTCTTCTCTGTCTTGCTGTCCTTATTCCTTTGTCTCTATTTCAAAGTATCACCTTACCAAAGAGCTCCACTCAAGTCCTTCCCTCAGGCTCTGTTCTCAATCAAACCCTAATGGGAGATAACCTAATAATCCAGGTTACCTTTCACTTTCTGTTGCTGGGGTCTTCCCTAAAGGAAGGCTACACAGATGGGACCCAAACTACATTCCACTTACTATGTCTCCAGTATTTCACAAAGGTTAACCAAAGAGCTACTAATATATAATTTTATCTGCAAAACCTGGCAGTATGGGCCATCTTCATCAGCTAAGACTTCTTAGCTTCCATAACCTAGTCATAGGTCATTATTTCTCCCCAACCCTTGTCAAAAGGCCAGGGGCTTATTCTATGGGTGTATTATTAAAATAGTGAGACTCAAGATTGGGGGTACACCTTCCACATCTTAACATGGAAGTGAAGGGCTGGATGAACTGCTCAGCAGTTAAAGCGCTTGCTTAGCAAGCACTAAGCCAAGTGCTAAGTTCCCGAGTTCGATTCCCCAGCACCACATAAGCTGCGCGTGGTGGCGCACGCCTATAATCCCAGCATTTGGGAGGCTGAGACAGGAGGATTGCTGTGAGACCAAGGCCAGCTGGGCTCCATAGTGAGTTCAGGACCAGCCTGGGCTACAGAGCGAGACCCTGTCTCAAAAAAAAGATGAAAGTGAAAGTAAAGTGCAAGTATACATTTAAAAAACTAGGAACCCACTGTCCACCCCCATTCAGACCTCTGATGCTGCGCAGTTCCCACAAAACCACAGTCAAGCAGAGAATACATGGCTTAAAATTGGAGGTCATTCGGTAATAAGCCAGTGGGCTCTGCAGCACTTCTATGGGAAGCCCACTTGTAGGTTGCTAAGACTCTCTACCTCTCCCCCTGATTCACGCTGAGATTTTGCTCATGATAGTGCTGGGTCACATGACATTGGGCAATAGCTGTCCATGTGCACAAGAAAAGGAACTACGTGATATTAAAAGCAGGAAAATAATGAAAGCTATAATTGTTTTCCTGAGATACAAAGAAAACATGCAGGTAATCAAGCATTAAGTTTAAGCTATAGAAGAGGAATGACCAAAAATTGCTCTTAGAAATTAAAATAGATGAGAGGTTAATCACTTTCCACACTTTCTTCTATTGCCTTTTTAGTATAGTAATGGAAGTAACTTTTTAAATGAATCCCACTGGAAATAGTAAAATGTCAAAGATGGACAGCATGTGAAAAAAGATAAGAATGGTAAAGTGTAAGACAACCCGGAAAAGAATACTGTCTGATTGATCAACTTTATAGAAACTTGAGAAGAAAGAAAACTGGCACAATAGTGCAAAGAAATAGGGTTAACTGCTGTAACAAACTTTTAAACATTAGTGACTGAAAACTCCGGGGACTTTTCCAGCTCACTGTTTTTGTTACTTACTCATTGCTGGGACAGAATACCTGACATACACAACTTAAGAGACATTGATTCATTTTGGCTCATACTTTCCGAAGGTCCCGCACTGTCCTTTTCCAAGCAGCCAGCAGCAATAGAAGCACATGGCAGAGATCCAGTAGAAAAAAAGCTCTTCATGTCATTGGCAGACAGAAAGTCAAGTGAAAGAGAAGGGGCAGAGCTAGCAGGTCCTGCCCAGTGACCCACCCCTTCTGACCAGGCCCCACCTCCCCAGTTCTTATTACAAAATTATGTTAATTTGAATTAATTTGCAGTTTTGGAGCTTGTTATCTTAAACTCTCTTCTGCAGATATTTGCAAATGATGTTTAAGTAAAGTTTGCATTTGCCATTAACATGATCCAAAAAGATCACTCTCTGGTATACAGTTGCTACTAGCAACACACGAAAATGAGAGACCCAAATGATAAAATATCCCATCATGGGAATAAATAGGTCTGTGACCCAGGAATACAAAAGTGTCGAGTCTAGTGACACAGGCCTGTAATCCCAGTACTTCCACAAGCTGAAGCAGGAGGATTATAATTTTCATCCCAGCCTGAGCAACTTAGTAAGTTGTAACAAGAGCCTGTCTCAATATTAAAAAATAAACCTGAATAATTAAATAAATAAATGGGCTAGGGATAGAGCTCAGGACGAAGGCCCTGGGTTCTATGTCTAGTAAGCCCCATTCAAAAAAAGGAAAAATGTTAGGCAGATGTGAAGACAGCAGCCTCTTTGGATCTGGGTCCAATAGCAGAGAGCTGGGCAAACTAAAGGAGTGTGTAACTCATGCCCACCGACCCTCCTCTACGTGAACTGTGCAGAGACGGGCACGTTGGTTAAAATCAGAGCTGAAGCAGGGCCTTTTCTTTCTTTCTCTACTCATGAAAGAGATCAAGAAAAAAAAAATTGCTGCCACTTACTGCCTGAATTCAGGCAGTTTCAGTTCACTAAGAAAAAAATAAAAAAAAAAAGCTGACATCTCCAAATGGCTTGGAGCTCAGGTCTGTGATGATTCTAACTTACTTAAAAAGACAAGAGCCCTGAATTACATTTTCAACCTTGTTCTAGAGTTGTGGTCTAGTGTTTGGAAAAGGAGAAAAAATTACCAGAAAGAGACGGGTTATCATTGAGAAATGGGTCGGGGTGGGGGTGGGGGGGCTGTGAGGAGAGTGTATACAATAGCTCCCTCTCAAAGTGAGCTTACAAACCAACATGCAAAAGCATGGGGAGACATTGAATACTGGACTCAAATTTATCTCTTTTATGACTGTGAATTAGAAAACAGAGAGGTGGGAGGACCTGCTGGGGGTTAGAGAGGAAATGAAAACGATAGAGATGTGTATGTGTCACTTCCCCAAAACAAATGTAACTATTATGTATTGCAAGCATATACTAATTAAAAAACAGGACTCTAATACCAGAAACATAACCAAAATATCGGTAAATGTATCATCAATTAATTTTTTCCAAAAAGAATTCGTAGAGGAGTCTGAGACCTACTTTGCAAAGAAGTAGGGTAGTCATGCTTTCCCTTCTTTCTCCAGGTAATTTCAACTATAATCTCTAAATGTTACACAGGAAATAATAGCAATAGACCTCTGAGTGGTGGGAAAACGAAGGCAAAACAACTAGTGACCTAAAAGAATCCCTCAAGTACCAAGGAAGACAATTGGATACAAATTAACACGTAACACCTAGACACATTGTACTGAAGGTACAGACCAGTGAAGAAAAATATACACAGGACCTGGGGAGCTTCCAGAGGGAAGAGAGAACTGACTTAAGTCAGAAGATGCTGGATTAATGGCCTCGAAAATTTGAGAGTAAATGCTAGACTAGGATTTTTTATACCCAGCTAATTATCATTCTAAAACAAAAGTAACTCAAAGCTCTTTTCAGTTACACAAAACCAGAGACCTTCATAAAGTAAGACGGATCAAGAATCTTCTGGAAGAGAAAATGGAAATCTAGAAGAAAATGAGGAGTATAAGAAGTATTGGGGAACAAAAATTAATAAAATATGTAAGTAAACATAATCAACTGATAAAAAATAAGTTTTTCCAAAAAAGTAAAATTATAGACACCAATAGTATGAAAAGGAAGGGGTGAGGTGTAGCTCAGCGGTTAAATTGCTTGCGTAAGGCACTGGGTTCAATTCCCAAGCACCACACAGTAGCTTGGCATGGTGGGACATGCCTGTAATCTCAGCACTTGGGAGGCTGAGACATGAGGATTGCCATGAGTTTGAGGCCAACTTCTGCTACATGGTGAGTTCAAGACCAGCCTGGACAACAGGGAGAGACCCTATTTCCAAAAAATTAAAATAACAGAAAGAAAGAAGGAAAGAAAGAAAGAAAAGGAAGTGGGCTCAGCAAAAAGAGAGAGAAAAAAAGAGAGAGTACAAATATAGATATTTAAGCCATTAAAATTAGTGCTATATTCTAGAGAAGAATGATGTTATCAAGTAACTCTAGAGTTGTTAGAATAGTTTAAACCTATTGTATATGTCAAAATGTTTAAGTAACAGCTAAAATAACATAAACACAATCTTATCTTTTTAAAAAACTATTTTAAAAGTTTAATACTACAGAAATCAGAAAGGGGAAAACTAACAGTGAAGAAAAAGACTAAAGAAGAAAAAAGACTTGAATCAGTAACAATAAATACAAAAAGATAAATATACTTCAAAGAATGGACATAATAAGATTGATAAAAAATACCTGTATATTGCTCATGAGAGACAAAACAAAGTGAGAGAGAATATTTTTTAAAAGGGGGGTTAAAAAATGTCAAGAAGGTCAATTACCAAAATAAAACAAGTATATTAAAGTTTCACATACAGTAGAATTTAAGAAATTTCTATAAGAAGAGAAAGAAAAGATGCTAAAATAAGAAATAGATAAGCAAAATGGTGATGGTCTCTTAGGACTACAAAAGGCTTGGAGTATTAGTAAAATATATTTGACTAGGAGTTTATTAGGAAACTGAAGGATATCGCCCCCATTTTAGCTATTGTTAGTTGTGCTGTTACGAATATGGGTATACACGTGTCTCTGTTATGTGTTGTTTTTAACTCCTTTGGAAAATTCCCAGAAGAGGTATCTCTGAATCGAAGGGGATATTTGTTTCCAGTCTTTTGAGAAACTTCCATACTACTTTCCATAGCGGTTGTCCCAGTTTACATTCCCACCAGCAGTGCAGGAGGGTCCCTTTCTCCCCACAGCCTCGCCAGCACTGACTGCTGTCTGTGTTCTTGACATATGCCAATCTCTCTGGTGTTAGACGGTATCTTAGTGATGTTTTGATTTGCATTTCTCATGGCTAGGGATGTTGAAAATATTTTCACGTATTTATTGGCCACTTGAACTTCTTCGTCTGAGAACCGACACCCAAATACCTATCAACAGACCAATGGATACACACGTGGTGGTATTTATTCACCATGGAATGCTACTCATCTATAGGCAGATAGGTTGGAGGCTTTCGTAGGTAAATGGAGGCAACCTGAGACCATCATGTTTAGTGAAGTGAGTCAGAAGCAGAAGGTGAAATGTGGAATGGTTTCTCTGCTCTGAGAAACCCAGATCACAATTATTTCATAGAACTTAATATGGAGAATAATAGGAACTGGAGGGGGGGGAGGGAGTGGAAGGGCTGAAAAGGGAGAAGGGAAGCATTTGTAACTGCCACGATACGTATGTGCAGAAAATAGGCAAAATCAACGTAAACTTTGTTTTGCACTTATATATATATCAGTAAGATGGGGGAAAGAAAGAACGAAACAGGAGGATTTCTGTAGACTACAAGTGTTTTATTAAAGAGAGAGGATAGGGCTTGGAGGAATATCTCAGTGGTTAAAGCATTTGCCTAGCAAACTCAAGTACCTGAGTTTGATCGCCCAGCGCCGCACAAGCTGGGCGTGGTGGCATACACCTGTAATCCCAGCACTTGAGAAGCTGAGGCAGGAGGATTACCATCTGCACCAGGCCAGCCTTGGCTACATAGTGAGTTTAGGGCTCGCCTGGACTACAGAGGGACACCCTCTCTCAAAAAATAAATAAATAAAAAAGAGAGAACAGAGAACTGACAGACTGAGAAGCTCAATATTTAGAAAGAGGTAATGTCGTGAGTAACTTACAAAGCTGCTAGCCCTGTTTTTGTTTATCTTACAACTTCCTGATTATCAGAGATGATTATATTCAGTAATGTAGTCAGATTTAATAAGATTTTATTCCCACTCTTCAGTGTCTAGAGAGAAATGAAGACCCTTTAGAAGAAAATCTCAAGCTTTAGAAAGGTCTAAATAGAATGCTAGAATGTGCGAGTGCTGCAATTTGAGAGTATATTTAAAAGGCTACTCATTCAGGGCTGGACAAGAAATAAACACTTATCTTGTATGAACAGTGAAGCTTGACCCTCAGAGTTGAAAGTGTCAGAAATCATACTTTCAGAAATAAAGTACAGAAAGGATGTAGCATCAAACTAACTCCATGGTATAGATGATCATATGAGTATTAATAGAAAATATTTAAATGCATACTCCTACTCCTCTCATTACTATATTCCCTCCCTCCCATGAAAGATTTTGGGTATGTCACTTGCGTTAAGGTTTTTTTCCCCATTTTATTGATATGTATATGTGCAAAATTTAAGGTTTACAATGGAGTTGAGCCTTTTATGCACATATGTATGTTGTCAAGGTGACAAGGGCTTTCCCACTCTCCTTTTGTCCCTCCCCCTACCCGCCCCTCCCTCCCTCCTCTGCCACCCTACCCCCTGTTTCATTTTGTTTTTCGTTTTAAGTTCCATAGGAGTTGTGCTCTGGGACTCTCATATCGGAGAGACCATTCGATGTTTCACCTTCTGCTTCTGACTCACTTCACTCTGGAAAGCGGTATGGAGAGCTCTCAAAAGACTAGAAATAAATGTCCACTTCGATCCAGCGACACCCCTCCTGGAAATATATCCAAAAGAGGCCAAAGCAACACACAACAGAGATACTTGTATACCCATGTTCATAGCAGCACAACTAACAATAGCTAAAATGTGGAAGTCACCAAAATACCCGTCAACAGACCAGTGGATACGCAAACTGTGGTATTTATACACAATGGAATACTATGCATCTATAAAGTTCAACAGCGTGCAGGCTTTTGTAGGCAAATGGAAGAAACTTGAGAACATCATGCTTACTGAAGTGAGTCAGAAGCATTAAGCTTTTATAACTTATCATTTCCACAGACAAAGACTCTCACTTTGTTGTCTCTTTTATGTTAGTTTTGTACAGGTTTGATTGCTTTACAAAGCTTCTGCCAGCGTTAATGCAGACTTAAAGGCAGGTATTATCCATCTGAAAATCCCGTGGATAGCAGATGGTTAAGTGAATTAAAGAAATGTCATTCGCTGGAACTTCCAACCTATAATTACGAAGTAAGGCTGGCGAACATGGAGTTGTATTGATTATATGAGGTGAAAGACATTTGGAGCACAGTTCTGTGCACCCTCTGCCAGCACGGAAGATGCAGGACATTATTAAAAGGGAACAAATCAAGACCTATTGCAACAGGGCAGTGAGATGTTAATTGATTTTCTCATCTTCCAGGATGGTGCAGACATAATTACGTTATAATTCAATGAAGTTTGCTTTTATAAATTCAACATAATAGTTGTTCCAGACAATAGCATGATCCGAGTAAGAGTGGAAAGGGATCCCCTTTTAGAGGCTGAACAATACATTGAAGAAAGAAGAATGCACACAGAGCTAAAAGAGATGTTTGTTCACCATGGCACGTTTGATGGTAAAAGGGTGAGGGAGTTTAAGCTGAGGAACAAGTCGAATAGCCCGAAGAAAAACAACACTTGAGAGTTAAGCACTTCAGATTTTTTATTAGCTCTTAGCAAATAAAGTAAGATTAAAGGAAAGCATCAGAAACAGCCAGGAGAGCCTCACTCTTCACCCTCATCTTCCGCTTGTCGGTGAGCGCAGAAGAACTAAACAAAGACCGTATGTTCTAGCACTTTACCTGGCCAACAGGCTGTAGGGTTTTTGAGGGAAAGTAAAAGACGGAACGCTTTCCTTAGCATTCGGGTGCGCTGCTGGTCGTGGGAAGCCTAACTTGCTTTCCTGGGAAGGACCACTTACTGCAACCAAGAGTAGGCCTTCTGGAGCAGAGTCGTGCTTCGCTTGGCCTCTCAGGGAGCGCTAGGCTCTCTCCTGCCTCACCCCGCCGACCGGGCGCAGTGCAGAGTTGGCCTTTCACCTCCGCAAAGCATGTTATTCAGACCTCCCGCGTTCTTCACCACATCTCCGTCCTCCCCCAGGTCCTTAGTCCGGGTGTGGAGGAGATTGAGGCAAGCCAGCAAGGATGCCTCCTCAATTGGAAATGAGGATTCAGTCAGAACAGGATCTTCAAGGTCACATCATGGACTGAGAGTTGGGGCGACTACCATGTTCTTGAAATGCTATGACCTAGGTGTTATTGTTTTGAAATCTGCATAAAATGTAAGTTAAAAGGAGTGCCTAGTCCAGAATGCTGTGTAGACACTGCTGACTTTCTGTGTGCCATGACCTCTCCCAGGCCAAGGACAGGCAGGATAATCCCAATAACTGAGGCACTGACACTCACCCTCCACCCTGCATACAGCATCCATTTCTTTTCAGTCCTGGATTTAGCTTCCTGGACTTTGTCTGCCTAGCAGAAGCCAAAAGACATTATGCAACTCAACGTCAATTCTAAACCACATACATGACTTCCATTATTTAACATAGCTTCTGCCCGGCATGCAGGGGAAAGCAACAGCACTCTAGAAAGTAATTCTTTTTGCAGTATTAAAGATTGAACCTAGGGCTTTTCCTGTCAGCTACACAGCTGGTCCTTTATTGTTATTATTATCTTTTAATTTGAGACAAGGGCTTGCTAAGTAGTGCTCAGTTGCGCAGGCTAGGCTCAAAATAGCAATCTTCCTGCCTCAGCCTTCCAGAGTGCCAGGATTACAGGCATGTGCCACCATGCCTGACTAAAAGTTATTTTTTTTAAAAAATATTTTTCCTCTTGAACTCACACTCTTGCTCAAAACGTCTTCAAATGAAGCCAATCAGATGATCAATGATTGATTATCTCCCCAATTGTTGTCCTCTGCCTTGGCGTGTGAATTTCTCTCTATTATTGAAATAAGGTTGCTGGGAAGGCAGGAATAGAACATGTGCAGACTAGTTGGCTGTCAACCTCTATGATAGCTAGGCATTTTCCCATGGGCCTCTTGGTTCCCAGAATTCTGTGGTTGAAGGAATGGATGTAAAGTCTCAGCTTTGTATGTGCTATCTCCTATATTGTTTTTCGTCTGTCAAAGGTTTGGCTGACCTCCACCGGGTCTATGAAATTTACTGTTATAATTTTTTCTTGCAATAGCTTATCTCGAGGTCTATACAATAGAGATCCCCTGGATTGGTTAATTCTAATGATCAGTACTTTTTACAATTATTGGGATTGTTTATTTATGCCTTGGCTAAAGGTCTGCAATTATAACGATTCATTACCTCAAATTTGGAAATAGGAAGAATTTTATCTGAAACTGCCTATTTTCAATATGAAATTGCTTTAGTTTCACTGAAGAATCATAGGATTTCAGAGAGCAGTATAGTTCTGGCTTAGAACGAGGCTGATCTTTGTATCATGAATTGTTCATCTGCCCTCTCTCCTCAGGGATTTCTGTGGAATCTTTGGTAATCATCGCAGTAAAGCAGTAAGATTACCCCTGATAATTCTGATCACATCCAAAGCAATCCAAAGCGAAAGCGCCATTCAAACGTCCCTGTCACATAGTTTACCATCTCAAAGAGAACTTTTGCTGGAAGAGCCAGAGCCAAAAAGCCCTCAACGCCATTCTACCATAAATTCATCATTACTGCTCTTTTATCTGGGAAATAAGGACCCAGTGGTTTATGGAAATATTCATTAGAGTCTGCAAGTTCCTCCATGAAATGTATATGCTTCTACATCAAGGGTAATCTATAAAACAATACAAACACATTCTGGATCCCAAGGATGAGACTATAATGAAGAATTTTTCATCGTCACCCCCTAGAACCACATATGTTTAGAGTTCACTTTTTCAGACCTTAGGAATATTGTATGGTGCCTTTACTGTGAATTATATCAAATCTGTAGTGGGGGCTCTGACAGCCAAATAAATTGGTCATGTGAGTATTTCTGTAGTACACAAGTATGATGAACATATACGTCTTATCCTGGGCTATAAAATGAGCCTCGAGAAACATAAAAGAATTGAAAATAATTGCAAAATACTAGCAAATTCAACAGCACACTAAAACAATCAATATACGTGATATAATGGCACTTGTCCCTAGGCTGCAAAGAAGGTTCAACACATGTGAGCCAATGAATGTAACACACCATGTTGATGGAATGACTGATAAAAGACTTTTAGAGCATCTGAATAGATGCGAAAAAACAACTTAACAAAATTCAGTCTTCTTTCATGGAAGGAACTCTTAATAAATTATGTGTAGAAGGGCTCTACTTTAAATAACCAAGGAGTGTATGGCAAGCCCATAACTATCAACATGCACACTGGTAGAAGCTGGAAGCTTTTCTTCTAAAATTAGGAATAAGTGTGTACTCTCTGACCACTTCTCTCCTGCATACTATTAGAAGTTCCAGTCAAGAAAACAAGAAAAGAAGGAAAAAGCATCTATTCACAAAGAAAGAAGTAAAATAGACACTGCAGGTGCCATGATTCCAAAAAGTGTCGGGATGAGTAAAATCAGCAAAATCACTAGATATAAAACCAACACGCAAATATCCGTCGCACCCCTACGCACTAACAGTGAACTATCTTAGAAGAAGCCAGCTCTGGAAATTGGCTTACAGTGGAGTGCGTACCTAGCATATGCAAGGCCCTAGATTGGTTCCCCAGCACCACCAAGAAAAAACGAAAAAGAAAATGATTCCATTTATAATATAGTCAAAAACGATACTCAGAAGTAAACGGTGCCAAAAAAGGTAGTGGTTCTCTACCTTGAAAACTATAGAACATTGAAGGAAGTGAAAATAAAAGAAGATATGTTTTGCTGACAAATCAGCCGAGTTAATATTGTAAAATGTCTGTACTACCTAAAGTGATGTATAAATTCAATTCAGTCCCTAGCAAAATTCCAAAGGCATTTTTCACAGAAGATGAAAAAATAATTCAAAAATTTCTATGGAAACAAATGATGCAGGGTAGCAAAAGTAATGTTGGGGGAAAATAACGGAAGCATCATACTTCCTAACTCAAAGTGTTGTCCTAAAATGTAGTAATCAAAACTACATGGTACGGGCATCAAACCAGACACACAAACCAGTGAAACAAAACTGATAACACAAAAATAAACCTGTTCACTGCGGCCAACAAATATTTGACAAGAGTGCCGAGAATACACAATGAAGAAGTGAGAATCCTCTCATGAAAGACTATCCTTTATCCAGCAGTGGTGAGAAAACTATACCTATATGAGAAAGAATGAAATTGTACCCTTATCTTAACAAAATAATTGACTAAAATGACCTTAAATCATAAAACTCCTAGAAAATATATGGGAAACGGTCCTTGACATTGATTTTGGTAGTGAGTTTGTAGATTATTTTGCAAAACTAAACATGTAGGACTAAATCATACTGCAAACGTGTTGCACACAGCCAAGGAAACAGTCAACAAAATCAAAACACAACCTTCAAAATGAGAGAAAGTATTAGCAGACCACATGTCTGAAAAAGGCTTAATATCAAAAATACGTGAGAAAAAAACCAGATGACTGTTCTGATCCCCTTTGGATATTAAGGATGTGTACGAACACTTCTAGAATCGCCAAATGAAGCTTGTCTAACATTTCCTAGCAATAAACATATTCTCCCTGGACAAGATAATGCTGACAAAACATTGTGTGAAAAAATAGAGACGCCCAGTAGAAGACTTAAATGGAAGAACTTATGGCATGTGAATTGTCAAGTCCGTATTATGAAAAGGAAAATGCGTTAGAGGTAACCAAAAGACTTAATCCTTCAAGTATGTTCCCCTGGGGGAGGGTTTGGAGTGTTGAAACAGCTAATGCGTTGTATTTCTGTGGTAGCTGTGTTTCAGCAGATGAAGAGATCATGCTATTACAGCAAGGGTCTTCGTATTCTGGCACTTTCTAACGTGAACTTTTATGGATAGCAAAGGTTAGTACTTTCTAATGAAGCCTGTTGATGAAGGGCAGAAAAAGGCTGAGATGTGGGTGCTTCAGAGGCTTGAACAAAGGCAGAGACCTCTTGGAAAAGAATGGCTGCTTTTGACGCTCAAGGTTCAGAGGTTAATGAGCAGATAGACAGAAATCTCTTGGGACTCCCCTGGAGCCATTCAAATGATTAGGAGCAATGCTTAAAAGCAGTATATTTGCAAAGATCAAGAAGCAAGTCAACTTCTATGAACGAGAATTTAAAGTATGCAACTTGGTTGAATTGTGTAAAATTGTGGCTATGTTCTGCTCATCTTAAACTCTTTCATTTTTAAATCTCTCACTCTGGAAAAAAAAAAACATCTTTCCTTAGTCCCACTTCGCCCTCCACCTCCTCGGACCCTCTCTGGTCTTTTGTTCTCTTTGTGTCCTCTTTGCACTCTCTCTTGTATCCAAGTCATGAACCCTCCCAGGGTTTTAAAATTCAATGGGTACTTTTCTGTACCTAATTGGCCTCAAAGCACCATTCAGTATGGTTTATCATTTCATTCTAGAAACAATTTCCTGGCTTGGTACCTAGGGTACCACACTTTTCTGACTTTTCTTTCCCTCATTACGTGGTCCTTTTTAGTCTCCTTACCAAACATTCATATATTGGGATGACTAAGTGTTCATCCCATAAACTGTTTCTCTTCTGCCCCCAGTCGGCCCCATAGCAATTTAGCCTATGGAGGACACTTATATAACCTTACTAGTTTGTTTTCAGATGTATCTCTTTCCTCATTTTATTGGTATGTGTATGTGTGCTATATAACATTAAACTTGAATATTTTGTGCACACACACACACACACACACACACACACACACACACATATATATATATATATATATATATATATATATATATATATATCTGTCTTCAGTTATATCTTGACTATAAAGCTTGCATTAAACAATGCTGTTATTGAAGCTAGAGTGACTGAATTTCCTTGACTTAAATGTGTAGGTGCAAAGTTTGGGCACAGACAGTACTGGGAGCAATAGGAGTATCTAGTATCATGGTGAGACCATTGCTTTTTCAGAGGCTAGTCGTCTTCCTAATTTCATAATGGAGAGCAGCAATTACGGTATTTTACTAGCACTTCCCTGTATTGCAATTGGGTATTTACCACGGATGCATTGTTTCTCACCAAGTAACCTCATGTCTTGTTCTATCCTACCTGTACACTCCTAGGAATATGTAACGTTTCCTATGGATTTGAACTTGCTAGAGTCGATTCTGTCTGCAATAAAAAACCCTGTGCAATACTACTCCCAACTATTTTTACACTAAAGTACTGACTTCAGATTCCTATTTCCTAATGGTCACTTGACCTCCGTACTTGGATAGTTAACAAGTTCTTCATGTTAACAAGTCCAAAGTAGTTTTTCAAATTTTTTCAAACTGGCTGCTTCCCATAATTTTCCCAAGTCTGCAATTAATGCCAGAAAACTTAGGGTTGCTCTTGAGTCACCTTGTACTGAATCCCTGTACGAATTATGTCGACAAGATCCTCACACCGCATCCCCAGCAAGGCCACTTTTCATAATCCCTGACCCTGACCTCCTGGTCTAAAGCCAGAGATTCCTGAATGATATCTCTGCTTCCCACCTGTCTCTACCATGATCTGCCTCCTTCATAGTGACAGAGAAGAGTCTTTAAACCAGAATCCCAACCACAGCACTGTTGACATTTGGTCCAGAAAAATTCTTTGCTGTGTGTGTGCGCGCGCACGTGTCTGTCTGTCGGCCCATGTGTGTATTAAGGAGTTAGGTAGGAAAGGTTTGTCCTGTACAGTGTAGAATTTTTAGAAGCATCCCTGTCTCTGATCACGAGATGCCAGGAGCACTTCTCCCGATTTTTGACAACCAAAATGTCTCCAGACACTCATTTCTCAATATATTCTGGAGGTAAAGTTAACCCTGGTTGATAACCACTGCAGGAAACCGTAAGCCAAACAAATCATGCCGTTTTCTACTCAAAACCTTTCAATGTCTTCCCATCATATTTGGAAGAAAAATGTAAACTTCTTTCCATGGTCTACAAAGCCCTCAATGAACTGGCCTTATTCCTTCTTGAGTTCCTTTGCTTCCCCTGACACTCATTCTGTTCTGACCACCTGGCTTTGTGGATGCTTCCCTAATGGGTCAAAAACTCCTCCCTTCCCAGGACCTTTGCACCTGCTGTTTCCTTTGTGACAGATGTTCCTTGCCAATACATTTGCAAAGCCTGGGTCCTACTCACTTTTTTAGTTTCCACTAACCTATCAGTTCTTTGATTGAAAATAGCACCGTAATGACCCTTGATTCCAATAAAGTGCTTTGGTTTTCTACATTTCCCTAATAGCTACATGATAGACTATATATTCATTTCTTTATTGTCACCCTACTAGAGCGTAAACTCCAAGAGGACCAGGATAAGGACTTTGTTTTATCAACCCTTCTACTCTCAGTATCCAGAAGAGCATCTGGTAATCTGTAGTCACTCGATATTCTTTTACTTTACATTTAGTGCCTGAGATGATTCTGCAACTTATATGACTACTTGAAGATTGTTAATTAGGAGGACACCCCTGCAATAATAGACTTTTATAAAAATATTACATGTTAAGGCGCACTTCACATGTGGTAGTTCCTTTTTTTCACTTCAAGGAAAATGAATGGGAGAACTTGCCTGGCAATCCCAAGGCCTTGGATTTGATTCCCCTGCGCCCCATAAACAGGCATGGTGGTATACACCCCTGTAATCCCAGCACTTCAGAAGCTGAGGTAAGAAGATCGCCATGAGTTCGAGGCCAGCCTGCGCTACACAGTGAGCTTAGGACCAGTCTGGACTACAGAATAAGACCTTGTCTCAAAGAAAGAGAGAGAGAGAAAAGTGATGCGAGTTGCAAATAATGTTGCATTCCATAGGAGACATCCCACAGACCATCTGGGAAGCCCAGATATCAGGGTTCTGATCCATACTACGTAATTTCTCTTCTCCTTGTTTTACACAGACTATTGTTCTAGAGTGACTCACTCCACCTTCTGACGTGGTTTCTCAGTTTACTCTTGAACTAAACGTAAGAGTAAGACTTCATCCAAACATTACTTTCAAGTGAGAAAATTGACACCAAGGATGATGACATCCATAACACGAGGACATTTCTGACTCATCTGCTTCTGGTTGTATTTAATGAAGAAGCCACACATCTTCAGATGCTCACACTGTAAATTTTGAAGACCTTTGGCTATTAATTCCTCTGAAGTGATTATTTCTTCTTCCCACATTTTTCCTATTGCTTCTTTGAAATGACTCCCTTTTTTGCTTCTCCATCATCCACATTGTCTCTAGCCCACTACTGTCTTCTATTGATCCCTGGGAGGACGACAACATCATGCCATTGTTACTCCTTGGCTTCAGGTTTTCACTTCTCCAAATCTTTCCAGCCCAATGAATCATAGATTTTATTACTAGGGGACCAGTCATATCATTACGGCGCTAAAAATCTCTCTGAACATTTCAGTCTAGCTGCCAAAGTGTTCCACAATAATCAACACAACCATTCATTCATACATACATTCAGACAGACAGACAGACATATATACACCTTTAAAGGTGCTGGTTATTCTGAATAAGAAAATGATAAACTAGACAGAGTATCTATAAGCTGGGCTGTACATATCCCAACATACAAATGCAATATCCTAGCAGGGCTCAGAAGAGAGTGGGACTGATCCCTAGGGATGTCCACTGGGGCCTCGCAGGTGCTTTGCTTTAAGGATTCAGAACAAATACTGAGGTCACAGTGCCAAGGCAGGTGGGAGTGTATTGAATGATTTCTAGCCTATATTGCTCCAGTTTAGGACTTGTGCTAGGGAGGTTCTACGAATAAGGCTAGACTGTGTCTCCTAGGTTAATGAACATGTTGTGTTAGGACCAACACAGTGCAGGGTTCATATCTAAAAGTCCAAAGGGCTATGGTTTTGGTAAAGCTGTGTGTGTGTGTGTGTGTGTGTGTGTGTGTGTGTGTGTGTGTGTGTGTGATTGTGATATTATGGATCGAATTTGGGGTTTTGGGCATATTAAGCATTCTTTAGCACTGAGCTGTATGCCCAGTCCAGAGATCATACCAAAACCTGCCTTATGTCTTGCACCATCCGTTGCATAGTTCTCGGCCATAGAGTGTTTTCATAAACATAATTTAAAGGTTGAAGGTGAATCTGTTTTTCTGGTTATAAAAATTGGCTCCCGGCAGGGGGAAATTTTGCCCTCCAAGGACACTTGGCAAAAGTCTGTAGACATGTATGGTTGTCACGAGTTGGGGTGGGGTCTCCTGGCATACGGGTGTTAGAAGACAGGGATACTGCTACTCAGCCTACAATATAGAGGGTGGTCCCTACAACAAATAATTTCTGGCCTCAAGGGTTCTCACTGCGCAGGTGGCTGCAAGACTCCGGTTATAAGAGATCATTTCAAATATCTTTGTCATCTTATCTGGTAGTAAAAAACACAAGTCTAATAGGTAGCAAAAAACAATGACTTTGCAACATATTTACTCTAAGGAATTTGATAAGCAGTAAGATATCTCACTGACTTTGGCACATGGGTCCATTACGCTAATGAAAAACCTGGCGTTGTCCTTCCCCTGGTGAGGGACTAAAAGGACATTTGAAATCATAAAGGAGAACTTGGCAGAAACCAAATGCAATTCTGAAAAGAGAAAATGCCATGGGAGAAACCTGCTTAGAGTGCACACAGTCATCAGCATAGAAACTGCCTTCTTCAGGTTCTAATGGTGTCTAATCGAGTCCCTGAGAGGCTGGGTGTGTAAGCATCCCGCGTCCCCTGGTGCATAAACAGTATGTCTTCTAGAGGCGCCTGGAAAGTGAAACTGTGGAATTCCACAAAGCTGGAAGCAGTGCAGAAGGCTAACTTTATACAACTGAGGAGTGAGTGAAAAAATGCTGACATTTCCTTTTTAGCTACCAAGAAAGGCAAATTTGTGGACTGCTAAATTGCATCACGGTTCAATAAGAGAGAAGGGTATTCTCCATGGTAAAAACCCATCAGTACTTTGGGAAGGGGACGCTGTGTTGACTCAGTGCTCACAAACGTTCTGGACACTGATGGGATACACAAGGGCTAATAATAAAATAAATGTATTTAAATCAAAATTGCAAGAAATGATGCATTGTCGTTAATCCCCTTTAAGACAACCCCACCCTTGCTTTTGAACATAATTATCTCAGTGTTCCTCTTTCCTATGTGTCTTCAGTGTCACTCTCATGGCTACCTTGATGTCCTGAATGAATTCAAAACCTCTGCCTTTCATGGTCATTATGACTTAGAGAAAAAGTGAGAAGACTCAAGATGCCAAATCCAGTGAATAAGGTAGATGAGGACACAGTATAATCTTTTTATTTGTCAGAAATCTTCATAAATGTTTTAAATCTATTCAGGACTTGGAGCCAGCACCTACAGCGCAACTAAAGAAACTCGTGACAGGACCACCTCAGAAACTGGTGAGAACGATGGGACAAGTGTACTCGAAACGAGGGGGTGGGGGTGTGTTTTGAGAGAAATTGACAGCAATGGCAATGTGTTTTGCTGTAATAATTTTTTTGTTAAATTTAAATTACCATGTTTTTTTTTTTTAAATCACACCTTATATTGAAGAAAGTGCGCCCTCTTTTCAGGAGTCAGATTTTCCAAGTCTTTTGTGCCTTTAAGAATAAAATGAGTATATCTTGGCTTTAGTCACCCGATGAAGGCAAAAAAAACAAAACAAAACAATCTCTCTCTCTCCCTCTCCCTCTCTCTCTCTCTCTCTCTCTCTCTCTCTCTCTCTCTCTCTCAAGGCTTCCCCTGGAAGCCAAAAGCCAGGGATATAAAGTGAACTGGATTCAAAACCAATGCATTTTTCAGACACAGATTTACAAGTGCACCTTTGTTCATGCCACATAAGAGAAAAGCAAACCTTTATTTAATGGTTAACAATTTTTGGCAGCTACTGCCTTTTAAGCCACTCCAGGGCCAAGATGACTATCTGGAGAGGCAAATTACAGATCATTTGGACAGGAGATCATGGCGTGTTGACCTGCTCTGAAGTTTGATTTTAAACAGCGATTATATTCTTACTGTGCAGGCTCCATTTGCTTGAGCCTTGTTATCTGTACCCAGCGGTAACAGCGCAAGCAACTACATTTGGGCCGATGTTGAGAAATTGTTCAGGAGCTGCAGGGATCTGTGTAACACAACACTAAGATTTTTGGATTAAAGAAAAATCTTGTTCTAACCAGAAATCCAAACTGAACCACTTTTAAAAAATGAAAACACCAAGCTGTTGGTGTTCAAGTACAAAATCAACTTCTACAATTTTTGTCTGATTCAACTATGAATTGAACTAATTTTAAAATGATGAGAGCAACAATGGAATCAATTCAAAAGAAAGTCATGTCGATTAACTGGAGTGAACAATGAAAAAATCTCGCAAAAGCAATTGTTTGAAGCAAAAGAAACCCAACAGTTCATTTGACTGAAATCCCCTGTGCAAAAAACACATATGTACTTACACACACACACTCCTCCTGATAATATATATTTTATCAATTCTTCATTTCTAGTGAAGCCTGACAATGAACTATTCTTGGTGGGGAAAATGCCAGGTGGAAGAAGCAAATCTTTTTGTCTGATAACTGAAAATACATCCCTCGCTATGGCCCCACCGTTGCATTCGTCCCTCCCTGCTACCCTGGGCTGGCGGGGCCAAGCTGTGTGTTGACTGCCAACGATGTCAGTTGGCTATACTGTCCAGTCGTAGCGTGCCTCTTCTAACTGTTCTGATCTGTGGGTTAGATGGGATGCCAACTCCATATTCTTAATATCTGCCTTATAATACTCAGTTGCTGTTGTGTAATAAAAATCCAATTTGGAATAGATAAACCATAGCTCGAGTAAAAGCTGAACTAGCTTCAAACCATTTCTGAAAATTGAGTGGAACCACAACCATTGGAAGAAACTAGATCCTCCGACTTTTTTAGCTTCCTCGTCACGTCATGAGAAAATTAAATTTAAACAAAAACTTTTGCAGAGATACTTTGAGGCAATAGGAGATACTTGAACATTAAATATTAGAGGAAATTAGAAAACCATTGTTTATTTTCTTATGGGCAAACATATTTTCTTTATTTGTAAAGTTCTTCATGAGATCCATATTTAAACGTTTACTAGTGAAATGAAGTGTAAGATTTGCTGTTTGTTTGTCTGTCTTGCAATGCTGGGAATGGAATCCAGGGTCTTGCATGACATGACATGTTGAGTAGCTGTTCTACCACCAAGTTCCACCGTTAGACCAATATTTGCTTTGAGGGACTTCAGTAACATATAGGAAAATGATAGTGATAATTGAGGAAGCAAACTGATAAATATTCATAATTATTGAAACCTGTTAATCAGCTTGCACTGATTTATTCCAGTCGTCTTTGTACTGCTGCACAAGTTTTATAAATGCTAGAAAAGAAAACAAATAACAGTAGCAACATAATGGATTATTTTCTGGATTAAAGAAAACAGGTTGAAAGAAAAATTGCAAGGTAGTTTGGGACATGAATCTAAAGGAACCTCAGTAAGATACAGCTGCAGAATAGCTAAACCAAAAGAAAGAAACAGAAAAAAAAAAAAACCTGGCAGTATTAAATGTTGGCAAGTATGCAGAACAACTGGAAATCTCTGGTGAGAATGGAGAATGGTGGGGCTTCTTTGGAAAGAGTTTAGCAGTTTCTTGTAGCTTTAAGCATAGAATAATCATATAGTACCACAATTCCAGTTTTTGTTCCTTACCCAAGAGAATTTCAATATATATCAGCACAATAACCAACTATGGGACAGAAAAAAGATCAGCGGCTGTCTTTTCTTAGGGAGGAAAGATTAACTACATAGACACAGAATGAGTGATTTTTTGATGGTGATGAGATCACAATGCCTTGATTGTGCTAGCTGTTAAATGACAAGTGGTTGCCAAAAATTCAAAACGCTACACAAAAACTGATAAATTTCTGTGTATGTAAGTGAAACCTCAACAAAATTAAAAATAAACATGGAAATTTTCTTATGCTTCCCCAAAAATATTGTAATTGACACAAACTATAAAGTTCTTAGGTAGCATAGTAATTTTTTTCTTTTCTTGTATTTCTATGTTAGTTCATTTTCTGTGACTGTAAGGCAATTGCTGAAGCTATAGGTGACTTACGAGGAAAAAAGTTTTACTTTGACACATGGTCTGGTCCAAGGTCAAGGGTTCACATATAAGTAAGGCCTTCTCAGAGTTAATATTACAGGGCTGCACTGGACATTACATGGTGAGAAACGGAGAGAACACTTCTCTCTCTTTTTTCTTAGAAAGCCACCAGTATTCAAATATGGAGGCAACACTGAATTATCATATCAAATCCTAATCATGTTTCAAAGTCCACATCTATAAACACTGTAGTGAGATTAAGATTACAACCTCTTAATACCTCACAATGGATACTAAATTTCAACACACCAGCATTTGAGAGGAAACATTCAAATCATATCTAAACCATAAAGTCTTCATTCTCTTCTTCTTGCTTTCCTTTTTCCTTGGCTCTTGCCACCATCTGGATCTGGAGTGCCTGCCAAAAGCCTCATATTCCTATGGATACTGTGTCCTCTTGGGAGGTGGGGCCTGGCTGGAGGGAGCAGCTGCTTGGGGCTGGACCTGGAGGGGCGTGTGCTGGTTCCACTGTCCTTCCTCCCAGACTTTCCTGTTCCTCCAGCTCCAGCTCTGACTCTAGGTGCATCCCTACCACGTGATTCCACCATTTTCCAGCTGCCCACCAGTGAATGGACTGTGACTTTCTGAAACTGTAAGCTAAAATAAATCTTTCTCCCTAAACTTGTGGATGTTGGGCATTCTGTCCCACCGATGAAAAAGTAACTAAGACACATCTTTTACTCCCTTCCTTCCTTTTCATCATTTATTTATTCATTACTTAATGCATCCTGTCTTAAAATGTTAGGACCAGAGGGTTAATCACATGAAATTTATGTGTATATTGCAATGGGAAGGGATGCTTTACAGGACAGTATGTGGTCTTTACCTCACCTTCCTGCCTTATCTTAGAAGAATCCCACTCCCTAGAGGTCTCAAACTTGACTGCATAGTAAGCCCACTTGGACACTAAAATAATCAAATAAAATGCCAGTGCCCAAACCACAACTCCTGAGACATTCTGTTTTAATTACACAAAAGTGGAATCCAATGATCATATTTCTTAAAAGCACTCTAGGACTGAGAGGCCTAGATCCAAATAACTACACTCGAGAAAGACAAAATATTTATAATAGGCACATTTTCCAGGTAGTGTGCCTTCCAGTCGCCTCAGGACTTTGTTAAAATAAGATTCTACTTCTATAGGCTTGGGGCAGGGCCTGGGACTGCATTTCCAATATACTTCTAGGAGATGTGATGATCCAGATTCTCATGAATCAACTTCAAGTTTAAGGGCTAAACCAGTGTTTTCTAATCTTGCCTAATGAGAATAAGAATCACTTGAAAAGAACTCCAAAATAGAGATTTCTAGCCTGCTTCCCTGGGAGCTCTAATTCAGCACATCTAGTTTGGGGCCCATAAATATGGCCTTTACCCAGCAACATAGTAACTAATCTTTAGATAACTTAGAATATTTTAGGATGCTTATTTATTTATTTATTTTTGTAGCATCAGTACTGAGCCAAGAACCTTCAATGAGCCACCTTCCCAGTCCATTTTTATTTTTTATTTTGAGACAGGATCTTACTAAGTTGCTTGGTTGCCTAGACTGGACTTGAATTTGTGATCCTTCTGCCTCAGCCTCCCAGAGTGCTGGGATTATAGGCCTGGGCCACTGTGCCCAGTTAATTTATTTATTTACAGTAGGCCATTTGCTGGCTTGGATACAGTGGTAGGTGTGTGACTTTTGCTTTTCTTTTTTTCTTCAATTGACAACATCATTTGTACACAAAGATTTATAGCAGCGTTATTCATAACAGCCAAAAGGTGCAAACAACCCAAATGTCAATCTATTGATAAATAAATGGACAAAACGTGGTCCTTCACACAGTAGAATATCAATTTTATTAAAAAGTAGCAATTCATGCTGCAACATGGATGGATCTCAAAACATGACGCTAAATAAGCAGAGTCCACCACAAACACACACATAAAAACACATATGGTATGATTCCATTTATAAGAAGTGTACTGCATAGGCAAATGTATACAATAGAAGGTAGATTAGTGGTCGCCAGGGTCTAGAGGAAGCAGAACGTGGCGTATAACTACATAGGGCATACAGAACTTCTCACTGGGACAATGATAGTGTTCTTGGATTGGAGAGTCATGATGGTCAAATAATTCAGTATACTAAAAGCCACCAGATTTTGTACACTAAAATGAGTGAATCTTATGTCCTATGAATTGTGTTTCAATTTTTTTAAAAAGATGAAAACTTCCTGTATAAAAAGGAACACGTTCTTTCTTTGGATACATAGTTCTACAAATGCAGTGCCGGTAAAGCGTATGTCTTCAAGGTGAGCTGGACATGCGCTTGATCATGGCCTCGGGTGTTAATTTCATTATTCTAACCATTGGGATTTTGAGCATCACTTGGCTGCTTGAATTATCTTTGAGAATAACAGTCATTTGCCACTATTTAACAAAATATAAAATTACTGATTACATTCATGGCTAAAGATCAGTTTTAGTGAACTTTGTTTCTTGGTGCCTGGCAGGCAGTAAGGATTTTATATTCATTAGTACTTAGTGAATGATTCCTTGCAAGGAGACCAAGCTGTTCAGTTTAAAGAGATCATCAAACTTTGTCTTTTCAGTTGTTCTGTTCTTTCATTGAAAGAATTTCGCCTGCTTATTCCCGCGTGTTGGACCAAGCAGTTGTACTAGAATTGAAAACTTTCAATCTTGAAACTCCTTGCTAGTCGCATGCAACTGTCTGTTCCTTCCACCTAAATATTCCATTACTCTTTTTTTTTCGTTAAAAGAAATGTGTTCCAGCGGCTCTACTGTGTAAACAACTTTGCAATGAAAAATAAGTGTTCTCATTTGATGAACGAAAATCATTTTAGACAGGAAATGGACGTCAGGTTCCAAATTCAGTACCTACGCTCCAACAAGGAACATGATTAGGAAAATATTGGAGTGGGAACTGGGAGGCCTTTTCTCTAAATAATTCACTGAAAGCTTTTCTGTTCCTTCAAAATTGAAAGAAACAATGAATTTCAAAACTCTTTTCTGCAGTCAAGAAAGGATTTCTATGCTAGCTACTTCAGTAAAACTGAGAAAGATAAAACATTATCCTTTATTTTCTGGGATGAGAAAATATTTTGAAGCCACTGGCAACCATTGTATTCTTTTCATTATTTCTTCAAAATAAGAAGCCACGAGTTCTAATCTCAATTCTTTCACTGTCCTGCTACATAACGTGGGTCTTTCTAAAATGATAATAACATTACCTAGCTGGAGAAGTCATGTTGAATTTTAATTTGCAGTAGGTAGAAGAAAAACACTGCAGAAGGGTGGGTAACTCCAAATCAAATCGATCAAACTAAGTGCAAACAAACCTAACTCCTACAGTATGAGCAACCACCCATACTAGCTCTATTGACACCCTGTAGGACACATATTTAATGTCCCCACCTTACAGAGTTTACACAGATAACTTCTGAGGTAAGTAAATAAGATTTTTTCTTCCTCTAGGTTTTCATTTATCTGTCTATCTAAGTGAGTGCAGAGAGGTTTTCAGCGGTCATTTTTAAGGTCCCAGCAAGTCAACAGGAACATTTAAAAATAAATACCGTTGTGACTGGGCAGCCAAAGAGGGTCAACTAACAAAGCTAGTAAGTGATACTCTGAATATTCCGCAGAAAAACGAGTGTGAAACTGAAACAGCCCAAGAGAATTCATGAGCTGTGTGTTTCGCCCGGTAGGAATTAGCCCCTAGGTGAGGAAGCAGCACCCACTGCAGACACGATCCTGTAATCCGGCCCTGTCTTAGGGGACTTCCTTTGCAACTTTCGTTCATCTTAATTTCGTCAGCCCCTCCTATTTTATAGAAATGTTAGATGGTAATTCAATGAGCTTCATAAATTTAACCACAAGTTTTAAAACCATTGAGGAAATATATCAGCCTTTCTCAGATATTTTTTTTTCCTTAAAAAGAGAAGTCTGGAAACTCACTTTCCTGTCACAGCCAAGAAATTAGAGTGGGAAGTTTTGATCTACATCAAAGAAGTGTTGCTGGTCTAACTCAATTGTTATGAAACCAAACCTTTGAAGCATAGGGTTGACTAATGTGTTTCTAATGCTCTTCTATCCCCATTCTCCTGCATGTCTAGGTACTTAGTTCCTGCACATTTCATAATTGCATAGGATTTTTCAGTGTTTGGGATGGATAATGGTATTCAGATCCACAGCCTGGAAAATGATTGTCGCTCTGGTATTTCCTGTAAAATTTTAGAGCATTTCAGTAATTCTAAATTAACTTGAAAACACACAGATTATCTTACTGATAAGAAAACGCAGTTGAAATAATTACACGAACGTGGAGGTGATTGTCCCAGTGCCCTCCCCTTGGGAAGGCTTTTTAATATGTGCACCAAGAGAAGCCCCTGCGGATCTCGAAGTCAACAAAAAGAAAATGAAATAGGGTCATTGTGTGGGCTGAAACCCTTTCTCAGTTCATGACTTGCAGATTTGTAAAAATATTACAGTTTGAAAAACTCTATTGATTCACACTGCGGCTTATTTGAGACAACCACGTATTTTGTACCCCAAGACCAATACGATGGGAAACTCACTCCTTTCCTTTTGAAAATTCCAAGTTTTAAAATCAAAACCTCAGAGTGCAGTCCTCAAATTGCTTAGTGGTGAATATTTTTCAGTGAAGCCATATTGTACAACCACATCTGCTGAACCGTAAGGTTTGCTGAGCTGTGGTCCCTCCCCAACTCTGGCGTGTGGCCTGCTTCACTTATGCCCGAAGGAATACACAAATATAATAACCAGAATGATTCTATATGGTCTGTTTATCAGCTTTTGATGAAACGTCTGTTACTTTTCACAAAAACAAGCTGCTGCTGCAAAAAAAATTTTAAATGAAAAACGATTTGCTTAATATTTCAGCTTCAGTATGACAACACAGTAGGTTTAGATGTGGATCCTGCACACCGGTATTCAGTCTGAGGAATTTAAAATGTGAAAATATCCTTGTGATATTGTACTGAAACTGATTTTTTCCCCCTTCAAATCAAATCTGTAAAGTATCTCAGGGGGTGAAACTAAATTTCCAGACAGTTAATAGGACATTATGGCAACGGAAAATATTGGAAATGATTTCTGTCTTCATTCGTCCCCTCGGGAATGGTTATGCAGTTGGCCTATCTTGCATTTTGTTTGCATCTACATAATCTGTAAAGTTGCTAAAATTGTAAAACATCATAAAATTGTACTAACAGAGAATTCTACAGTATCTTTATGCCACTTGAGAAGAAATACACAGAAATATCTTCACAGGGATTCCAGTTATGGGAACGGCTTTCAAAGATTCAAGAAAAGCCTGGAGGGTACAAGGAAAACAGAACTGATATCTCACTCCCAAAAGGATTAGTTTTATGTGTGATATATATATATATATATATATATATATATATATATATATATATATATATTTTAACCCTCCTAGAGTGAAATTATTTGAAGTTCTTGCCCGGCTCGTCCTCCTGTACTTAGCCACCATGATGCCCTAAAAGCTTGTATTTCAAAGATATAATGTTTAAGGAGAATATTAAACAAAACACCAGGCCGGAGATGAATCAAAGATGAAGAGAATGTTAGTGTTTCATTTACTTCGACTTACTGAAATAATTTAAAGCAAGAACTTGGTTCAAATTACTCATATCATAAAATTCCAAGTGAAGAAGCCATTTCGTAATAACAGTTACTTATACTCATTTGGGTTGAAAACATCTCAAGAAACCGTAGCATGAAATACCTTCGAAACCTAACTTCCAAATAAGTGTACAATGTATCTAATTTGGGGAACTGTATTAGAAAAATAAGTAATTTAGTTCAATTCTAAAGAAGTTCTTATTCTTCTATGTAGATAGAAAGCAATTACCAGCATAAATCACAGAGCCCTCAGCCAGAATCCCCTCAAATCACTGTGCCTTGTTTTAGGTGACTGTAGCCATGTGTTAGTTCTCTGTCCCTTGAGGAGTATATTTAAATAAACACAGAACCAGTTGAGAGGTAAATTGTATACTGCCTAAACAGTGTTCTGACACAAGGGACACTGATGACTTCATTTGTTTTAGTTTTGGTAAACTATGGTCCGGTGGTCAAATGTGGCCATTGAAAGTCAAATTTTGCTGTGTTCAGTCCTTTCCGTGTTGTCCACGGCCATGGTCGTGTGACAGCTGTTAGAGACCAGGTCATCTATCAAATTCAAGATATTTACTCTCTGCATCTTTACAGAGAACGCGTCTCATGACACCAGCCAATACTGTTAGTTTGAGGATTTACCACATTTGCCTGGCTTCCGTGCTATCACCCAGAATCCTTGGTGCTGTCTTAATCTCCATGAAATCTCATTCTATGTTCCCTCTAGAATTTCTTCAAAGGCTTTGACAATGGTAACTTGGACTGTCTTAGTAATTAGTGACTATTTTGGTCCAAGAATCCAACTGTCATCACATTCACTTGCTCAGTCTCTTCTATCCATATAATCTTTTGTCCCTGGAAAATAGCTCTTCTTATATCATCTCCATCCCGCCATCCCCGCCCTTACTCTTTTTTAGACTTAACCTCAGGGACTTCCCGTGTCTTACGCATGTCTTGCTTAATTTTGGAGTGGAATATCATGGGATAGTAGTACAGCATTATGTTTTGAAAATTCAATTAATCCATGGAGTCTTATTGGTCTACCTTCAAATTACGAAGCCTCCTTCTGTCCTTTCAGTCTTTCGCTTTAACAGAGAAGGAAAAACAGCTGTTCATTCTCAAAAATTCCAAAGAATAAAATTATAAATGATGATAATTGGAATGGAAAGAATTTCTAAATTGAGTAGTTCAAAAATGAGTTATAAAGCCACACTGATAATTGTCCCAGAAAAAGTCAACAATGTATGTTAAAATGAGTAAGAATCTTGGCAGAAATAAAATTAGCTTAAATAGTATCTCTCCCAACATATTTATCCATTACAAAGGGAAGAGTGGCACATTGATGGTGGAGAAGTCTAGCAGATACTAGCTTAGCCAGATAACCACAATTAATATCACTATTAATGATTATGAACTCAATGCTCGCCAGATATACTGACAAGAGGACAGTATTTCTAGCATTCTTGATCCAAAAGCATACCCCTGTTATGATCAGGATTTGAAATGTCCCTCCAAAATCTCAATTGTTAAAGGCTTGGTCCTCAATACAGCGATGTTCAGAAATAGAGTCTTTGGGAAGTGACTGAATCGCAAGAGCTCTGACGTAAATAATGAACTAATTTGTGGATGAATTCAAAGCTTAGTAGACTACTGGAAAGTGGTAGAGACTTTAGGACATAGGGCCTAGTTAAAGGACGTGGGTCACTGGGGAAATGCCTGGAAGAGTCTCTCTTGGCATTGAGTCACACACATTTCCAAATTACCATGAAGAGAGCAGCTATCCTCTGCCACACCATTCCACTATGATAGTCTCTGACTTGCCACAGACTCAGAAAGGATAAATCCAAGTAACCATGAACTGAAGCTTCTTAAACCATAAGCCAAAATAAGTCTTTTTCTCTTTTAAGTAAGTTGCTTTCTTTCAGGTACCGTGTCACAGAAGCAGAAAGCTAACACATACACCCCAATCTCACTGTGAAAGAACCTCCAACAAACCAAAATTAAGGGACATTCTACCAAATAAGTAATTGACACTTTTTTAAATGTCATAATTTTGAAAGACAGGGGAAAAAAAGAGGAACTCTTCCATGTAAGAAAAGACTAAAAATATATGACAAGGGAACACAATGTGAAATCTTGAATGTAACCATGGAACTAGCAAATGAAAGACATCTGTGGGGAAACTTATGGAATCTGAGTATGTTCTGTGCTTTAGTTAGTAGCACTGTGTTAAAATTAATTTCTTTGCTTTGATAAATTTCAAGATTACATAAGATATTAAGGATAAGGGAAACTAGTTACAGGTTATATGAGAGCTCTCTGTACTGTATTTGAAAGTCGCTATAAGACTAAAATCATGTCCAAAAACAGGTTATCTGTTAAAAAAGAAAGTGCGCTGTGATTCCTGCAGGGTGTCTTGTAAGGATCATGTTGATAGCTCTAGGCTCGCGGAGATGGGGGACAACACCGAAATAAAAAGACACGGTCGTATCACCAGTGAGAATATGACTTTATGATACTTGGGAAGCTATTTTATGTCGATGTAGAAAGCCTAAAAATCTATTTTCCCACTGTAGAAAACATTAGAAGGCAGAGTGGAACAATCGCATCTTCCAAAAGGTCCGATGATGTCAATGCTTTTTGCATGCATTTCTTGCAGTCATGTCTACTTATTGTGAATGCTAGTTTTGTTCAGCTGCTACTAGATACCACTAGCTTCCTTCCTCATTCAGCTTGTGTGTGGGCTTCTCTATTTGAAGTAATAGGATAGTCAGTACCTCGTGGCCATTGTCATGTGGCTTGAAAAACGAATACTCAGAGTTCATGTTGGAGGGGCTGCGTTCCATATCATCTTCCTCTTATTTTATTTTGCTGGTCATTGGAGGCACATACCTGTAATCCCAGGTTCTTGGGAGACTGAGGCAGGAGAATTGCATGTTCAAATCCAGCCTGGGCAAACTGGCAGAACCCTGTCTTAAAATACTCAGTGATAAGAGTACATGCCTGTCATGTGCAAGGCCTTGGGTTCAATCTCTAGCCCCAGAAAAGAAAATAAGGCAAGAAAAGAGAAAAGGAAAGAAAAGAAAAAAAAAAAAGAAAAACTGGATATGCTGAAAAAATTATATGGAATAATAATGAAGTAAGCACAGAGTTTAAGAAAATAAAGTTTCCTTTTCCATTTGTTTTGTAAGATCTGGGAAAACAAGCAAGTTCTGCGGTTCTAATTCCTAAGTGGATCAAAAGGAATTTATTAAATGCTACCTTTAGACTCCTTGTTAGTGGCTGTGTGCAGTACAGTCACGTGGGGCACAGCGCTTCCGATAGGTTTGTGTTACTAACAGTTAGTATTGATGCGATCTCTAATAAGTACTGAGGTCCAGGCTACTATTTTACATATGCGATCATACCTTGGTACAGGACTGTTTTGAAACTCTTCAAATTTGGTACTCAACACATTTTGACAGAAAGGAGGGCTGTCGTTCGCTTGGCGTTTGATTCTGCAGCTAGAACTCGGCAGTGTCAGCTGCCTCTTGACTCTCCACCCTCTCCAGCCAAAATAATTTGTTTGATACTCTGTGTCTTTTGGGATATTTGTTTTGTTTTGTTCTGTTTCGGTTTTTTGGTGCTCATGCTACTCCTGGAACCAACGAAGAAGTGCCAAAGCACTTACTGTATCCTCTCGGTCCCTACAGTAGCCACAGTAGTAGGAGGGAAATACTGATGCACGCGTGTTGTCTCAGGTCTGCTTCAGAGCTTTTGTAAGACACGCTGGCATTCAGCCATGAAGCTGCTGTCTAATGCCAGGTTTTACTTCATTACGCTGCTGAGCTACCACGCTGCATGCTGCAGTCCTGGCTATGAAGACACTCCGAAGAAAGAATTGCCAGGTTTGGGAGCTCATATGGCAATTGCCCATTGGCTGCGGCTCTCCTTTGAAATCCCAGCTCTGTCTGACTTAAATACATGTGAATGTGATATATTATTTGATTTAATGCAATGCATGTATGTGGTATATTATTGAGTTTAATTAACATACACTGTGCACACAATCAACATGTATCTGCCTTATCTCATGTATTTATTTTCACATTCCTATTTCTTTGAAGAAGCGCCTATTTCTTGCTTTTGTGGCAAGTCTCCGTTTCTTAAAAATATAAAAATAAAAGATTTGTCTGTGTTCGCTTTTACAGCTTTGGCCACGTGTAAAATTTGAGTCTTTCTTGGGTTTTTCACGTGCGCAGATTTCATAGTCTGTCATTATTTCCCTGTGGCATGGAATTAAAGGCCTTTCCTTGTGTTCGCTGGCAACTCTCGATTCCTCAGCCTGACTGAGGTACGATGAGCACCAGGCGGCAATGCTGGCCTGCCAGGGGTTCTGGTCTAGCGTGCCAGATATTATTTTGGGCAACCCCTCCTTGTTCCTCTTGTGTCAGTTGGCTTTGGTTTCCTGTCCCTTTGGTCTTCTCTCGTGGGCTATTTATTTCTGCCTCTGTTACTTTAGAATGTAGGCCTCCCTGTCCCATGCTCTCCTTTCAAAATATGAAGTTGACCATGAAGACGACAAAACACCCTTAATGAATGATCTTTTCTTGCGTCGCCTCAGCCTGGCGGTCTCTCCATGGGGGTGCTGGGGCAAGGCTTGCTACTGACGGGGTGCCAAGCTGTCTACCATATCACGTCTGTTGGATGTCCACATGGAGAGCGCTTGTATGCAGGGCTGGGGCATCCTCAGATAAGCCCCTTTCCTTCCAAATCCTCTCTGGGATGACTTTCCATTTCCCGTCCTGCTGCTTGCACCCTTGGAGGAGATTTAAAGTCTGGAGTGTCTTTGATGTTTTCTTCTGGCCATGCCAAAGCATCCCCGGGGGACAGCAGGCTCTCTCAAGCCTGCGCAGATGGGGTTTGAAGCCAGACACGGCTGCCAAGCTGTTGTGTTTCATTGCGTGGTGCCTTGTATGCCTGACCTGGTGCCTAGCGTGTAACAGGCCCTCATTACCGTTGGCTTCATATGGAAATTTTCATGGAAAAGATTTCTGGAATTCTTCCATCTCTCCTTTCTCCTAACCCAAATTTATTTCCTTCCATTCATTTTATCTTTCATTCTCCCCTCTGCCATATAGACATTTGCCAGATGTGACAAAACTTCAGTAAACTAAACTAAAATAAATAAAAACAGGATGTGATAAACATGTTCCCTTAAGTGGCAGATTGTGGGACTGGGATGTGTTCAAATGTCATTCCACGTCTATACTGGAAATCTGTGGTTTCGAGACATCAGATCTTCCAACAAGGCTCTGAACTCATCCAGTAAGCTCAGTTTGAGTGCATTCCCTACTTGTTCTTCTCTAGGTCTGAGAAGCGTGTTTATGGGGTGGGGGGCACACTAATCCAAAATACGAGGTGTTAACAAATTCGACAATCCTTTTCACCACTTACTGACACACGCATGGACATTACATTCTCTGCTTGCTACTTGGTTTCTGAGTGGAATCTTTTTACATGAACAAACTGGTGAAATAAAGTGCAGGGGCTACAACTTTAAAAGATGCAGTGTCAAATTGAGAGTTTAAATGACGTCACTCAGAACATCCACACATATGCTTCAGCTCGTAGACTTTCAGAAGTATGAAGATAGCAAAAAATTCCAATGTAACTCTGTCACTATACAATGAAGGAAGCTGAGCTATGCAGAGGACACAGACCACGAGTCCGAGGCTATTCGTGGAGTCATCTTGCCCTTCAAAACTAAGCTTCTCTCTCCTCATTTGCAGTCGGTTTCTACTGTGTTCCTGCTCTTCTTGGTTCATATCTAAAATGAATAATTTTCTAACTGTAGACTCTTAACAAAAGCTGAGTCATAAATTTTATAGCACATACATACTCAAACTTTTTTTAAAAAAAGCCAGCTAGGTCAGGCATATTATAATCACAACACACAGGAGACTGAGTCAGGAGGATTGCAAGTTCCAACCCAGCCTGAGCTCCGTGGCAATTTTAACTCCAACCTGTACTACTACCTAGTGAGAGTCTGTCTCAAGAAAAGTAAAAGACTGGCCTAGTCTGGGTAGATCCCATCTTGGCAGTACTTGCCAAAGGACAGTTCAGTATATACAGAGCTACAGCATCAGTGGCGTCGCAGTCCTTCAAACGCTAATAAATAATGCAATGAGAGTGGGACAAGAGCGGGACTTCTCTTGGCCCCTTCTTATCTGTGGAATGGGGTGAGGGGAGGAGAGGGACACATAATCTGGGTACCTAAACATGACATGTATATGTGACTGCAGGGAATGAAATTTGAGTATGAGCTTTTGGCCTCCGAAAAGTCGCATTTTGTACTGAGGCACCAGCAAATGGATAACTTCTTTTAAGAACCTGTCTCTAAAATTCATTTATGGGAAATAAGCACCATCTGATTTGCTACTGCATTTTACAGTCCAAACTCTTCTGGTTGAAGATGTGTTTGTTTTTCAAAGAGCAAACTACTTTCTAAGTGCATCATTCGATGTGTCCACTCAGAATTTCTGCCTCTCGGGATTTATGCCTCCTTCCAAAGGAGCCACAGCTCTGAACATCCTGTCTAAATAATTTTCCATACAGAGGATAGTATGGTCCTTCACATATTCTTTTATGTTTTCAGAAGACAATAAATAAATATACCAATATATAACTAGGTACAGATAAATATATACATTTATAAAAATGTTCATATTTATCTCTTAAGGTTGCCATCTTAAACGTCCCCAAATAGTCATGTGTCGATGGTTTAATTCTGAATGCGCCATGCTCAGAGGAGGTGCCTAGAGAGGTGATTTGATCGTAAGGACACAGACCACATCAATGGACTAATCCACTGAGGAATTCATAGGTGAATGGGCTGTTAGGAGGTGTGGCCTCATGGGAGGAAGTAGGTCACTAGGGGTGTGCCCTACATGGGTAAAACTTGTTTCTGGCCCATACACCCCCTGCTTTCTGTCTGTTTTGGGGAAAGCAGCCTTCTTTTATCACACTGTTCCACTGCAATGTTTCTGCCCCACCACAGGCCTAGAAGCAAGCAGCCTGCTGACCATGGACCGGAACTTCTGAAACTGTGCGCAGAAAGAAATCTTTCTTCTTTTGAGTCGTTTTTCTAAGGTGTTTTTTCACAGTGGCAGAAAACCAACACATTAGTTATATATTTATGTATTCATTTATTTATTTAAAAGAAAGCCCACTTTCTGTCAGAGTGGAAGAAGGGTTTGTCTACAGTAAAAAATCATGGAACGTAAGGGACAGGTAAGACAGACACTGGACCTCGTCCAATAAACAAAAATATTGTGCTCAGCACACAATTCTACAAATCTTTATATGTAGAAATTTTATATATTAGAATTCTTTTAGATATCCTAGTGTCTGAAAACATTATAAATATAAGAGATTATATGTGCAAACAAAGAACTTAGTATTTAACATAAAACAGAAACTGCATTAGGTACCCAGGTAGCCAAATAGAAGAGATACACTGACTTAAATTATATTGGTTATATGAAGTAGGGAGAAGGTGCTTCCCTCTCACGTAATACTGACACCATTGTAAAATTTAAAGTATTAAAAGAAGTAGCTCAGAGATTTCTTAGCAGTGTGTCCAGGTCGTCAAGACCTCTACTAATTTTCCATCTCATCATTTCTCTGAATATAATTATAGTGAGTTAGAAGCAAGGGAAGAGAAAGGAGAGAGGCTAATAGTAGGTCGTGATTCATTTTAGAAATGTACTTCCACTTAATCATAGCTAAAATGGACAGCAAAATATTAAAATCTAGCCTCTGACGAGATTGATAGTCAGATGATAGGAGGCAGATCATAAGGCCAAACAAGCCTGCCCTACGGATACTCAAGACCATGAGAAGTAAAGTGTAACCACACCTTGCGTGCTTCAGCTTGCTATCCAATGTAGGCATGCAGTTCTTAGACACAAACGTACTAAGCTTAAACAATGTTTTCTCAACTGAGATTTTATACAAGGTGGCATTGTATTTGGTGGTGCAGTAGACACCCTTCTAATACTCACAAACATTTGTTGACTTTTGCTGTCTCCCTTTTCCCAGGCCTCTCCCAGCTGGCGCTGGGATTCTCCTCTTTCTGTTTTTCAGTTGCCAGCCAGAGCAGAGTTGGTAGCTAACTAGGTAGTGGGTGAAGCGTTCCTGGAAAATGCTATCCTGTCACTATCAGCTTAACATGGGAGAATGAGTTAGACAGTCACAAGTGTTGGAAATTCTGTAGCTGCTCAATTTAAGCAGTAGTCTGTTCACTTAGAACTCTGATTGGCTCCATGTGTGCTTCAGAATGAATGGGTATCACATTTGAGGGTTTCTTCTCTTGGTACTAGGAATGGAACCAAGGGCCTCCATCCTGAGCTACATCCTCAGCCCATTGCTACTTGTGACTTTGGGACGGGGTCTCACAAAGTCACTGAGTTGCACAGGCTGGACTTGAACTCGAGATCTTCCATGTCCCAGCCTCCCAGAGTGTGAGGATCATAGGACTGTGCCATCTGGCGTGACCGACATGTGAGCTTTAACAGATCATATTGTATTTGAAGGGTTTTCACTCAGTTCTCTCCACGGAAATCCTGAACCCTGTGACTTCTTTGAGTGTGAAAGTAGACCTTTAGCCAGGGTTTTCAAAGGTGGACTTTTCTGCTACTCGTGTAACTGAAATTGAAAATAGAAAACAAAGGAGAAATTTGGTATTGACAGTAAGTTCTCAACTCCAGAAACCTTTTGTTACAGACAGGAAGGGACATGTGCTCATTATTTTCATGTAGCTAAGAAATACAAGTTCAATTTAAGTTTAAATGTAATTGAATCTAAAAGTCCTATGACAGACAACTCCTAACAAGCTAATTAAATTTGCCCAGGTGATTAAACGCAGTGCTGGGCATACGTTTTGGCAGCTTTGCGCGTCACACTCTAGAAAAACAGCAACCACAGAAGAGGCATGTACCTTCAGGAGAGCAGGCCATTGATATTTCTGGAATATTTAGTGTGCTGTGCTGACCCTGTGCTTCTCCAAAACAATTCTGCATGAAACATTAGAAAATCAAGTCCAACAAAATACGAAAATGATAATGTACATCATGACCATGCGGGTTTAATTCTCAGAATGTAGATTGGCATAAAATATAAAAATCAGTCGATACAAGCCATTATATTAACAAGCTAAAAAGAAAAAAAAAGCTACGATTATTTTAACATACATAGAAAAATCATTCGTTAAAATCCAACGTCCTTTCCTGACAAAACCTCTCAGCAACTAGGAGTAGCAGATAAAGGGTGTCTGTGTGAAGGCCCCCGTCAGCATCGCACCCCACGCGAAAGACTGGAAACTTCCAACAAAGAAAGACAAGTTGAGGATGTCCTTTTCTCACTGCCACTGTTTAACAACACATTGGAGATTATAGCCAGAGAAACCAGTTAAGGAAAAGCAGTGAAGGAATCCAGGTTAAATAGAAGAACTCTATTTTCACAGGTGACATGACAGCCTGTGTAGAAAATCCAGAGGAATTGATTAAAATGTTGTAGGGGTGGAGAATTACAGAAAGTTGCAGAGTACAAGATGAGTATATGAAACTAACCGTACGGTATTCTGGCAAGAAATAATAAGATATTAAAATAAAAACAATCTACAATAGCATAAAACTATGAAATGCTTAGGGATAAATTAGATAAAATAATATATATATGTAGTTAAAAACTTCTCTGAGATAAGTTTAAAAACTACCTACACAAATGGCTAAACGCATTCTTTTCAAAGGTCTGAAGACTCAATATTGTTAAAATGTCACTTTATCCAAAATTAATCCACAAATTTAATCCTAGTCAAACATCACAGCATTATTTTTTGTAGACGTGGTGAGTTAATTCTAAAATTCATATAGACATGTGTGGTGGTTTGGATCTGCAGTGTCCCCCAAAAGCCTCATGTTCCTATGGATATTGTGTAGGGTTGGTAGGCGGGGCCTGGCTGGAAGGGGTGGAAACTTAGGGCTTGACCTGGAGGGGGCGTGTGCTGGTTCCGCATTTCCTCCCAGTCTCTCTCTTTCACCGTGCTGTAAAGATCTCTGCTGTAGGGGCTCCAGGTCCAGCTCTAGCAGCGGCCGCGCCCTGTGACTCCGCCATTTTTCAGCTGTCCACCCGTAAACGGACGAGAAATTAACTAAGAGAACGTGCGAAGAAACTAACACAGCTAAAACAAATTCCAAAAATTAGAACAAAGGTGAGCTAACACTTTCATCAAAAATTATCGTGAGCTACTACGATCAGTACAGAGTGATATTCGTGTGAAGATAGACAAGCTGAACACCATATTGCAGTCCCAGGCCCTGCGGGGGCTGAAGTAGGAGAATCACAAGTTGGAGGCCAGGATAGGCAAGTGAGGCACGATCCCTAAATACAGAAAGCGTGCTGGGGGTCTAGCTACTACTTTGGGCTTTTGCCAGACACGCTTAGGTCCCTAACACAGCAAGACAGGCAATAGATGGACAGGTAGATGAACCGGGCTAGCAGATTTACACATAAACTCGCACAGACACGGATGACTGAGTTCTGACGCAGTTGCAAAAACAATTCAGCAGGGCAAGTACAGTCTGCTCGACAGGTGATGATAGAATAATTGCACGTACATATAAAAACGTTATATTTGATTTGTATCTCACACAACATACAAAAACTAACTGAAAGTAGATCACAGGCCAGGATGCAAATTTTAAACGTATAAAAACATAAGAGAAAAATTTCCCCTGTGTGAGGCAAAGGCTTCTTAGAAACCAAATCAAATTAAAATCTATAAAAAAACCTCAATTGATACTATGGACTTCGTCAAATTTTTAAAGATGCCATTAAGAGAACCAAAAGACATACGTGGGCTTGTTTAAAATATTTGCACAGCATACATTTAAGAAAGAACTTGTACCCATGATACATAAACAACTCTCAAAATTCAATGATATAATAATAAAACATCCTCACCACACACTAAAACTTGCCAAAATTTTGAATAGATAAGGGTGCTCCCCATGTTAAAGTTCAGAAACCCAGAATCATTATTTGTTTCTTCCATCTTTAATGATTATCCAAAAAGGAAAGAAAAGCATGAGCAATCTGATAATTGAGGAATTCTCTAAGACAAGTTGTCTAATAAAAGGGGTGGCATTGTCCTGTTCACATTTCATTATCCACGACTCTGGCACGTGATCACATGAAACTGCCCAACAAAAGAGAAATAGGGCTTTAGTTCACAGCGAAATTAGCTCAACAACGACTTCACAACTAGTTAATCTCATCTACGTTACACATCCACTAAGTCTTATAGTATCGGTAGATACTTAAATACGATTTCTTGGCAAATAAAAGAATATCCAACAGTGAATCCTAAATATATAATGTCATTATTACAATGCCATTGATTAGACCTAATTTAGTTGCTTTTGCTTCCTTTTTTTCTCATGACTTTATAGGGTAACAAAAAAATGTATTCTTTCTGGTTGGGTAGTATTATGAGATTAAGTCTATTTCCTTCAGTAAATGTGAGAATTGGGTTTTTTTATCTTTAATCATGTGTCCTAGGGTTTGGAAAAAATGTGATTTTTTAAAATCCTCGCTTGGCAGTTACTTTTAGTAAGATAAATAACAGACTGCAAGGGATGTCTCAATGGCGTAGCCTTCAAGTAGAAAAGTAGCAAGATCCTAGGGGGCATAGCAAATATTTTCTGCAGAGTAGCTGAGTGAGGGTGATCAAAACAGTAAACACTTCTACCTACTTTTGAAGGAAAACCAGTTCATCAGGAGCAAAAACTGGGATGAGAAACAAGGGAGAAAAAATCGAGGCCTATCCACCCTGCCTCCCATGACACCCCAGAGTACCCCCCACTTCAACTGGAGTGGAGATGCCAGCCCCATGTGATGAGCAGCAAAAAGCAAACTATGATGGCATGACATCGGGGTTCCTCCCTCACTCTCCTTCCAGAATAAGAAGGAGGAACTTCAGCCAGGTTGTTCTAGTCGCTCATCTGCGCATATTGTCCACAAATGCCATCACCACTAAAGCACGTAGCATTTTCTACAAAATGGCCAATTGTGAACAAGAGATATGAAAAGCATTTGGTTGTCGCAAAAGAACTTAGAGAATATAATACTGATAATGATGATAATAGAAGCGACTGCCTAAATTGCTCTCTGAATATAATATTACAGTTTGTTCCAGGCTGTAAATGCTCCTTTCCCCCCGCATCACAAAAGCTAAACCGATGCACATTTTAGACTTCACACCTATGGAGAGCTGGCTTCTCTAGTTGGATTCGACTTACGATACCTTGCCCTTCCGACAATATCCCGACTACCCTGGAGACACTGAACTACAAAAAGACTCATTGTAACCTTTCGAAACCTTTAGGGTTTCATTGTGGTTTCAGGATTCTTTCATCCATTTAGACATTGTGAACATTTCCAGGGATGATCTCAGTTCTGGGCACTTGAAGGACAGTCATGTGTTCCAATATCAAACCCAGATGAGTGCAATTTGTAACACTCACGACAAGTTTCCCTGCTCTAGGCTAACCAACTCATTGTGGTTTGCCCAAGACTTCCCTGGGTACTGAAAAGTCCCACATGTTGGGAACATCCCCAATCCTGAGTAAATGAGAAGAGTCATCTCAAAGAAAATGGCAGAAAGACCATTCCTGACTGACAAGTTACATTTCCATTTACTTTCAAAGGTAAGAAAAGAGTAGAACCCTTAAGATTTCTTACATTTCTGCTATGTTGTTTCAAAACTGGGAGAATCACATTAATATAGGGAATCTGGTGGATTTAATCCAAGTTTCCAATTTAACAATATACGTTGTTCTGGAAATTCGTGACTGAACACATAAAAGATTTTTTATCTTCCAGAAGCAATTCATAGATGAAAACAATTTTGTTTCCAATACCCTACACGTACATTTATTTTCTGTTCTCTCTTAAAATTGCCTTTTTTTTCAGCTTCACATTCCACAGAGCTGCCCTAAATGGGGAAAAGATCAAATTAACATTAAGTTTAGCCATGCATGCAACTCTACCTTTATTTTACCATCAGTGTGTGAACACACACGTCCCTGCACTTCACAACACATCTTGCAAATCAGTAAATCGTCAGAAAGAAAAATGCAAAAAAAAAGTGGTTTACTCTTGCAAAGGAAAAAAAAATTCATTACGACTGAATTACTATTTCAAGTCACAATATGACAAAGGGAATCTGGGATCTCCAGATTCAGAAGGGGTAAAAATGCCAACTTTATTTCAATGTAAGCCAAAGCAAAATCACAGTCTAAACTGCAGAGGATTCAGGAAAAGGCTGATTTCGTTTGGCATGTACTGTAAAATTTTATTTAATTTTATGCAGGTTTAGAAAAATGAATCTCCCACCCTTAGAGAGCCACAGAAGGAAGAAAATCTCACATTAAGCAGATTGTCCATGATTCTTAAGTTTTTATGTTAATGATGATTTATATTATTGATAGTGATTTTGGACTCAATTACTAATGGCATTGGAAGACTTCATAAACTAAAACAAATTCGTTTAGTAGGGACCATAAAAGGGAAGGCACACTTTGATCTTGTGGGAATAACTTGGATCATGACACATCTGTATGTGTCTTACCGATGATGTCATAAAGGAGCCACGTTTATAGAAAAGACTGGAAATCTGAGTACAATCTTTCCATAAACCTAAGGCCAGTACTTGTCAATGCATTAGGAGTGATTAGCACAGAAAGATGACCTAAATGCCTTGTGCACCAATACCCTGAGAAAACACAGAATCCATAGGATTTGAGTACTTTAATATTAATACACAGCAGAAAGATCACGGGGTTCAGAGTCAAGTAAATGTGGGTTCAAATCCCAGCACAGCTTACTAGCTGCATAAACCTGGGAAAACTAATTAAACTCTCCACACTGCACTCTACTCATCTAAAGAAATGAGAGTAATAATACCTATCTGGCAGAATTATAGGGATAATAATTACAGGTCACACTTATTGAGTGCTTTGTGGGCACCAGGGGGGACTGTGCTAAATTCAGCTCGTGATCTTGTTCAATCACTGTAATCACAGGGTGAGGTACAGAATTATATTGATCCTATCTTATAGAGGAGGAAATTTAGGCTTAGTGAGGGAGTGTAATCCCCCAAGATTATCTAACAAAACATGTAGAGACTCGAGACTTGATTCTAGAACAATTTGATCACAAGAGGTTGCACTCTTAATTCACATTTATTGAGTAATCGGCATGACACTTTTTAAATGATTATAAATAGCTATTTCACTTGGCTTAGGCCTTTCCACTGTATGGCCCCCAGACTGCCGGTACCTGGGAGTATGCAGGGCTTGCATCCTTTCCTGTGTTTAACTCAGTGTCATGTGTACCTCAGCTTATAAGAACCAACCAACTGGAGAGTAAATATTTCCTAAGACTTCCTGCCCTCACACCTGCCCACGCTGTTCTCTGGTCCAGAGAAGGCTAGAGCTGTGCATTTCTTGTGCTCTCCCAAACATCTACAAAGGTGTAAGTTGAAACCGTGGCCAGTGTCTACCCCAGTCTACTGTCCCCCAAAAAGCTCCTTTATTCTTTTCATTCTTTACCATTTACTGCCGCAAAAATCTTCTCTGGGTAATTTTAGCAACTTTTTAGAAATCATCAAACAAATGGTTCAAAAGATGAGAAATCCTTTTAAATATAGTTTTACGATTGAAACAGATTTCTAAGCAGAACACGGAATCTAAAAAAAAAGACATAAAAGGAAGCAATTTGGATCCTAATAATGACATAAATAACATCATCATAAGTAACAGCAGTGCAGCTCACATCTGCATATTCATTATATGCACACAATAAGGTAATATCACGCATTAGCTCATTTTATCCTCAAAAGAACTCGAGGAAATGATTTCTGCTTACATTGAAGGTAGGTCACTGAGTAAAGGATAATACCTGAATCAAAGGGCTAGAAGAAACTAAACCAAAATTTAAATATAGTACATCTCATTTCCAAGCACATTATGTAAAAACTAAAAGATTCTGACCAACAGAAAACCTGCTAAACACAATCTTCTAAAATTGATATGTGCGTGTGTGTATTTAGTTCGTATCCACTATACATACTAATTATATTCATCTTGGGGAGCTGGCACGTTTACATATCACATCTCGGTCACTGTTACTACCATACCTAATCTTGAGCCACAAACGGCAAATATGACGCATGAAAAGAGTGTGTAACAATCGTGCCCAGTAAGGTCTACACGGGCAAATTACAGAAAATACAAAGAAGAAATAAATGAGGTCCCATCTTCAGTTACAATTTTAAAAATGTGTATTAAAATAACAAAGTAAAATTCAAACCATGTTGCACCCTATAAGAAGGAGGGAAAGCGGCTTTCCTACACCCTGGGGTGCCAGCTGTTGGTCTCCTTTTGTATAGCAAACACAATGAGAAGAATGCGAGGAATTTTAGTCTCATGTCCTGCAAGGAAAAGAGTATTTGAAGAACAAGGGGTCAGATAATTCCAGCCTTGTGTTGGTCACATAATTAGAAGTTTAGAGGCAGACAGATGCTGGTTAGAGATGTGATTCTCTTGGCCTTTCCCTTACTAAGGCAAGATGCTACCACCCCATTAGCAGCCAGGACTGCTTTCATTAGTACTGAGCGAGGGGTGGGGGAGGAAGCACATCTGTCTTCCTAGTAGGCAAGCGTAGCTACACAAGTCCTGGGAGCCTTTGATCTACTGGTCAGAACTGTGAAATATGGCACACATATAGCTTCAAGGGAGACGGAAAGGATGTTGTTAGCTTGATGGCAAGAGGCAAAGTAGAAGGGAGAGGGGAAAGAGTTTTTAGTTCCAATGATCAGCAGTACCTGATATATATTTGAATAAAAAATATTCATCAACATGCATGTATCACTGGCCATGTTAAAGATGGCAAAGGATCTGGAGTAACTGCAGCTCTCAGTCGTTGCTGGGGGTCGAAAACAGCACAACTACTTTGAAAAACCGTTTGGCAGAGTCTTAGAAGTGAAGCACACAGAAATTCTATCTGAGAATTTTCCCGAAAGAAATGCACCCTGCCTTGACAGATATCTACAAGATATTTGTAGCAGCAGGTTTCACGACAACCCCAATTTAAATGTGTATCAAGGATGAGTGGACAAATTGTAATATATTCGTATAATGAAATACTACTCAACAAGAAAAAAACTAAAGAACCACCAATAATAAAACAATGCGAATAAATTTTAAAACCATCTGAGAAACGGAGGCACGAGGCAATGATGTGCGTATCATACAACCCCCACTTAGGTGAAAGCCCAGAACAGGCAAAATTATGGTGGTGGAGAATAGATGAGTGTTGTCCTGGAGCCAGAGGTCGGGGTAGGATTTTCTGCAAAGGGTTCTATGAGAGCTTAAACTGTTGTGGAAGTTATATTAACCACACCATGAGAATCAAAATGGAGTTACTTTGGTTAAATTCTCACTTATGATAATGATGATACTGGTGGTGAAGATGCAATAAATGAAGCCAGAAAGTTACGAAGAGGATCTCGTGCGTGTGTGCATGATAAAAAGAACTTCTCTCAACATGCTGGACCAGAACCGTGGCCTTGCACAAAGGCCACTGCAATTTTATACTGAAGATACTTCTGATAAGGACATGTGATCAGTAATTTTATTCAACCTGGGACTGGCACTGTCTTTACTAATAATCTTCGTGATCAATGATTATTCCCAAATATCTTATGTGATTCTCCTCATTTTGCTTTTAAAAACTTCCCCTCACTGAACTTTTTGAATATTCTCATAGTTTACAGTGGCATGCATCCAATCGAGAGAAAATCGATTATCTGTATGTCTTCCTATGAGGTTGTATGTCTTCAAATAAGGATGAAGAGACATCTCTAACAACAGAATGAAATCTAAGGCAAGCAAGAAGGGCAGGCTGGGGTCAAGAGGAATGGAAACGTTATGGTCATCCTCCAGAACCTCTCAAAAACTTGTGTCTTGGAATAATTATTTGGGTAAGAGACCAATCTGGTTATTGAACTTTCAGATGTGTAGGATAGTCATTCCAGATTCACCAGTTAACACTGAGTTCTATTCTATGTCAAAGAAACATATCATCCAGGGAAAGGAAACTGTAAGAGAATTTGTGGGGGGGGGGGGGGGGGGGGGGGGGGGGGGGGGGGGGGGGGGGGGGGGGGGGGGGGGGGGGGGGGGGGGGGGGGGTGATGGGAGTTTGCGGGGCAGAGGTGTGTGTTAGGCTGAAAATCAAAGATGTCAAAGTGGATGTCTGTAACAACAGTAAGTTTAAAGATGAGATACAGGACTTTGATTCCATTATTGGTTGGGCACTATTTTGGTCAGGTCCAAACAAGTTGACCAAGTAGAGAACTGAACTTCAAATTCATAATAATAACATTTCCAGGAGTGAAAAGTATAATAGAGCAAGAAAACCACAGCTCAAAACCACTGTAATGGGCAACTACAGAAGTATGAACATGACATTCATTAGTGAATTTGTTATCCGTTGTTCCTTTTTACCTATGAGCTTAAACTGCTACCTAGCAGCATGCTCAGCATGGAAGAAAAAGTGATTGCTTGCTTTTGGTTAGCAGAACGAAACCAGGTATGTGTCGAGCACATATAGTGGAAAGGTCCATATATTGTGGAAAGGTCCATTTCTCCTGTGTCAGGGTAACAGCTAAAAAGCCCAAGGTGGTAATGAATGAATGTCAGTGAAAGTTCTTCCGGAAAGTCTCCATAAGAGAAATGACGACAGTAGCGATTATGGTCAGAACCAACATTTGGAGAACTCCAGATAGTCATTAAAGGCTTGTAGGAATCCAGAAAATATGTATTCAAGAAAAAATGGCTGAATCTCCTGAATCTCCGTAACGATGGCATTTTATTTTATGCTTATGGTAAAAAATAAAAATAAAAAAATATAAAACAGCAACCTCACAGCCACTGAAGGAGAACTAACAGAATTACAGTCTGTTCAGGTCTTCATTCCTATGGAACTGTCGTCTACTTGTCCTATCTACTGGTCCTCAGAAAGACCCCACTCCCAAGACTGTGTGTTTTTGACTTGACTCAGTTCATCCAATGTTAGCAGCATTTTCCTTGGGAACGTTTGTCTGAAAAATTAAAGGCAATTTTCTAAACATCTCAGCTACCTCAGACTATGGACAAGTCGGGGCAAATAATAAGTTAACCAAAACACTTTAAGGGAAAAAACTAGACAATAAGATAGATTGCCATGGAGATAGATGTGCTATTGCCATGTTCTGATTTATTACTGGAAATCTGTACAGCTTCATATGTATGTAAGGCTGTGTGCATGCCCAGGGCTGGGCATATGCTCAAAATCATATATGAAAAGAAATGGAGTTCTCACCTCTGTCTAACCTTTAGGTTCCAGGCAGGCAAGAAGCAGATGCTAAATCCCAGTTGTAAACTGCTTTGTTGATTTGAAAGAATGGCCCACAACATAGAGATAAGGCATCGGTGAAGACTGAGAGATTTTTGACTCTGAAAATTTAAGGGAATCTGTCTCACTATTAGGGTAACTGAGCAGAGATTTTAGTAGCCATGCATAATTCAAAATATCAGATTTGCACAATTGGTTTAGTAAGTTCAGTAAAATCATTAAGCAAACACAGCAGCAACATATTTCGATAGCAACAGCTCTAGGGAAGGGGGGGAATATGACCATCACATTGTATTTTTAAAATATCTCATTTTTGGCAGAGTTATGAGAAAAAATTAAATGTAATTCATACCCTAGGGGAAAGTATTCAATAGAAACTGTTCTAAGAAAGTCCAGATTTGGGCCTCACTAGATGACGATTGTGTTAGCTTTTTTAAATATATTGAGAGAACTGAAGAAAATTCAGGCTCAAAGAAAATACGAGAATGATGTCTGACTAAATTAGAGAATAGTAATGAAGAGTTAGTGATTAAACACAAAGGAGTCAAGTAAAAATTCTGAAACGGAAAAATACAATAACTGAAATGAGAAACTCACTACGTGACTCAACAACATTTTTGAACAGATTAAGACCCCAGAGAAAAATTGCAGACTCCAAATACTTCCACATTCTAGTCAAAATTTTAATAGAAATTATGGTAAGTCAGGTAGCTGCATACAACTGCAATCTCCTCCCACCTCCCCGAACCTATATAACCAGAGTCTGCAAAATTATCAGATGACAGCTAAATTTGAAATCGAGTGATGAAAAAGATTCCAAAGAAGCATACTTAAGAGATAGAGGGTGACATCTTAATCTGGGGTTGGTTATTTGCCTACAAAAGAGACTTGTTTGCTTCTTTTCTGGCTCTAGGGGCAGGACGTAAAAGTACTTAGACTTGGATCGCTGAACGTACTCATAACACTGTTAAGTGAGCGGGAGATACCTGGCACCAGAGGTTGTGTGGCTCACCACTAAAAGCAGTATTTGAAGTGAATCAAATTGAAACGCACTTTTATATGTCAGAATGTGCAGCGGAAGATTCATCACAAGAGTGAAATATGTCCACGAGCCATGGGACAGAGCAGGCAGGCATTTGCGCTCATATGTGCCCAAAGCACTATGCAGGTACCTCGTCTATGGGACAGATGTCTTCTCGGGGAAACACCAGCCCTGTGCCTTCGATCCCCACGCATTGAAACACCTCTGAAGAGGATGGCGAAAGAAGTTGAAAAAGCTCTCCATTCCAAATCCCTCAGACAGGGGTTCTTCGATTGCGGCTTGGAGGAGGAGGCGGCGTTCCTGCTAACCTGCATATGAGATGAGAGCATTAAACTGGGCTGATCTGGTCGTTGTCTAAGAACAAGCAGGCAATTGAAGGGTCTAAGTTACCTTGAATGAAATAAAGGAACAGGAAAAACTGCTCGAAGGCGATGGCTTGGAGAAAAACTGTTCATGTTGTCTTCTCATAGATATTAAGAAAAATATAACAGCGAGTAATCAATCCATATAATTTTTGTGGCATTCTTTTCTGTCTTGAACACACACCCACTCTGTGTTCAGACTCATTGAAATATTTCTTCTGTATGCCTCATATCACTTTCTGGAAAATGATCTAGTTGAGCTAAATACTCTCTAAAAAGAAAGTCTTTGCTCGAACTTTCTTCAACTCAGCCACCAAACACTGAATAACAATAAATAACTCACACGTAACACTTTGTACATAATCTAATTCTTACCAACACTCTGTAAGTGGGAGAGATAATCTTGGTTCTTTTTGACGCTAGGAGAATCCACAGGTTTAGAGAAGTCAAATGGCTTGCCAGGGTTCCCTCCACAGAGGACGCCAGAGTGAGGGAGCTGAATCAAGCCTTCTAACTGAAAAATATGTCCTCTTTCCACTAAACTGCTGCATAGCAACTTTAGTTCAATTCCTATGTACAGCATCCAAAATATTTTCCAACAGGCTTTTTAGAAATCTCTTCGTATTTTGTGTGTTGTGAGGGGATTGTACTTGTACGTAACCGGGAACATTCAGCAAATATTTCCTGAGAGTTTTATTGGGTTCGTGGCCATGATGGAAAGGAGTTTCTTCTCTGGAGAGTCTGAACGTGTGAGCCTGGACCAGCCAGGAAACGAGACAGTGGGATTCGGGAAAAGAAACCCCTGTAATAGTTGCCTAAAAGTCTTCCACTTGTGTTACCACCAGAAGAAAGAAAGTCAGTTGGTGATGGGACAGCAAATCAAGGAGAAGAGAAATGTTTAATCTTTCCGGAATTTACCTTCATAAAAATAAAAGTCCTCTCCAGTGATTTGCAAATGTAAATATTGTCCAAGTAGATGGTGCTGGAAGAGCACAGGCTTTGCACGGGGTGGTGTTTGTGTAAAAGTGTTCGGAACCATGTTTGTTATGCAGACAATGACATCCTGAGGAGGGTGCTTGCTTTCCTGGGTTTTAAGTCCGTAAGCATCTACCATTAATGTGAGGCCGGCTCCTATTTACACAAAGGATTGCTTTCCAGCCTTCTGTCCACTTGGAATTCTTGAAGCACTCTATTACATTATTTTATCATGTGGTCATGTGTTTCGGGTTACTCTCATCATAAACTGCAGCTGTATGAAAGAACTATATATCCAGTCTCTTTTAAATGTAATAAAATCTTCCACATGAAAAATAAATTAAACCATCCTATTGTGGTATATGTGTGTTGTGATGACAAGATGGGGTGGGGTGTTGAAGTTTTTGTGTTTTTACGTTGGGACGTCGGGCTTTGGAACCTCCGCCACCCCTTGGAATTTGTCCTCTCCAGAGAAAGTCCACGTGATTAAATGGATCTCTAGGGAGAAGAAGACGGAGGCCAAAGGGGCCATGGAGCTTTGTCCTCACCTTTTTCTTCCTGCCAAAAATCAAGTCACCCAGGTCTCCCTCAGGACCCGCCACTTCACTCACACAGGGGCTAGCTTCTCACCGAGTGACTTGATTGGAACTGGAAATGTTTTTATTAAAGTAGATTTAGAATTCACAGATTCCCCAAACCCTCTGTCAAGAATCTACCCTCAGGGTGGATTGAATAGAAACAAGAAAGGGATCGAAGAGATTTCCCAGGGAACGAATAATTAGGTCCAAATGTACAGTTTCTGTGCATCACTCAAGCCACTTTCATAATTTTCATGTGACTGATACAAGTCCTCAAATATTAGCAGTATCTGTTTAGTAATTCACAATGTTTCAAGACTATCTTCTTTTCCAATGTGTGATAGTTCAGCTGGAATCTCAACTTGACTGGTTTGAGAGCCATGGAAAGGATTGGTAGAGCACTTCTGGTGGGTCTGGGTGCATCGTGGAGGTGCGACCTTGAGTACTGTATATGGTCCCTGGCCTCTTGCTCTTTGGCGCTGTTTCCCTGTTCTGTTTCCCAGCCACAGTGAAGAAGGCAGCTTTGCTCCTCCATTCGCTTCTGCCATAACATTCCTACCTTGCAGCCAGCTGCCTGTGTATGGAATCTTTTGAAACCATGAACTTTTCCTTTAGGTAGCAGGTGTTGGGTCGCTTGTCCCAGTGATGAGAAACTGACTGGAAAAGATGACTCTCAGTGGAAACATACTCCCTCGCTCTCTGCCAGTGTGTGCATGCACACCCCCACCACCAGCACCGCAACCACCACCACTGCTACTCGTTGCTTAGAGCAGTGACATCCTGAGAACACTCCCATGAAGTTATCTGTCTCCTCACAATGAGTGGGCATCCTTACTTAAGCACACATGCGCACATATGTTTATCTGCTCTATTATTCAGCTTTCTTGTCATTCAGGCATAATATCCAACACCCACGAGTTGAATGACGAAAAGTTTGATTTGTCTCACAGGTGCAGGGGACTCAGTCCATGGTCATCTGAATCTAAGACAAAACATCAAGGCAGATGGGTATGGAACAGCAAGGACACTGAGCTCATGGCAGTTGGGAAGCACAGCAGGGGAATTGTGCCAAAGAGGAAGGATCAAGGGACCAGACCTAGACCCCAAGATCACACTTCCTTGAACCATCCACAAGTATAATCTACTGATCCTGTAGACAGTTCCCAAACCCATTCCGGAACACAGGTGCTTCTATTAGTGTGTGTGTGTGTGTGTGTGTGTGTGTGTGTGTGGTATTACATTTCAAAATGTGGCATGGTATAGAGATTGATGAAAAACGGGAAAAAATGCACCGAATCTCAGAAATGGCTTTTGACCAGCTGATTCTTTAGTAACTCTGCCTTGGTCACATTTCTGGAATGAGCTCATCTGTGTTCTGAGAAGTAAGGCTTTGTGTCTAGTCAAGCGGGAGAAAAGGGAGAAGGAAAGGGGAATGAGAGAGAAATTCTTTGCTAGAGCAGGTATTTGGTAAATGGGGCACAAGGAACAAGGACGTGCTGAGCAGCCTTTGAATCTCCACTGTCCCTTTCATTGCTGGGAATGCACTCTGTTGTGCATGAAGTATCTTCCGACCTAAGTACCAAGAGATCTTTAGAGATTGCCAGTTGAGATTTACCAGAGGTAACTAGTAGTGTTAGAGTACTTGGGAACTTGCTGCATTCCATGTCTATACTTACGGGGAAACCAAATCTCATATGGCTCCATGAACGCCATTTAAAGTAAAAATCAGATACTTAAAAACAGGTTTGAGGGCATTTTGGCTCATGCCTGCAAGCCCAGCTACTCCACTTAGCAAGACCTTATCTCAAAATAAAATTTTTAAAAAAAGGTGGAGGGTGTAGATTAATGGTAGAGTGCCTAGTTAACACGTGCAAAGCCCTGGGTTCCATCCCTAGCAATGAAAGCAACAACAGCAACTTTTTCAAATTTCCAATATGCTCATAATTACATTCTCAATTTTATTGGATATTGTCTGAAAAAAGTAATAACCTCTGTAATAAAACACTTTACTCAATGTTAAACGAAGGCAGGCATCCACGTGCCTCAAGGACATTTGATGTAATCACTAGGGACACAAGGAACCCCTGAGCATGCTCGTCTGTGAACAAAGGCAGGAATTATAGCAGTGCCTGAGTGTGGGCATAAATTATCAGAAACTTCTACTTGGGACCACAAAGCACTGGGGGCCGGTCACTGTACCTGGATTCTGCCACATTATATGATTTGGGGCGAGTTAATTAAGCTGAACTTTTATATCCTCTTTGAAAATCAGTTTCAGGGCTCGAAGTTAGTTTGCCCTAGTTGTTGCCAGTCAATCACAAGAACCATGGTACTGAAGAGTTTAGTACAATGATCAGAGCGCTCAACGTTGTATATGGAGAAGTAAAAATAATTTTGAATGTGTTTTAAATATGTGCATATCAACTTATAAATCAAATACGTCCATTAATCAAGAACATTTTGCATATTATACAACATATATAAGGACTAAAGTGAGGCAGTTAATAATATTTTAAATGAGTATCTTGCAATGAGTGTATCACCCTAGGAGAAGGTCCAGTTCACTCTTGGTGAAATTGAAGTGATTGTCAATAAAGCTGTATATGAATTTTTGTGTGTGTGTGGGTGGGTGTAGGTATTGTTTGTTTTTTGGGTTTTTTTTTTAGGCAGTCTCACTATGTAGCTTGGACTGGCTTCCCACTCTCTAGCTTAAGGTGACTTTGAGCTTGTGGTCCTCCTGCCATGGCCTTCTAACTTTTACTTTATGAATTTTTTGATAGCATTAAAAATGTGTGGCTTAGTTCTCTCCAACTTTGAACAGAGTCGTAATGTGATTGGTGAGGTCCCAGAAGCCGGAAGAGAAATGCTACCGACATTCTTTTATTATTAGCCTAAGATTGTAATAATAGTACTCTCTTGATTCATGATCTTCTCACAGACAACTTTTAAAGCCATTATATAACCCTTACTGTAGTGAAAATTTGGATAAAACAATCTCTCAATGGATTTAAATGAGTTCTTATAGCCTGCAATGCTTTGCAATATTCAGGGTGAGGGTGATTATCTGATATAAGGATTCAGGATAGGGCAACAGCATAAAAATTTAAATATAGTGGCGGGGTTCAAGACATACTGTCCCAAAAGATGGATTCAGCATTTGAGGGAACAACAGAGTCAGGAAGGTTACTCTCATCTCTCTGTCACCCTTCTTCCTTGAAGCAGATCACAAAACCTATGAAGGTCATGCTCTGGCCTCCTCCTGCCCTTCACTCCTTAAGGTCCTCAGACTCTCATTTGAATGATACCCTTTCCACCAGGAGGAAAAAATTCCTTATCCATGAAGAAACAAAAACACAGAGAAGAATCTGAACTGTTCATCACCACTAAATCATATTTTTTGTCCTTCAATCATACTTCTTTATGTCTAGCCAGTATTGATCAAACCTAAGGATAAAAATACTTAAAAGTATTTAAGTAAAGATTATATGTAGGCTCAAATCTGCCTGCTTCTTTTCATTTTCATTTTTGAAGTCTCCTGTATCATGTAAAACTTACATTAAATAAATTTGTATGTTTTATTTATTCTCATTTTAGCGTATGTTAAGGGCTAAAAGGTCTTGGCTGTAGACTCAACAAGGGCGGAGAAAACAAATCTTTTCCTCTACATTGCCACAGGGTTTTTTTTTTTCTTATTTTGTGGATTAAAAAGTACAAATAGGTGTTCTGATCTTTTCTCCTTCTGCTCCAATAGATTCTCACGCTGGCCCTTAGTAACACACATACCCTACTTGGGAGATCAGGGGTTGGGCTCTCAAAGACCTTCGGGATGAATACTTATGCTCAGATGGCAGCTTGGGTGCCCCCTCCCCAGAGACATCTTCCCTTGGGCTAGCCCCTCCTCTGGCGCAGACGTAGACTAGCTCATCACCGTCAAGGCAACTGTTATGGTTAGGATCTGGAGTGTCCCCCAAAAGTCTCACGTATTTTAATGGAACCATGTGATGTTGGTGGATTGGGGTCTGGTCTGGAGGGGTTAGGATTAACGGTGTGTAGTGGCCACACCTGGATGCAGGAGGGGCTGGTTACTGGGCGGAGACCTGAAAGGATACATAAGCTGCACCTGCCTTCCTGGAGGATTGTGGGACTAGTCTCAACTAGCCTCAGCTGGTCTTCCTGTTTGTCGGGGAAGCTGCCTCCGCCTCTGTCTCTGCCATGTACTTCGATTGATGCTGGCCACCCCTGAATGGACTGTGACCTTTGAGACTGTGAGCTAAAATAAACCTTTCCTTTCCTGAGTTTGTGGGCATCGGGTATTGAGTCACAGCAACAAAACAGTAACTAAGACAGAAATATTACCGTTCTCTGCTGTATTATTTCCTTCTTATTTTGGAATACAAGCACCAGAAAATCAGCTGCGTTGTAGCTCTCTGGGGTATCCCCATTCCTTGATTGGCAATCAGTTATATAAGTTTGCTGACTAGGCATGTACTTCTGTGTCCCCATCGGCATGCCATGGTTAGGATGCTCTCTGGTGCTAAGAGCTATGCCCTGGCTTTTTTTTTTTTTAACTTTCCAATTATCTTCTCTGTTGCTTAAATGAATAACCACATATGCTAGTTGGTTTGTGAATTTGGGGAAGATTTCTTTGCTTCTACTACAACGCCCCCCCCAAAAAAAATTCTAGTTCCTATTTTCTAAGAAAGCCAAGCCCTAAGATACTTAAATAGAAATTACATGCATGCTGAAAAAATGTATCTTTTCTGTACTAATTTTGAAGATGAAAGGACACAAACTGTAATTTCACGGAGCTTTCCAAATCACAAAACGGCACCAAAAACCTATACAGTTACAATTATTTTTTTTAAGCTGGGGAAAATTATGTGTGTGAAAAGGATGTGCAAAGATTGGAAGACTGTGCTTGGCCACTTTCTGTACATTGGTCATTGTATTTGCATTAGTCATTTAAAATTTTAAAAATTAAATCCTTTCAAGTAGTTGTGTTTACTTCAACTTCAAAACAACAGACTGTGTCTTTAAGGTAACAGAATGTCTCTAGTTTTTTTTTTTTTTTTTTCCTATAGCGTTAGGAGAAAAATTAAAAACCTATTGTTAGTTTCTGATGTGCGCCATTTTTAATGAAAAAGATTGCTAAAAATTCGAAATAATTATTCAATAATAGAAAAATAATGGCCCCAAAGGTGTTCACATCCTACTCCCTGAAATCTGTGAGTGTTTTACCTCACCAGGCAAAGGGGCTTTGCAGATGCGATGTAGCTGAGGATCTTGAGACAAGGCGATCCTGCATTATCCGGGTAGGCCCAAAGTAACCCAAAGGGTTCTTGTGACTAGGAGGCGGGTAGAAGAGTCACAGAAGGAAATTTGAGGATGAAGTCAATGTCAAAGTAATGCAGTGGGAGAAAGACTCAACCAGCATTTCTGGCTTTAGCAGGAGAGGGAGAGGCTGCTAGACAACATTTTTCTAGGAAAGGGAAGAAGCAAGAAAATAGATACTCTTCTAGAACTTCTAGGAAGAACCAAACCCTGACAACATCTTTTTTTTTTTTTTTTTCTGATACCGGGTATTGAATGTTGGAACTTCACACTGAGCTACATTCCCTGCCTTCTTTTGATATTATTATTTCAAGACAGGGTCTCACTACGCTGTTAAGCTGCCGAGGCTGAGCTTAAACTTGTCAACCCCCTGCCTCAGGCTCCCAGAGTGCCAGAGGGACAGGGGTGCACCCTCAAACTCAACTCCTGACAATGTCTTGATTTTCAGTGCACTAAAACTCTTCCACTCTTTCTGCTTCTAGATTTATAAAATCATAAATTCACTTTAAGCCAATAAAGTTTTGAATTTTACAATACGCACTTTTAAAAACTCATCAGTTCTTCTGCATGGCTGCTAACATTTAGTCTGTGACAAATTTTCATGGCTTTACCAAAGTAGCTTAGAGCTCTTGAAATCTGAGCTTTAATCAGTTTAAATCAAGCAAATTAGAAAATAACACTAAGCCCCTGTGAGTTATTATGTATAACTCTAAGTTCATAGACACAAAAAAACCACATGACCCAAAGCAATGGTTATATTGTGAAGTAACTGAAGGTCCATTGCAAGTCTCCTAGTTATTAAGAACAAAGCAAACAGGACCAGGCTCTGTAAGGAGTATGTGCTGAGCATACATTGACACATCAACACAAGAGGAACAGATGTTCAGGAAGTGGTCTTTAGGCTTAGATCTGTTCTAGTTCCAGTGTCTGATGACTGGGCTGTCTGAAATCTATTTCTGTATTGCAACTGAGAGGACCACATATTCAGTATTGTTTCTTAAATAGAACTAGCAACAATAAATTGAGAAATAATACCATCGCTTAAAACTGGAAAGAGTCGTGGTCCCTGAAGAGTATTAGCCCACTAGATGAACTGTGATTGTGTAATGATCAAGTGAAGCACCACGACTCACTCTTTGCTATAGAGTGTACTGAAATGAATGACCCAACAGCAAACTGTTGTAAGAATAATCCATATGGCAACCATTGGCACTAACACATCCTGGCATATGGCAGCTGACATGCATACATATAAAAGCATGAACTGTAAACATGGTAAGCGACTTTAATAGTGAAATCATGTTCTTCCCCACCACTACCTCTACAACAAAATACAACAAAGGATCCTTCCTCTGCCACCGAAGAGTCCCCCCACTGGTCCTGAGACTTAACAGCAGGAATGTGAGTTGTATAGTAACAGCCACTATTTTATGTAAATCTATCAGAAGTAGACTCGGTCTTCAGAGAGCAGAGACTGTTTAGAAAACTAAAGTGTAGCCTGGATGCTATGGCAAAGGGGAAGGCGCCAGGCAAAGTGGAGAGAAACAAGATTAGAGGCTATAGAGGTGAGACAGATCATGTAAGTCTCCTCAGAAAAGTATTGCAAAGTTGTTAGTTTTAACCCAGTAATAATAGGAATCCTCAAAGGATTTTCACCAGGTAAAACACAGCCTTGATTTTCATTTTGAAATCATCATGCTGACCACAGCTGGAAGAAAGTCTTAAATGTCAGACAAGTAGAAGGGTTAAGAGAATGTAGCACATAAATTTACCGTAGGACCCGGAAACTGTAGTCCTAGAAATGAAATGTATGAAAACTTAAAAGAAAAAAACTTGTATATAAATGTTCATTGCGACACTGTTCATAATAGCTTGCAATTGAAAACAATCCCAAATGTTTATCGTTTGGTATACTGATAAATCAAATGTGGTCTCTCTGTGAAATAGCATATCAATTGATCAAAAAAAAAAAAGGATAAAGTGGGCAGGGAGAATATCTCAGTGGTTAGAGTACTTGCCTACTATACACAAGGCCCTCGATTTGATTCCGCAGTACCACATAAACATTAGCCAGGTGGGGTGGACACACCTATAATCCCAGCACTCAGGAGTCTGAGGCCTGAGGCCTGCTGAGAATTGCAGGCCAGCCTGGGCTACATCGTGAGTTCAGGACCAGCTTGGACTAGAGTGAGACCCTGTCTCAAATAAACATCAAAGTAAAAGTAAAAATATTAAATAAACAAAATTTATAAAGAACGAAGTACTAATGCATGTTGCCACATAGAATTACCTTGAAAATATTATGTGAAGTGAAGGAAGCCACTCACAAAAGTTTAAAGATTATACGGCTTCGTACATAGGAAACATTCAGGAATGGCAAATCTAGAGAGAAAGAAAGTAGATTTGTGGTTGCCTGGAGTTGGGTGTGAGGATGGCGATGAACTGTGCGTAATCATGAGACGTTGCTTTTGGGTAGTGAAAATGTTCAAAAATTGAGTTACAGTGATGGTTATATAACTCAAGGTGTCCATATAGAAGGTAATATGTAAAGTGCACCTAAACAACTTTTACCAAACCCCCCAAAAGCACTGTTAACATGATGGAGATAGGATGGTGGCTTCAATGGAAGAAGGAGTTTGGGAGATGCAGAGTGGAGAAGTGATTGAAACTAGCAATGCCACTGTGGTCGGAAATGATGACTGGAAAATTCGGCACTGTAACCAAAAGGCACTGAGGGAAAGACCATGGTTCTTTGCCATCCTGGCATTGGATGCTTGCTTTGTTGGAAGACAAAGCTTTCTAGCTGCGAAGGGGAGGTTCCCCCAGCAGTCAATGACTTCAATTGAGCAGTAGCTCTCTGCTGATGGAAGTAAAGAAAACTGTGGCACACCAGTTTCTGGGATTAGAAGGAAGGCTTTGGAAACTAGCTCAATATTCAGATGCAAGTCTAAGAAGACATTGAAAGTTAGTGTAGTGCAACGTTTGTCGAATATGATTGTATTTATTTTTGTCGCTCAGTCTTCCAACACAAGAATAGGGATATCGGGGTTCTTAAGCTAATATCTCCTTCTATATCAACTATAGTGGCATTTAGTACCCCTTGAGGGATGTTGACATCGTGAAGTCCCCCCAAGGTCGTTTTAGAGCCAAGAAAATGTCAATGATCTTTGTGTTTTCCCCTTGAGCCATGATAAAATCCCAGCTCTGATTGGTTGTTTGGGTGACACCTCATCTTGTTTTGATGGAGTTTGGTAAAACAAGTAAGATGATCCATTTTTCCCAGGCCCCTGAAATGCACGTAGTGGTAAGAAAATTAGGTTAGGCTGTGTTTCCCCTGCCAGGACCCAGAGTTCTCCAAGTAGTTCAATACCCCCCGAGGGATGGTTGAACCTTTCAGTATATGGTTAGTTCAACTATCTTATGCTAGGTTATCAGTGGGTCGATTGGAAGGTCAGAAGCCACAACAAGAACATGAAAAGTCTGAGTTCGAAGTTCTGAATCGGAAGATAACATTTATGAATTTGGGACAGGGGCGAGGGACACCTATGGCAGGGTGAGTAGGCGGGCACTCTCAAGGTACTGTTTTGTCCTTGCTTTATTTTGGCAGCTTTTCTCTACATTGCCTTTTCTCTTCCAAGAAATCCAAATTACCTACCTTTCCATTATAAAAGTCACTTCATGATTTGCATTTCTGGCAGCTGGTAGGCAGATGGAGTGTGGGTTAGCCCCACAGAAATGCTCTCAGCACATCACAGATTTTAAGTTAAGGTGTGGGAAGCCGGACTTAAAGCAATGTATTTCTTGTGATTAAACTATCTTGGGGAAATTATCTGAACCAATAATCTGAACTACGAGTTTTGCTCGTGCATAGAGGGACAAATACATACAGACACTTAGTTTTAGCTCTGAGACTGAACAACACAGGCAAGTTAGGGTCTCAAGAAGGGTGCTTGGTACTTTCTCTTGATCGATTTATCACTTTGTAGTGTTATTACGTTACCCGTTTACCTTGAGAGTCATCCATAGAGTACTGAGAAAATCCCTTACTTATAGAAGATTTTTTTTAAAGTTCTAACTTGTGTTGAAAACACAGTCATATTCTGTTGCCCTTTGAAGAAGAAAAATTGAGAGATGACGTATTGATCTTAATACGGCCTCATTTTCTTTCTTTTCCATTCAATTCCTTCTAAGTCTTCAAGTCACGTGGTTTGCTCCAACAATACTAAGGCCTTTTTGAGCTGGTCACTTGGGGAGCAAGTGAAGAGACAGAATTGCACGCTGCCTGATGGATCCCCGAGTAAAAAGTGAGCTCCAATTGGATTAAGGGATTGTCAGTAGGACAGAAGAGTTAAAAAGCACGTGGAAGCCGCCCTGGATTTCTCATGCTGGGTTTAAAGATCTTGGAGCTTAAAATAACATGTCCTGGTTCCAAATAAACTTATTAGGGAATTAACAAGAGAAGACAGACAGAGAATGCCTTGTGGAGAGGACTTCGCTACAATAGCATTTGAAAATCTGGACATAGAAATTTACAGAATGAATTGGAGAGCTTTTCTTTTTTGGTAGAGCCATAACTATATGAATTTTGTAGTTTAAGTCGTGCCTACCCGTCTGGTGTGTTTATTCTATTATTCTATGGAACTTCAGATATGATTTAACTTACAGAGAACATGTAAAAGACATAATTTTCTTAACAGATGGTTTAAACTATATTATAATACATGCAAAGATATACATGTATGTAGTTTTATTATAAACACATATATACCTATGTACACACATACATTGTTTTAAGTCTACACACATATATATATGTGTGCATGTATATATGCACACACACACATATGGTTTAAATTCTCTTTAGCTTACCCATCCACATATGGTTAAAAGTCTTACATATTATTATGTACATGCATGTATACATCTATCTATATGATTTAACTACTATTCAGTACACGCGTATATTTTTTACACATGCAAGTGAGTATTACCACTTATCTCTTATACACACACCCACCTACAATATTATACTTGAAATTTGATCTGCCTCCTAATCCCAGTGCCCATATTTATTGGGTATGCGGCCATTTGTTTCCGTTACTCTCTTTTCTCATCAGCATGCACCAAGGCAATGCCAATACTTTACAAGACATTTAAGTAAAATTATATAGAATATGACATATGTTGAACAAAGAGCCTGGCACATCTTAAATGGCATTATCATCAGAGTAGTTTATTATTCTTATCATCATCAGTATTGAAAAAAATTCATTGAGGAAGAGTGCATTATGTAATAGTTGCTTTCTTTGAGAAATGCGTTATTAGGAATTGAGAACTTTAATATTTGATAACACCAAAGGTTTTTTTTTTTTTTTTTGCAAAACCGTAAGTTTTAGATTTGGTCACATGGTGGCTGGTACCTAATGGCCCAGGCTAGGGCGCTGATGAAGTAAACAAGGCTGGGCCCAAGTGGTCACCTATTCCTCATGCGGAAGCCATCATTCTACTGTGTGGTGTCAGAGAGTAACCAACCCATGTTTGGACCAGGCTGGAGTCCATGCCAAAACTCTCTGGTCTGATGAGCACAGGCTCCAGCAGTGCAACGGGATTGTCACACTGACGTTATTTCAAATCGTATTGATGGAAGTGTGGCAACTCCAGGTATGCGACCCCTTAGAATCAGTGTCTGAAGCAGGATACAGAATCCTGTCCTACTACAAAGACTCACTGAAGAAAATCTCAATTTCCACAGATAGATAATGATGTTTAGAATTATCCACGCTAATATGTAATCTAGAAGGAAGAACACAAAAGAAATGTGCCCAGACATCACTCCCGTGATTGGCCTCCACATCGAGCATGCGGCATATGTCCCACAGAACAGCACAAGTGCTTTAGTCAGGATAGTCAGTGCCAGCTGTTATGATGAACCGTGACACCGCCAGCAACTGTTCGTTTCTCAGTCACATTGGACTCCAAGGCACTTGGGATGGTGGTACCATGGCAAAGGCCATGGCAGACGCCTGTGTTTACCCAGGAGATAAGTGAAGAGAGTTTTAAGGACCACGAAGGAGGTTTTAGGAGCCACGCCCCTCACCACAGCCTGGCTTTGGTCTCTGTAAGGGGCTTGGAAATATTTTCTTTTGTGCCCAGGAAGGCTTCAAAAGCACATGCCAATGTTCTTGCCAGGATAGCATTTCGGTTTCTGAGGAAAATACAATTGAGCTTAAAATAGGATAGCATTTAAAATCAGCTGTATAGATTGAGAAATGAGTTTTCTTTATATGTGGACAGGGAAAGATTTATACTTTTTGATAAGAAACTAAAACTAACAAAAAATGTATGAATTCCAGAGGGACCCAGTCTCACCATGTCAATTTTCTGACCTTCTTTCTGATGGTGCCCTGAGATGTTGAGATCAGCTGCCTTCTGAGCCACTGGCCAACCCACCTGTTGATTTCCCTCAAGGTACTGGGAGTAAGGAATTCACCCTTACACCCACTCAGAAGCAACTGAACTGACAGCCGAGAGGAACCTGGGAGTAATAATAGTGGTCATCTCCAACTTTCTGACACTGTGCCAGCCCACGGCACTTGTGACAGAAAGGACATAACTGACCTGTCTTAAGAGTCCCGGTCTTGAACTGTTTCAAACTCGTATAGGTGATTCCTTTCAGTGAGGATTCCGCTTACATTAGTGTTTCCTATCTTGGTTATGGCTAAGGGTCGTCTGCTGTGCCATGGTGTGCAAAGTCCAGAATGACCCAATTGATCCTCTCTGCCTGCTGGCGTCACCACTGTGTAATCTCCACCTTGCATGTGGGCGGGGCCTGTGACTTGCATTAACCAATGGAAGATTGCAGAAGTGGCAGGTAGAAGGTTACTTCCATGGTTGCATTACTAAGATTGTAGCCCCTGTCTTGCTAGCAGAATACCTTACTGGCTTTGATAATGAAAGGTACCATGTCAGACAGGCTCACCTAACAAGGAAGCAAGGAAAGCCTCCAGCCAGCATCCAGCAGGGAGCCCAGGTGTGCTAGGAAGGAGTCAAACCATCAGGTGAAACTGTAGCTTGTAGGCTCAGAGACAATGAGGCAGAAAAGTCAGTTAAAGCTTGCCCAGGTCTCTGACCCTCAGAAGCTGAAATAATAAATGTGTATATTTTGAGCTGCTAAGTTTGTGGTAACTTGTATGCAGCTACTATAACTAATACCCGTGCCTATTTAAAATTCAGATTCCTCTATCCAAGCCACAAAGTCTGTGTAACAGGACTGGAGAAGGACTTAAGAATCGTTCATTGTCCCTCAGTTGTAATCAGTTTCTTTCTTTTCTCTCTCTCTCTCTCTCTCTCTCTCTCTCTCTCTCTCTCTCTCTCTCTCTTTCTTTTCATTTGTTGGAGGCATGTTCTCATTCTGGAGACAAGGCTGGTCCTGAACTTACTTTGTAGCTCAGGCCAGCCTCAAACTCGGAGTAATCGTCCTGCCCCAGCATCCTGAGGGCTGGAGTTTCAGGCATGCACCACTACACTGGTTTATGTGGTCTGAGAAACCGACCTCAGGGCCTAGTGCTTGCTAGGCAGGCGCTCCAGCCCTATACTGAGTTTTTTACATCTAGTCAGTCTTGCTAGGAAGTTACAGACCTCATATGCTTCCTTAGCCACATTATTTTTTTACTCCCAAGAGAAACAACTAAGAAATAGAGCTACAGCAGCTTCGAAGCCTATAGTTTATTTTTCTCTCAGCCTATTTTTATTTTTAAAATTGGACTTGTTTCCTACTGCTGCTGTAGCAAATCAACACAGTTTTAGTAGGTTAAAACGATTCAAGTTTACTTTACAGTTCTGGAGGTTCTTCCTAGGCTAAAGCAAAGGTTGTCAGCCAGGCTGGTTCTCCCAGGAGCCACACAGGAGACGGCTGGGTCTCCTTGCCCTTCTTAGCTTCCGGATGCTTCGCATTCTCTGGCTCGTGACCACCTGCCAGCCATGTCGCCACTCCGACCTAAGCGTGTGTCAACATGGCTTCTTTTCTGATGCTAACTCTCCTGCCTCACTCACTGTCATGTGTGATCTCTTGGGACTACTGTGGGCCAGCCATGATAATTTAGAACCATCCTTCCATTCTTAATCGTTTTCTGCAAAGCCTCTTGTGTTCATGCAAGGTGACACTCACAGTTCTGAGGATTAAGACATGCACATGTTTTGGCAAAGGGCATTATTTTGCTTACCATGAAATCCATTAAATAAAGTTTTTTTTTTTACCTTAGCTCTGATACAATGTCAGTACTTTTGTTTACATCGTGCGAACCACGTGACTTGTCGCGCTTTCTGCTCTGCTTGGCTACCATGGCCCTCAGAGCTAGTTAGGATGTTCTGTTCCGTTCTCGTGACTTGGCCACACTTGCTTCCTAACCCAACTGCTTCCCATGGTTCATTACATTGTTCTCACTCTTATTCTTATTTAAATGGTTCAGTTCTGTTCTTTTCAGTCACTTATTATGAACTGATTTTGAAACATAATCAAAATATACAAATCCCCACATTTAAGCTTAGTTCCGAAATCCCTTGATAGCTAATCTCATGCCTTCCCAGGAAACATTTTCCCACTGGGTACCCTAGACTTTCTGTCCTTCACCTCTCACTCCATCTCTCCTTCTCTGTCCCTCCAGAGCCATGCCTAGCCCTTTTAGCCATTCACCAATCTACTTGTCCCTCAGGGGATTGTGAGTAAGGAGTTCACCCTTCATCCAATGGGTAGATTCTTCTAAGGCCCTTCGTGCTGTGATGGATGAACTGGATTCTGAACCCCTGGTCAGGCTGCTCATGCGGGAAACCTCTTCTGAACTGATTTCAAATACACAGGGCTCATTAAAGTACTTGAAAAAATTGCCTTAGAAACTCCTGTAATAGCCACTCACCTCAGGGAGACAAGTAATAGTCTCCATATGTTACAAGAGGAAATATTGAGTCAAAGCACACAGAGAGAGCTATAGATTCTCTTTCTTTGGGAAAGTTATCTTAGTTTCAGAGTTTTAGATGACTTAGATGGCCGAATCCCAACCACGGTTTTCCATTTCATCAGTACATCCCAATTATTGTTAGAAGTGGTTTCGCAAAATAATTTCGTCAGCCGAATTAAAATACACATTTCAGATACCAGATTTTTGAGTGATCAGACAAGCAGGGAATGTAATGCAAACGTGAAAAATGTCATGATTAAATAATCCGCCAAAATATTTTGAAGTGGATAGTGCATATACGTGCAGCTTCCCAAGTTTGTGTAAAATGATACCTGTTCAGCTACTTTCTCCTTTTTTTGACACAATGTCTCACTCTGTGTCCCACGCTGGTCCTGAACTCACTATGGAGCCCAGGCTGGCGTTGGATCCAAGGCAATCCTCCTGTCTCAGCCTCCCGGGTGCTGAGATTACAGGTGTGCACCACCACACCCAGCTGATGTGGTGCTGCGGAATCGACCTCAGGGCCTTGGGGTTCCAAAGCAAGACCTTAAACAGCTGCACCATTCTTCCAGCCACTCAGCTACTTCCCCCTTATGCCAAATTCTTTCTGTGCCTCAAACACCAGCATAAATGTTCTCACGTAATACTGGTCTCATCTAATTCTAAGAGTGTGTTAGTTGGAGTCTTCCTGTCTTGTGTATGATCTGTTTTATATGCAAATATACACTTACACTACAAGTGTGTGCGCAGAGTATGAACAGGTATGTAAACATAATATTTTAGTAGTGCAAATGCATCAGCTGTCTGTGGGTGTCTTCCTTCCCCGTGAGAGCGCAGGTGACGCCTGCATCGTACTTTGAGCTTCTACAAGACGCAGTACCACTGCCTAATTGCAATTTGAGCGTAGCTCATCAGTGGAGGAATGAGTGAATGAATGCGGAAGTGACTGAATAAGGCCATAGAGATCATTTCAACCAAGGGTCAAGTTCACAGAGATCACTCAACATGGGATGGAACAGCCAATCGGGTTGTGTGTATGACAAGGGTCAGTAAAGTAGGGTCAGCCAGGGCAGCTCTGAACGAACAGTTCAGTCACAAGCAGTACAGTCATGACTTTAGGTTGATTTTGGTCTCCGAACTGTCTGCCTCCTGAGATTAGGTATCCTGGGGGCCCTTAAACAATGGTCCAGGTTCGAAAGGATCCTACTCCTGTTTAAAGACAGATCGGGTAAAAGAATGACCTCAAAGAGACAGGGCACACGCTGTTGTCTATATTGATATCATGTTTTGCTCTTGCCAAAAGGCTTTTACATGTATGCTCATGAGTTGAGCACAGAGTGCAATCTTGCTACTGCGTTCAAAGCAATTGGCCATGGAAGCCAGACTCCAGACACATTAAGCAAATGCGTAACAAACTTTGTTATAAGGACACTGTTCTAGCTGAACTAATTTCATCTTCGCAGAAAACCTAAGAAATACAAAACTAACATCCTTCTTTTTATTGTAGTTGATAGAGTCGAAGCAGGAACACTTTCCAATGGGCCTCTCAAGGTCATTCATCCACTTTGGAGTCTAATGTCTATGTTCTACTCATTATGTGACAATTATAATACCAGAGGTTTGTATACATAATTAAAATATAGATCCTGGGAGTTCTGATTCAAAGAAAGTGATCCAAGTTAATCTAACAACGATCTTCCTTAAGAGAAAGTTTAGAATAAAATGATACCAGTTATACCATCTTTAAAAGTCTGTTTTTTAAGAAACGGTCTTGTGATGGTGTTCCAACAAGTTCAGGCTGACCTTAAGCTAGAGATCTTCTTGCCTCAGCTTCCCATATAGCCTGGGTGATAGGTGTGCACCAGCGCACTTGGCTTACCATTTGTTTTTGATGATAATGTTTGAGTACCTACTCTGGGCAAGCATTCAGGAAGAGCATTTTCCAAGTAATCTTTTATTTCATAAAATAATAATCATATAGATAGTGTGATTTTCTTCTTTTTATAGATGAATAACTAAGGCTCAGAGGCATTGAGTAACTTACTCAAAATCATAAAATGAACAACAGAGAAGGAACTTAAACACCAGTCATCACTGAGATTTGGTAGCCTGTTAATTCCAGAATTCTGTGAGGCTGAGGCAGGAGGATTGCAAATTTATGTCCCACCTGAGCAACTTAGGAAGTCCTTGCCTTACACTTTAAAATAAAAAAGGCTGAAGATGTAGGTTAGCATGTGAATGCCCTGAGTTGAATCCTCAGTACAAAAACAAAACAAAACAAAAAACAGTCATCTGAATCTATAGCTTAATACCTTTATTATTAACTGAAGTCAATGTCCTCCCCTTCGTATTTGTGCCTTCATTTAATAAAATATCTTGAAATTCTCCAGGTCACCAGGTATTCTTTTAGGTCCTGAGGATATGAATGTATAAATGAGTCATCTCTCAAATATGTTATTATTCAACATTTCTTTTGACTTAGCTATTTTAATAAATGCTGCATTTACAGGAAGTTTAGAACTGACGTCATTAATGTGCAAAAATATAACCTTTTCTTCTCCATAAACTCAGTCAAAGCCCCTGTTTCCACTTAGCATAAAAATTGTCTGTCAGCTTAACTTCTTTTTCTTTTTCAAAATAAGGTCTCTCCAGAGCTTAGAACCTGAGAACTGATCTTCCGAGAGCTTCTGAGGTTACCCGGGAAGGGTGTTCCACCTGTGGGAAGGCAGGGGAGGCTAGCCCAGGGCCCTGGCACAGAAGGAGGCGGAGTGGGCAATGGCCTTGAATATCTTTGCTAACTTCTTCCTCACCCAGGCTCCGCAACTCAGGCTGATCTTTTCGCCAGTACAACCCGAGTGCCTCCCTCGTGACAGCCTCTGCAATGGGACCACGATCAAATGTCACACCCTACACAGTTCATAGCAGGTCTCCAACTCTCCCGTTCCCGCCACTCCATCCATTCCGCTCAAAGCAACACACAAACATCTCCAACTTCCTCCTCATCAAGAAGTAGCCAAGAAAAACTTAAGACCAGCCAGCTTAGACGGTGTCTTCATTTCTGTTCCATCCGCTTACCTCCCGTGGGCCAGGGCACAAAGCTACCTCTTCCTTTCCAGATGGGAAATTAAACACAACTCTTCCTACTGTCAAAAAATCAAATCTCAGTGTTCCTTTTATTTTTTTACATTTCTGCAGTCTAGATTAGACAGAGCTCTAGCTCTTGATGTTCATTTATGTTCTCCCCAAAGTTATTAATTTTATTAGTATGTATCTGTGATACACAATGGTTAAGTTAAACTTGAGGCACTGGTGCAAATACACATTGCGGAGGTAGCAGCATCACCTCCCCTCCCCCCTTCCTGACCTCCCACTCCCTTCCACCCCCCTCCCCAAATCTGTCTGCTCACTTCCTGCTATCTCTCTTATTTGCCTCTTTTACTTATTAAAGCTTTACGTTCCTCATTTTAGGGAAACCATGCAATATTTAATATTCTCTTGATACTTTAAGAAAAGGGGTTTTTAAAATAAGAAAATCCTATTTGTCTTTTAAAAAGGCCTAGTTCTTACAGAATGAGAAGCTTGGGTTTTTTCCCATTATTATGATCTGCTATGAATTTTTACTTGCTTCAGTGAAGGAATTAGCTTTTGTATTCTGCACAGTAGCTAAAATCAGTGTGATGCAGAAAGTTTGTTGTCGCTTGGTGGGTGAAAGGCGTGGAGAGGAAGCAGGAGAGATCTCAACATACAGTCTTGCATGACGATAGATTATTATTGCATGACATGAACGTGTGATACAGAATAAATTGCACCGAACTTTCTCAGTTGATCATGCCAGGTTGAAGAATGAGTGTGTTACAATAAAATACAATATATACGTAGTTTTTAACTGGGGTCCATCCTGCTGTCCACGAAGCACGTGAATGAAACACTTGGCAGTGCTTGTACTTGGTTGTTACGAGTGTGCATGGGGGCGCTGCTGGCCTCCGGGGAGGAGAGGCCTGGCGTGCTGCCCAGTGCTTAAAACATACGACAGCGCTCCTCCAATGTGCACACACATGCCCTCACGTGTATACTTGCGCACACCAAAGAATGAGCTTATCTGTGAGAGACCCAAATGAAACATAAAAAGAGCAACATTTTTAAAAAGAACAAAATGATTGTGAGATGGTCGGAAACAAGGAAAGGAGACTTTGTGCAGAGGGGAAGTAGTGGTGGGTAAGGAGAAGGACTGGTGAGGAGGGAAAGAGACAAAACGACCAAGGTGCATGATGGGTATGCACCCATTCCCCATGCGGAGTGTAAGTAGTACACACTGCAAGTGCATACTAGCAAACAGAGCAATTCGGAGGAAAATAAAAATTGTAAAAATGAATTAGCTCATCCAGAATGTCAATAGTGCTAACGTTGAGCAACTTTAAAATAAATGATAGACTCATTGAACTAATGAGTACCAGGCACAGTGCTAGGTGGAGAGTAGCCAGGACAACCCTCACTGACTGCTTCACTAAAAGTGAAGTCCTTCCGTGTCTCACACCTCAGGACCCCAGGCTTATCGTTTGTCACCTATGTGCAAATCTAATCCTTGACGGGGCAAAATGAAGTTTGGCTACTCTGGATTTTTTGCCTTTCTAAACATCATATTTCCAGGAGTAAGACCATCAAAACATACACTTCCAAGTAAAGTTAATTTTCTGGACAGAAGACATAGTTCCTAACGCTGATAACAAATTCAGCAGGCTTAATCAGATTCAGATTTGGTATGCTGTTTCGGTGGAAAAGAAAAACAAATACAAGAGGGCACTTAAAAACTTTGGCTCTCGCTAAGGAGTTTGTGCAATTTGCCGCATTAAAGTTTAAACCCAAGCTCAGGAGAACATCACATTTATGATATAAAAGTGATTCGAGAGGAAATATGCATCTCCCTGAGATGCCTTTACCGATCTGTCTCCGTACTTGCTCATTTTCAACGCAGGAGCCATTACCAAAAGCTCAATCAATTTCTAAATAGAGGTGACTTTGATTTAATATCGTATGTAGCTTCTTGGATTGATATCAATGAAAGATTTGGAGAACTGAGTGTAAGAAGCCCATCCTGGAAATATAGGTTTGGAGTGATTTAGGGCACTCACTAATCAAATACCTTGATTAGTTGTTAATACTTCACACTTAACCTCGTCACTGCTATCCTGATTTATGATTAATAATGTTTCAAGCGCTTTGAAAAGAGTGCATGGAAAGGGTTAGTGCATGCTGGTCTGCAGAAACACTTAGCATGTGTGAATTGAAGATTAATAGCACAGTTAAGTGATTGGGGAATCGCCTGTGGAATACCGGCTCCTCTGTTAAGAGGAGAACTTCACAAGACCACATATGTGTAAGTGTGAAAACTTAAATTAACCTCATGGATGTTTTTAACTATCTTTTTAAAAAATTCCCATTATATCTTTTCCCAGGTAGATGAAAAACTAGATAGATTTCTAAATATAAGTAAGTGCCCATGAGGATGAAATCAAGGCCAATTCTACTTGCATCCTGCTGGCACGGGGGCACTAGGAAGTGTGGATTTCTCAAAGAAGAACTCTATTGCCCGTGACAGCTTTTGTTGTTGGAGTTTGGTGAGCAGTCTCTCCAGGGGTTCTAAAAAGCTGGCTAAACCAACGCTGTTCATTCACACATGTGTAAACCCTTCAGAATCATACAGGAAAAAAATACCTAATCCTCAAAAACAGAAAGTGACAAAAATAAAAGCTTTTCTGTACACTAATACAAGTTTCAAGCTTATGTTAACTTTTTCAGTTCTTTTAAAGAACCATCATTTCCTCTGATTTCACTAGCCTTACAGAAGAGCAGGGTGGCACATAGCCAGGTCCACAGCTCTAGCCCCTTTCGGAGACCCTCAGTCAATCTCTGTATCTGCCTTTGTGTGTCCTTGCCTCTGTCGCTGTCCTCATTTCCAGTGGATCTTTCTCCATTTTTTTCTTTCTCTGGTTACAATGTAAAACTAATGTGGCACACATGCTTCTTGACTTACGACGAGGTTATGTCATGAAAAAATAAACTGTCACCTAACCTACCAAAGAGCTTAGCGGTACAGTCCACACCACGCAGTATGTGTGCTCACCCTCCCGATCACACGTGGGAGCTGGAGCTAGCTGCCCTCACAGCCTGGAGGGATAGCCTGGGGAGAGACCCACAGCCCGATAGGGAAATGTGGTTTCCGCCCAACGCATACTGCTTTCCTGCCATCTTAAAGTTCAAAACTCATCAGTAGAACCATTGTGAGCAGGGAACTGTCTGTGTATTGTTTGGTTGTTCTATTTTTAGTGCAACCTTTTAATTTTTGGATAGTGTTAGGTTAATGAAAACATTATAAAGAAAACATAGAAGTCCTTTGTGTCTCCATCTGGCTGTTCCTCAGCATCTTATATTACTTGTTAAAACGAAGAAATGAATGTCGTCTTGTTCTTATAAAACTGTGCTCTGTGAAGTTTGGGGGAGAGTCTTCAGTTTCTCTTCTACTTGTTGCAGAATCCCCTCCAAGGAGCCCCTTTGCAGTCGTCACGTCTCCGAAGGTCCCTAGGGCTGTGACAGGCTTTCTGTTCCCTCCGAAGAGTTCGATGGCTTTCTCCTAGAAATTATTCCTCTTTCGATACATGAGTGTGATACACAATAATTATATTCACCTTAATCATTTTCACGTCCCTCTTCTTCCCACCCTCCCTTCTCTGCTTTCTGCCACATCCCCCTTTCCCTCTCCACATCATCTCTCTCTCTGCTTTCTACTATCGCTCTTTTATTTCGCTACTTTATTTATTTGTACTTTGGTTTTCTCATAGTAAAGAAACCATGTGAAGTTTAATTTTCCAATTCTGAATTATTTCACTAAGCATAATAGTCTCCAGATGCATCCACTTTCCTACAAATGACTCAAACTGATCTTTCTTTATGGCACAGTAGTACTCCATTCTGCATATGCACTGCCTTTTCTTTTTCTGTTCTTCTGTTGATGGACACATAGGCCGCTACTAAGATTTCAGCTTCATGAGTTGTGCTTCTGTCAACACAGCCCTGTGCTACAACAAGCATTGTGGTAATAGGACATCTTCGACAGTTTTGAGGAGGTTTGCTCAGATACTTGGTCACATGTTTCGTAATTTATCTTTACCTGTGGTTAACACAAGACTAGAGCAGGGCTTTGTGTTTGAAGGAAAATACTGTGAGGGACGGGGACGTCCTCATCACATCACTGGAAGGTACATACTAATAAAATCAGTTATCAGTAGTGAAACGCTTTCATGGTTTTTAATACCACTAAATGCACATCGCTGTAGATTTTCAAAGGGACAAATGGGATGTTTTATGTGTTTAACTGAAACATAATTTGAAATTCCTCCAACCTTAAATTGCTTTCATCCACCTTAATAGTATTTGTTGGAAGGACTATCTGTCTCCCTCCTCATGTAAACCATTGGCCAGGGAGCCTGGCTGGGAAAAAGAAATCATAAACCGCCTGAATGCTAATCACTTGACAGTTCAACCACAGTTACGGAGACAGGTTCTAAATAAAGAGTTCATTAAAATCTACTTTGGAAAACTGTGACGTATTTTTGTTTTCCTAAACAACCAGTCTAAGTTTTTTTTTTTTTCTTTTTAAAGTCCAGCACTGATGTTCTAAGCCATGCCAGTGCAAAGTAGCATCTAGGAGTTGCTCGATTCAGGCTTCAGGAAACGGAAATGCGTGAGAATTACTATTAGCAAACTGTTCCTTTCATCACTCTTTGAAGATTTCCCCCACTCATGTGGTCCTTTGTTATCTCATTAAAAAAAAAAAAAAAAGAACTCTCACCAACACCATCCTGGAACACCTGCCCAGCCAAGGGGAAAGGAGCAGCCATTTAAAAGATGTGGCTTTATTTTGGAAAACTTGATGAGTTTTCATACTTTTCCCAACCCAGTGACCTTTACGCTGCTGCCGGATACAATAGAAAGATGAAAAGTAAACTGAACTCTTAAAAGTCCAACTCGCTTTATTCCGGTGAACATGCATTCCCTCAAAGTTAAGTTTGAAAGGCTAAAGTGAGTGCTGACCTTTGCCGGTGGCACCGGTGGCTTGGGGAACGTCACGTGAAGAAATCTGCTTCTTTTGTACCAACACGTACAGAAGCCTATGTGCCTCTGTGGGAGGTGAGGGGAACAGCTCTGACCTGAAGGCCTACGAGTGTCTTTTATTTCCTGTTGGTGTTTTTACATTGGTTGTTGATTGTCTTAAGCTGGGTTGGCATTTTGCAAGGAATTAGAGACCAGAAACCTCTTTTTAGAGATTTTGGCCTTTTGCTGCTGGTGGTGGGGGTGTTCTGCAATTCTGCTCTTGTTTTGGAAGTAAACATTCACAAACCCAAGGTGCAAACTAGATTCTCTTCAAGGCTGACAATGGGCCCAAGATTCAGGCAATAGGCCCAGGGGAGAAATCAGAGCAATTTCTCAGTTTTTTGTTTTGTTTGTGTTCAAAAAAAAAATATTCTGAAAACCATGGAGGGCAAGAAGGGCTTTTGCAGGGAATCAGACACCGACAGTTCAATTCCAAATAGAATCTCGAAAATAAACTCCTCAGGACAATTGGGATACTACAGCAAATTTGGTGCTTAGGCACTTGTGCAGGGAATTGCAGAGGAAGGGTCTCAAGATAAGCATTTGTGTTTCGAGTTTCCCCCACTTGGCTCTTTATGATAACAGCTTTCGTAAATACCATAGCAGTTGAAACATTTATTATTGGAACAGAAATGCAATTACATGCAGATGTTGTCCCGTGATTCATCGCTCTGCGCTGTGTACGTTTTCAAACTGAACGAAGAACAAGCAGGTCGGCGAGCAAATGCCACAGGCCGAGCTGTGCCTACTCCCCTGACTTGCGTTATCTTATCTCTTTCGTGAGTGTTGCCACGGATCTAGGCCTCCGTGGCCCTTGCTCGCAACATATTTCATCGTGCAATTTCTCCAACTACCGTCAAAAATTTCTTTTCATCCAACATAAATGTTCTTTCCTTAATCTAAACCTGGTTCTGTCTCCAGCATTCCTGACCCCAGGCGCTCCAGGTTCAGTTTTGAAAGCTGGTCATTGTTGGCTGCTTTTTATCTAGGTAGATTTGGGATATGTGCCTCTGCTTTTGTTTTCGCTTCTCGGCGAATGAACTTGGTTCGTGGCAGATAGTGCTCACAGCTATGGAGGACGTGAAATGGGCAAAGCCATGCGGAACCTTGGATGTAGGATAGTGACTTCAGTCATGGCTGTCGTAGCTGTCCTGGATGGCCTTGGACCAGAGAAAACATGTGCGTTAACAGAGTTGGGAAATCAGCAGTGAAAACGGCAGATGTGTCAGTTTTCTATGGTGGCTGGATCCAATTATCATAAACTCGGGGGTTTAAAAGCAAGTCAAATTCTTTATCTTAGAGTTTCTCAAGGTCAGAATCCAGCACAAGTCCCACAGGGATAAAATCTGGTGTCACCTGATCCATGCTCCCTCCTCTAGGGCAACTTCTGATGACTTGACTTCCCCAGTTTCTGGGAACTGAGGGTTCTTCGGACCCTGGATCTCACCAGCAATTGTGCAACACCTACATACATGCATAAGGCAAGATGATCCTCTCTCTCTCTCTCTCTCTCTCTCTCTCTCTCTCCTATTCTTTTTTTGGTACTGAGGGCTGAGCCCAGGATCATCACACTGAGTTACATTCCCAGCCCTTTTGATTTTTTATTATGAGCCAAGGTCTCACTAAGTTGCCCAGGCTGGGCTCAAACTTGAAATTCTCCTGCCTCAGCCTCTCCGTGTGCTATTTTCTTCTTCTCTGCTTCTTAGCAGCCTTAATTCTATTCACAGCCATAATACCTAGTGCCATGTCATATAATACATTCATGGGGCCTGCAGTTAGGAGATGGGCACCATCCGGAGATCACCTTTCGACTTCCTAGTGACCATTTGACCATTTCAGGCATTGGAATATACGTGTACGAAGGTGTCAAGGTCTGAGCAAGGTGACTGTGTTGTACAAAGATAAGGAAGGCCAGTGCGACTAGACATAGGATTCCGAGGTTAGCTTGGGGAGCGGGCAGAGTAAGGTTATGATGAGACCTGTGGACCACAGGCAAGAAAAACTAGATTGTTTTCATAGTATGTATCGGAGGACACCAGCACAGTTTTTAAGGGAAATAATGATGTGATTTGAAATCTCTCACTTTGGCAGCTCTTTGATGAGCAGACAGTAGAGAGATAAGTACACAAGTAAGAAAAATTAAAAAGCTATTGCACAAATCACCCATCCCCAGAAAATAGAAGCCTTTAACCTTGTTTGTTTGAACTCCTGTGAGGTCTCTCCATGGCTATAGACAGAGATATAGTGGTTTTTTCGCTTACCAGACATGTTTAAAATTCCAAGCAATGAATTACAAGGTTAAGAGCCTAGAATCACAGTATTCTAAAATATATGTGAAGAAAAAAGTAGAAATTATCTCAAAATATAGGCCAATATTTTGGTGGCTGTCATTAGTAAATTGGAATATAATAAACGATATGGCTCATCAGCTATTCTTGCATAAGTGTGGTAAGAAAAATATAACAATGAAGAAAAAGAACTCTCGAAACACTTAGATTAGGATCAGAAATAATGTATTTTAAGAAGATAAATGTTGGTCAATAATTGTTAAGATCTTCTGCCTCAGCATCTTTAATCATCAGGGAAGTAAAAATTAAAATCACAATGAGACACCACTTCATGCCTATTATGATAGCTATTACTAAAAAACTAAATAAAAAAGCAAATATTGGTGTGGAGAAATTGAGATCACTGTGTATTGGTAGTGGGACTGTAAAATAATATTGTCGCTGTGAAAAACAGTGCAGCACTTGCTCAGAACACTAAACACAAAATTAGAATGAATTCCAAAAGTCCCAGACCTAGGTATATACCTAAAAGAACTGAAAGACTCAAAAAATATTTATATGCCCAAATGGAAATGGATAGGCAGTTCTCAGATGGAGAAGTTCAAATGGCCAGTAAATGCGTGAAAAGATGTTCAACACCCTTAGCCATTACAGAAACGCAGATCAAGACATCACAAAGATACCATCCAACCCCAGAGAGATTGGCCTATATCAAGAACTCAAACAGGAATTAATGCTGGTGAGGCTGTGGGGAAAGAGGAACCCTCTTACACTGCTGGTGGGAATGTAACCTGGTACAAACACTGTGGAGGGTAGTATGGAAATTCCTCAAAATGCTGAAAATAAACATCCCCTTTGATCTAGTGATACCTCTTCTGGGAATTTTCCCAAAAGAGTTAAAAGCATCATATAAAAGAGATATATATCTACCCATGTCCATAGCAGCACAACTAACAGTAGCTAAAATGTGGAGGCCACCAAAATACCCATCAACGGACCAGTGGATACACAAACTGTGGTATTTATACACAATGGAATACGATGCATCTATAAAGTCAGATAGGTTGGAGGCTTTTGTGGATAAGTAAGTGCAGCTTGAGGCCATCACGCTTAGTGAAGTGAGTCGAAGGCAGAAGGTTAAATATTGAATGGTCTCTCTGATATGAGGACCCAGAATACAGTCATTTCATAGAACTAAAGGGGGGTAGTGGGAACTAGAGGGGAGGAGAAGAGTGTCAGAGGGTTAAAAAGGAGAGAGGGTTTGTAATTTTGATGCCAAATACGTATGCACAGAATGCTCAGGTTGATTCTAAACATTACATATTACGTATACGCATTTTGATGAAATGGGAAAAATGATATGCCAATATTGACAGCAGTGTTTCTTACAACAGCCAAGAGGTAGAAAGAATTTAAGTGTTCTGTAGGTGGATAAATGATTAAAAATTTGTGGTATGTACATACAGTGAAACATTATTTATCATTAAGAAGTTATGAAATTCTGATACACGCTTTCATGTGGATGAACTATACTAAGTAAAATACGGATTTTTTTTTAAAAAAGCTATTGTGATAATCTAATTCAGAAGTTGCAAACAAGAGCTGATTTGGGCCCTTAGGGAACAATTTGGCAATGTCTGATGATGCTTTTGGCTGTGACTTAGTGGGAGTGGTGACTGGCATCTCATAGGTAGAGACCAGTGATGATGCTAAGCACCCTATGATTCACAGCACAGCTCTACGACACAATCACCCAGCCCAGTGCTGTTGAGCCTGAGCAATGGAGCAGGAGACGCTGCTGCCTTGGACTGGGGTGAGGGCAAAAGCGTAGTGAGGTGGTCAGAATTAAGGTTAAGGAGCGCGTGCACGCTCATCCGCGGCTGTGCTTCATGGGAGACACGGCAGGCTGGCTGCAGGCCAGTGTGGATTGGAGGCTGAGGCTGTGCAGAGCCCTGGGGGGAGAGGAAGAGGCGGTGTTTAGAATGCTGGGCTTTTCTTGAGGCAACACAGCATGGGCTGCAGTGGCACACTTACCTGTTCCACTTGTCACTTTCCCTTTTCTTGTTTTCCCCTACAATTATTATTTTCTATTATACTGTGCTTATTATGCACCAGATTGCATTCATCTTGGGGAACTGGTATGTATACATTTTGCATCTTAATCACTTTTTCTTCCCTTGCGCTCCCCACCTTCCATCCCACCCCATTCTCAGATCCCCTTTCTTAGAACTACTTCCAGCCAATCCTTCCCTTATTTGCTCTTTACTTCCCAGTCCTGCACATTTGGCACTTACCAGTTGCCAGGACTGAAAACCCAGGCACCTGAATCCCCATTCCTTGTCTATCACCTCTAATTTGCCAATGTTGGGCAACTGACTTAACTTTTCCTCGTCTCTGTTTTCACCTATGCCTAATGAATGTGCTTCACTGACTTTGGCCAGTTATAAAGAACTTGAGGGGAAAAAATGACACGTACTTCATACATAAATATATTTTGCTTCATCACTGTAATCCTAGGTTTTGTTATATTTTCATCATTGACATATTTGTCCCTGAAAGCAAATAAGATATTTAACAAATCAAGAAGTTAAATTTTTGGATTTTACTTCCATGATGTTTCCAAGAAAGGGAGATTCCAATTCTTTAGAAATATTTAATGAGGAACATGATGCAGTAATATTTTTATTTTTAATTTGATAAATTTCGCCAATCTACTCACTCCCTAGCTTCTATATGGAAAGCACCATTAATGGTGAAAATGACCCGAATGAGATCGCTCCTGCCTTTCAGGTAGTTGCAATCATTTGATTGCTTTAACATCCTGGGACACTTCTCATACACACAGTAGAAATCTGAAATGGATGGCCAAGATCAGCTGCCCTGTTTGATTAAAAAAAAAAAGATTTCATTGGCACACATCCATGTCCATTTATTTATGTGTTGTCTATGGCTGCTTTGGACCGCAACAGTAAAGTTGAGTAGTTCCAACAGAGACCTAGTGGCTGGCAAAGTTGAAAATATTTACAATCTGGCCTTTCTGGGGAATAACTTTGATGACTTCTGGCCTAGGGCACTTAGTCTTTGGAAATGTCTGCTTTCGCTTCTGGCCTTATAGATCCCCAGAGAAGAAGTATTCTCAAACCATGCTATGTTGCATTGCTTACGTACTTAATGCCACTATATTTTTAATACATCCCAAGAGCCTTTACAAATAAAAGTGCTGAGCTGCTAGTGTACATTCAATTTATAGGGGAGTGCTAGCTTGGTGTAGGTTTTTTCCCTATTATATTTTTTCGAGAGCTTTAATCCAAACCCTCTGTTTATGACTATTGAATGCAAGCTCTTTTTTTCCCCTACTCCTCAAGGTCCTTTGGAATTACAGTACAATCCTCAGTGGCATTAGCTCTCCAATTTGGCACGATCTGCAAATCAAATCAACGTGTCTTTTATTGCATCACCCAAGTCACTGATAGAAAGGGTCAATGAAGTAGGCATCTTCAATATCCCTTACGGCAAAATGACTGGCGTTTTAAGCTCACAAATGATTGACTAGATCCCGTTTCCCTAGAGCAGGAGCTTGACAGTGAACTCAAAGCTTATCAGTGGTTCTGGCTACACAGTGAGGAAAGCAATAACATTTAGAAAGGCTGTTCTGGGCAGCCAACCTTGTGTTAGATACTGGGGACCCTTACTCCCTTTCTCTATTATAGGAAGTGTACTTGAACTAATTGTCAAGTCCCTTTAATCACACTATCCAAATAGAAGCTAGTGAATAAATTGGAGAAACAAAATTTAATTAACCAAAATGTTCCTTTTCTCCAGCCACATGATCTGCTTAGCTGTAACATCCATATTCATCACGTGTTCTGGTTCTCCTCTTTCTTTGAAGTTACACAGGGCCAGCACACTCACTTTAGCCAATGAGAGGCAAGTAGGAAGTTTAAATGTCACTTATGAAGAGAAATTTTAAAAACCAGTACATGATTCACCAAGTTCTCATCTCGGCAACCGTGGAAGTGGGTGCCAGAAAGAGTGACTCATACTTTCTGAGTTGCTATGAATAGGCGATCCCTTCCTGGTGATCTGTGTAAACTTATGGGATGAATGAGAAACACACCCTCATTGATCCAAGCCGCTGATCTGGGAGCTACTTGTTACCAGAGTATAACCTCACCCATCCTGCCTGATACAGCAATCAACATTTTTCTAGAAAGTTCTACCAGGGATAGAGATCATCCTTTTTCTCTGTGTACATTTTTGTACAAGTATATTGTATGGATCTTTATGAAAAGTGGCTTCCAATTAAGTACATTTTATACAGAGCTGAATTAAAAATAGATTGATCATCTAATAATTGGCTATAATATTTACAGTAGCTGCATTTCTAATATTTCTTTATGAATGAAATTAATGAGTCCACTGAATGTCTAGACTAGGCATCTCCAAGTTTTATTTTTTGACAGAACAAACTGATCCTCGTCGTATGTTAGGTCAAAAGACATTGTTATGCTATGACTGATTCACCAAGTTTTACTTTTCCTTGGTATTTACTTTATTTAGTTTAGGCCAGACGTATCAGGACTAATTATGGTGAGGCCAGCCTTTGGGTCATTAAAATTCCTTACTAAGTACAGTGTGAACGGTCATTCGAATACCATTGTCTACTAATATTTCTGTACCGATGTAGAACTTTAATTACATGTTCTTGTGGTGTAGAAAATGTTACAGTTTATATGTATACACAGATTATCTAGATAATAGCTCCTGCAAGAGCGTAAGCACTCTGAGGGTAGACAAACATGCTTTCCTAGTTTATGGTTGCTATCCCAAGGCAACGCAGAATGCCTGGACCGTAAGAAGCATCGATCATACATGTGAGTTGATTGAAGAAGAAATCTCATTATGCGTTTTCAGAAATCTACAAGATGCACAGCCATTTTCACTTCCACTTTGGAGGCTCAGAAACTTCAAGTGACTTGCCCAAGGTCATACATCCAAGGGGTTTGAGTGGATTTGAATCACCTTCTGCATCTAAAGCATTTACGCATTCCTGAAGAGTGTGCCCTCCTCAGGATGCAGTTGCAATAGTGCGTGTTCTGGAGTCGGACAGACCGAGGTTTGAATTATAGTTCAACTATACATTAGTTATATATCACTGGGAATTTCTAAAATCTATCCCCTGATGTTTTCTTTCAACCACAATGATATTTTCTCCTCTTCAAGTAGGTCTTGTATTTTATTTAGTTTCCCATAAGTGTAATTTTTTGGCATGGAGTAATTACTCAGCTGTAAGTACTCTGTTTTGGGGGTCTTCTATGGTTCGGGTTGCATTCATGCTGCGTTAGTGACCTGACCTTTTCCAAACCATTTCTTGAGGCATCCAAAATGGATTTAGCAGTAGGTTCTATTCCCTCTTTGAAATAAGCTACTTTGAGAACCAAATTTTATTTTTGACCTTCCAATTCAATAATTACAACCTATAACGCAACATTTTGTGTCTAAACCTAACCAATTGTGTGCTTAGAATGGCAAGAACAAATTTAGAGGCTAACTTAAGGTTTAACCTGCCCTGGAAAAAAATGCATTCTTCTTCTCGCAACAATATATCAACAAAGTCTAAAGTTCCTACCTAAACAGAACTTGCTTCAGTGGGAGTTAGGAGGACGGAAAGGGTGCAGGATGAGAAATGGACCGTACTTGTGAAAGCCATTTACCCACCATGGCACAGAGTTGTAGCTAAAACGAATAAAAACCTACTAAAGAGAAAGCACGAATATTCCTTCCAACAGGAGACTCAAGATGAGTGTGAACTTGACATAACAGAGAAATGTATGCTGTGGACAGAAAAAAAATGTGCACAATATTTTCAGAGCTATATTTTCATAGTACTTTATAACCCAAATTCATATTCAATAAAAACATACTTCTATCTTATTTTATGAGCTTTCTGAACACAGTTAAAAGCTGTTATTTTAGCAGTAAGTCATGATTTTATAAAAACTTTTTAATCAATTTGTACGTTACATTTAAATTCTCTGGACATATCATTATTAAAAATTATATTTGAACATGGAAAATGCCATTTTAATGCTCTCTTATCTCTCAAAATGGATTCCATTTTTGGAAATGCTGTTGGACTTCAAACCTAGAAGATCTGAGAGTTTGGATCTGCCACAGACTGATTATGAGATGTTGGCACAATCGCTTTATTTCATGCCAGCCAGTTTTAGTATTGTAAAAAGGAAATAATATACACTTCACAGCATTCCCGTGGAGATAAGAAGTTGTACACAAAGGCTTTGCTCAATGTAGAATTCTAGTCAAAGATTACTTACCCGTCCTGACAGTGCGATTTTTGTGTATTACTATTCTTGGCAGAAAGTCTTAGAGATTGGTTTGTGTTGGTGCCAGCTCAGATGATGTGGAAACCTTCACACTGCTCCCTTTTCCAGAGTGGAGACCTAAAACAGCCCCGAGCTGCTTTGAATACGGTTGTCATTGAGATTCCTTTTCGGGTAGGTCTTAGTTAGCAGGTAACCTTCATCTTCAGGGCATATTTCCACTTCATTTCAAATCTTTGGGGGATGGGTTAAAGTGAAAAAGAATTACTTCACCAGGTGGCAGATAACTGCAAGGTGCAGAGTGAATCACTTAGCAATCTATATGAGCTATATATTTACACTTAAAAGCTGTATTTCCAACTTAGGGATCAGCATTGGAACTAGAGAGTTCATTTAAGGTTGTCTTTTAGCTTCTTAAATGCAAGAAGTTGTTTAAGACATTCACATATAATTATGCAAATTTAAAAATCTTAGAATTCTCTTCGGAAACCGTCAAATAGCACATCGATATGTGGGCTTAGGAAGGTTATTACTATGAGAGATGTCATTATCTGTCATTTCCACCCATCAAAACTGCAGTGGCAATTACTGCCTTTGAGTCCTTCTGCTGGAAGTTTATTCACATCCTCTTTCTGTGGAATGTTTTATTTACTTCCTTGAAAATAATCTCAAGACCAGTTGCTCTGGTTTTAAAAACGTGAAAGACAAATTATAACATCTTATACTTTGTTTTTGCTCCTGACGATGCTTTCAGATAATGTAAGGTTGGTCACAGTGCGTGATATAAAACACTAGCTGTTGACTCAGAGTTACACTAGAAGGGCCAATTTTGCAGACTGCCAGGATAAAGATGATTTTAATTAAATCACACAAATCCCTTTGTACTGCAACCAAACCCCACGCGGGCTGCTTGATTGGGAGCCACGCTGGCGCTTGTAGAGTTAACCAGGTTAAACCGGGTTCCTAGTTAACTTCTTTCACGAGGAATGCAATTCGTGTTTACCTATATAAGGAAACCTGTTAGGCTGACCTGAGTTTGGCGGATTTTGCTCCGACTGAGAGGCATGTAAGCACACACCCTGGAGAGGGGGAGCGACTCCCAGCTGGACAGAGCAAGCTTCCTGAACGCCCCAGCCTTTCAGCTGCTCCGAGGCCAAGAGCGGAGCCGGCACTGGCCCCCGGAGCCTGCTTGGAGGACCCGCAACACAGGCTTGCGTCTTCCAGATCTCAGTGGAGGAACAAAACCTCGCGTCTTGAGAAAAATGGGGAAGCCGGTGAGTCTTACCGCTCGCGCTGTCTCTCTCTCTCTCTTTCTCTCTCTCTCTGCTCGCGCTAAGGGGAACGCCTCGCCCAGGAAACAGAGGCGCTGCCTCTGACCCCCCAGCTCTTTCCGAGCAGATACAATGCCCCCAGCAAACTTTCGCAGCCGGGTTTGCACGTCAGAACTCCCAGATCCACTGAGTCAAGGATGTTACCACCTTAGACATCCCGGAGAGTGTTTTTACTGGGCAAGGCTTTTCATGCCCTGGCGATGAGGAAACTCTCCTCTTTCTGGCACTCCAAAACAGTGGCAAGGAGTTTGCGGGGGGGCGGGGGGGGGGGGGCTGGTATTGCAAAGGGCGCTGAGTCCCCAAGGAAGTAATAGTGAATTGAAGCCGGATTCTTAAGATGACAAGCAGTGTGAGAGCCTGCAGAAGTGTAATTCGTCACTAAAAAAGCAGTCTGAAAGTATCATTTTTCATTCAGACAGCAGCAAAACCCTTGCATCCTGTATATGTAATAAAGCACACCTTCTGAGACATTGAAGAAAAAAAAGTCAAGCTGGCCTCTTCGTTCCAGACACGCTATAGGATTCGCGCTTGCCTTGTGACAACTGGCATATGTCTGTTTGTATGAGTTGAGAATGAGGAGTACAGTTTTATGTCAAGGGCAATGTGATCCGTCGAGTTCAATTTTGACTATAAGTATACAAAATCTCAGTCTGGGTGTAATTAAACACAGAAACGTGAAAGTGTTTAACAGACTTGCGAGGGAATTTTCCTTGTGCTCGGGACAGCCCATTATAAGAGGCAATTAGGAAAGGGGGAAAACCTGTTTCCACCAAGTCTTTAGCATAGGCGAAACTTTTGAAAAAGCAAGTGGATTTTTTTGTAGCTGTCAGAGTGATTTGAAATAAGATACAAATGTGTGTCTGTTTTTTCAAGGCAAGGCGGTTTTCAGAATTCAGTGTGCTCAGATAATTGTGGCAAATGATGTGAGTACTTATCTCTCACAGGAATGTTGTCATTTTCTGTCATGCATAGACTCAGTCCTAAGATTTCAGGGACCAGGATTGCGCTACTGGCAGCAACAAGTGGCACTGGTACAAGGACTCGATTTCAAGTTCCCGAGGTTGAGAAATTAATTCTTTCAGTGAACTTAATGAAAAGGAGTCCGGGCGAGCAAGCTGATTTCAGAGAACGCTCAGCTGGCTTTTTTAATTGCATCAGAGCCCCTTCCATAGTGAGATTGTCACCTTCACACAGATTGGCAACTGCATATTTACAAGGCTAAAGCAACGGCCAGTCTTATTAAGGGTCCTTGACTCTGAAGAGCACGACTCTCCTTAGTAACACAGTTTAAATGAAACGTGCTCGCTTCCTTGATTACCAAGCGGAGCAGCTGTGTGCATAACACAGGATGTTTTAGTAAATAAAATTCTTAATCGCACGATCAGCACAGGGGACTGTGCAAATGTTTTCCCGCTTCTTATCTCCTCGGTGCTGCTTAGAAAAATAAGAGTCTTAATACTGTGCTGCTATCAATAAGTGTGTCACCCAGGAGACATCAAACATTGTTTTAAAGTATACAGTTAATAACAGATGGTTTCATACCAGGTTGTGTCACCCTCCCGATGAGATGGCCCCAAGCCAACTCAGCCAGCAAGTCTGCCTTTTTTCCTGTGAGTTGATATGTACATAGTTATTATACACTAATTGCATTAACAGCCAAGGGAATATATAACCAGAAAGACAGATAAGTCTCCTGGGAAGAAGAGTGCAGTGGGTATGCACAGGGCTTGGGTTTGCTGGTTTAGAATTCTTCTTGCCAGGGCCCTGTGAATAACTGCCATAGACTGGGAGACCCAACTCTAGAATCCACTCACTCTGGCTTCTAGGCAGCTCATTTGGGAGTAATTATATTGATTATGGTGTTTAACACTCTTAGTGCTAACAGAGGACCGGGAGGATTTCTTTTTGAGGATTAAAGTTAGTACTCAAACTATCCTCTAATGTAAGAAAGTTAGGACACTGTCTTGTTGCTTCCACTCCCTTCAAGTTACTGCATACTTCGCTCGTTGGGGACGGTGTATCCATTCGGCGTTCTCCTCAGGCCTGTGAGATACTACTATGTGTCCTGGCTAAGAAAGGTAGAAAATCATTGGGGAATTAACAGTGGAAATAGATTGGGAAGCCTTACTGTACTCAGATGCATTGTGACTTTCCAGAAGAGGCACAGCATGCACCACATGAAGTGTGGTTTTCTGCAAGCTTGCTCTTGCCTGCTTACTCTTTGGTGATCAGTGTGAGAGACATACTTGGAGATCAGGCTTCCAGGTGGATGGGCTGCAGAGCACGGGAGATTGGGACTGGGCTACAGACACATCTGATCGTCTACCCCTCGTGGCACCTAAGCCCTTAGGCTGTGCATAGATGCAGTGGATGCCCACAAAATTACCTCTGGATCAGTTGTCTTATGTGTATTAATGTGTAAAAGATATGAAGCTGTTTTTGCTAATCCAGGCTCTGAATATTCATCCAGCAAACCGAAATGCCACAGTTTAACCTGGGTCTTGGGGCTTGATGAAAAGTCTCCTAATTCTTAGGGTATTTTATGCAATTGTGGGAGTGTTCAGCTCTCTCTGTGTTATCCAATTTGTCCTCTTCCTTAATGAGGAGCATGAGGGACTTAGGCAGGCGTTCCATAGTGTGTGTATGGGTGTGTCGCTCTATTCTGCAAGATCTGAATAACTGATGGCAGAGTGTTCTCATGGGCTCCTGCGGTCCAGCTCCTGTTCTGAGCTTCTTAGCCATTCCCACACATCGGCCTTGGCTTTCTGTGTGTGAACATGGCTTACAGATAGCTACACCCTCATTCCTTCCTGGCCATAGTAACTGAACTGGCCATAGCAACCTTCTCCAGCCCTGATGAAATAACTTTCCTAGCCCTGCCTGTTCTCCAACTAGTGATGACAGCTCTGCCTCCCGAGTAGACCAGTCTCCCACTAACCTATAGCCCACATGCCTGCTATTCCCAGACTACCAGGCAACCCCACTTTTTCTTCCCGATGTCTGACCCACAGCCCGGCTAAACAGCCTAATGCTGAAGCGTCTGCTCACATTAAATAAAAGCTTTACTCACGCCATTATTGGCCTCAGACCTGGACTTGCTATGCAGGCATAAGGTCATGGGGGTAGTAAACTTGTACTTCACATTCTCTTGCTTCTGGTCATCGTTTAGTTTCACATGTGCTCTTCTTTGACCAGCAGCGTCTCCCTGGGATCCTTTTGAATGTTCGTGTGCTGCTTCTATTTCCTTTCCTCAAAGTCATGTTTGTTTGACAGGGATTCTCTGAACACGCATGTGGCTTAGTCCAGGGGCGATATACGTTTTTAAAAAACTGGCTTCAAAGGTTATTTATTAAATGTAAATTCTTTCCTTGGACACTGTACCAAATTTGTACTAAGCATTCTTGTCTCTGGTGGGCTTTCTCTGGCTTTCTGTGTCTGCCATTTGACATCAATTACCTTTCAAAAACATTTTTGCGTTATTAATTCCTGCTACATTCACTCAGCAAATATTTATTGAGTGTCTTTTGAAGTCTTAAGCTAAGTACTCAGAGGAAAAGTGGGTATATGAGAGACAGATGAATTTAAACCAAGTTTTCATGCAACAGATAGCTTCCTTGCAAAGAGAAATCTCATGACCCAAATGGTGAACAACATACGAAGCATGAGTGCCTTGAAAGTTACCTGATCACCCATCCATGTTTTCGCTGGTCATCCTTTACATCAGTGTTTCCCAGCTGTTGAGCATAAAACACAGGTAGCTGACAGGCCATGTTATTCCTGTATTCATTGACTAGAAAAATGTTACGCATGAGGTGTGATCAAAAAACAATACATAATCTTTTTAATTTATTACAATAAAAAACACATTGACCTGTGTCTACCTCAGAATAGTCCCCCTCACTTTGGGCACAGGTGTCCCACCACGCTTGCCACTTTCTGGAGCAGTTCTGGAAGTCTTCTTTTGTGAGTGTCTTTAGAGCACGTGTAAAACTAAACTATGACCAGCAGATGGTCCTATGAGGAAATGGAGGTGCCGTGATGTCCTGCTTAATTCAAAACATTTAAATTTTATGGTCATTTTGACTTCGAGAAAGAGCCAGAAGTTAGCCAGGTGCTAGATGCCATGTTCTTATCGACCCGTCTTTCTGTTATTGGCATTGCCAGCAGAAAGCACTGTAGTTTTTTAATCATGTTTAGTAGAAACACAGAAGAGGATTTCCAGAACTGCTTCAGAAGAGGGAAGAATGATGCGATACACGTGTTGAGGTGAGGCGGGACTGATAGCAATGTGCCTTTTTAATATCCCATCTTCTACTTCAAACATTGACTATTTCAATCACACCTGGAAAGAGGATGCCAAGTAGATGCCAACAAACTTTACTTGCTAAAAGAGGCAAGGAGCCACTTGAATCCTCCTACGGGACATCTGTAAATGACAAAGAGCTGGGGCGGGGTCACTTCATATACTTCCAATGTAATGCTCAAGGCCAATCTCTCAAGCTGTGGCTCCGTGACAGTCCTTCCTCAGTATGCAGGAAGCTCTGGCTTGTATGCCCAGAACCACAGAGAAAGAGCATTCTCCCTAGTGTCTGTGGGGTTCCTGGGATATCCCACAGAGAAGCAGTATTTCTGTAGCGCTAAATTCCTCCAGTCCTTTCACACTTTACATCAGCTGAAAATAATTGAGGTGTAAGTTCTAATAACCAACCTCATGCTGTGAGCAGGAGTAGCTAACGCTACATCTCCCCCCCCCATTTTATTGATATGTATACGTGCAAAATTTAAGGTTTACAATGGAGTTGAGCATTTTGTGCACCTATGTATCTTGTCTAGGTGACAAGGACTTTCCCCCTCTCTTTTGTCCCTCCGCCTACCCATGCCTCCCTCCCTCCCCCCCCCCCCCCCCCCCCCCCCCCCCCCCCCCCCCCGTTTCACTTTGTTTTTCATTTTAAGTTCCATAGGAGTTGTGATCTGGGTCTCTCAGAGAGACCACTCGATGTTTCACCTTCTGCTTCTGACTCACTTCGCTAAGCATGATGGTCTCTAGTTTCTTCCATTTGCCTGCAAAAGCCTGCACCCTGTTGGACTTTATAGATGCCTAGTATTCCGTTGTGTATAAATACCACAATTTGTGTATCCACTGGTCTGTTGATGGGTATCATGGTGACTTTCATATTTTAGCTATGGTTAGTTATGCTGCTATGAATGTGGGTATACATATATCTCTATTATGTGTTGTTTTGGCCTCTTTTGGACAGGAGGCGTGTCTCCAGATTGAAGGGGATATTTATTTCTAGTCTTTTGAGAGATAGCTATACTGCTTTCCAGAGTGGTTGGCTAACACTACTTCTAAGAATGTGTATATAAATGATAGAATTGGCAGTGGCTGTGGTGGCACATGCCTATAATCCCCAGCACTTTAGGAGGCTGAAGCAGGAAGATTGTCCCCTGAAGCCCAGCTTGGAAAACTTAGAAACTTAGCAAGACTGTGTCCAAAGATGGGGGGGGTGGGGGGGCAGAGAGAGAAAAGAGGAAAGAAAAGCTTGGAATATAGCTCAGTGTGAAGACTCTGGATTCAATCCTCAGTATTAAAAATAAATAAAGGCATAGGATGGGAGAATATAAATTAATAATTGGTTTGTGACAAGCTGGCTTTTCCAAGTATTGAAGGCTTTAGTAAAACCAATTTAAAATACATTTATATTTACGAAAATTTAATTGATGGAATCATAGGCAGACCCAGGACTCCAAGTTAAATTTAAAAGTATATATCTTTTTTTAATTCATTGCTTTCAATTTCATATAAGGGAATCATCTGTAAATTAACGTTTTTAAGACATTGAGTTACTTCAGACATTAAGGCCACAGTTTCAGTTAATATTATTTTTCATTTAAAAAGAAAAGAATGGGTTGCCTTGCTTTGGGGGGTCCAGCATCCTCAAATACGCGTGGTCCTTAAGATCTGCATCGCACAGAGCACAGCTGGGACTGGGTGTGCGCCAGAAGGCTCGCCATCTCCTGCGAGTGCTCTTCACTTGTCTAAACTCGAGACAAAAATGAAGTTAAGCAGAACCGCCTCAATTTGACAGTTTGAGTTGTAACACGTGACAGAATTGGAATTTTGGTCAAAGAGCTCGAGCCAGGAAATGTTGCATTATTTATAGGTATTGTGTTCTATAACCGAGGCCTTGGTTATTTAAGCCAAAATTGTCTTCCCCCTTGAGTATCTAGTTGTGCAGTTATTTATATCTATGCTGACATTCTAATCAGGTATTGCCTTGGGGAACAAAACGGTATATAAACTACCAGAGGATAGATAGCAAGCTTACTGGGACTGAACGCCTCAGCTTCAAGCTAGGAAACAAGAGGACGGTATTGCCTCCCAAGTTGCTCCCAAAGCAGTGCATGCTGGGCTGAGACAAGTCATCATTTTTTTCTAAAATTATTATTTGTATTATATATACTTAAAATATATAATGATGATACTAAACTTGAGTTATTGGTGCACACATACATCCCATCATGATCATTTCTGCTTCCCCTTCCCACCTTCCTTTATTCCCCTCCCACTCTCCTCCCCTGTTTCTACAGACTCTAGCTCCTTATTTTAGTTTGCTTTTTATAGATATATATATGTGTATGTCTATATACTTTGAGACTTTTCATATTAGAGAAACTATGCAGCATTTAACCTTCTGTGTCTACTTTATTAAGCTAAGCTTAATAGTCTCAAGGTGTGCCTGTGTTCTCCTACCAAGGACTCAAATTTGCCTTTCTTCATGGCAGAACAGTACTTCATTGTGTATATAGATTACATTTCCTTTATCCACCCATCTGTTGATGGACATATTGGCTGCTTGCAAGATTTCGCTATTCTGAGTTGTGCTGTTGGGATAGGACAAGGCATCTTAAACTGTTGGGGATTCAATTTCCTCATCTTTCATGGAGATAGACATATACTCTTCATTGAACAATCGTAAGTGTTAAAAATGGCCAGGCCTGCAAGTGCACAGTGGTGAACACGAGGCCAATCGGTGTGTGGCAGAGGCACGAGATGGGTGGGGCAGATCAAACATCTGCGAGTAAACCACTTCGAGCTGGAAGAGTAGAAGCCATCTTACACTGGTCGTGCACTCAGTGACTGGGAATTTGCGTTTCAGTGAAGCATGACCTTTGTTTTGTCATGCCTTGTTCCAGGCCCTTTCGCTTGCTTGTGTTACCTACCTGTACCCTGTTGGTTTTGTGTTCGAAACTCTCGTCAGAAAGACCTCTTCCTTTAATAGCTTCCATATCATCAACATAGCTTTCCTCCTTTTTTCCCCGATAGCAGTGGCAAGGGAGAACAAGCTAGTGAACTCATTGAAGAATAAAAAACTTATTTTAATTTTTAAAATAAATACAACATATCCCTGGCTTCGTTTCTTAGCAGTAGTTTTTGAAGGTCTTGAAGGTGGGTCTCTGTGAGAGTATGGAACCCCAAGGTTACCTTAGGGTCCCACTGTCTCCAACTCCCCACCCACCGCACACCCTACCAGCAGAATACAGCATGTAATCTGATGTGGCTCCCATGATGTGAAGAGAACGTGTCGGTGGGCTGCCAGGCCCTGGCAAGAATTCACTTCCTGCTAGGGCAAGTGGGGACCATATGGTGTTTACGTGACGGGAAGGTGGGGCAGCTTTATCGCAATGTACATCAAGAGGCTTTTTATGTTCGACTTATTTTCATTGACTTTCAGATACCATCTATTGTAAGACACTCAACTGGGAAAGAAAAACAATCTTTGAATTAATCTATAACACAGTGTTTTCTTGGCACGTGAATATTTTCTGTAACATTTATTAAAAGTACTCTTTTAGGCTTACTTAGGCTAGTTTAAAAAAACTGTACGCATATATAAAATGTACAGTATAGGTAAGGTAAACTTTTAAGAAGTTTCAGCGATTTGACTGTGAGTCATCATATAAATGTTTTCTGCTTCATATTTTTGTATTTTATGAATTCCTTTAAAAAGAGCTTCTCTTCTCTGAGTTGTTTTTCCACAAGAAAAGACAATCAAGATTCTGTTTCTTCCTCAGATGGTCCTATGAGGGAATGCAATTATCCATCTGTGTCCCTGAGGAATTTCCGCTGAGTTATTTCACCTCTCAGTGAGCTAATTCTTTAATCCGGCTAATGTGTGTCCACAAATCCATTAAGAACCAGCACAGTGCACAGTCAGTGGGTTCTATAGTCGCCTACTTGAGCCCTAAACTATCTCTCTGGCCTGAAGGAAATCTCTCCTTCTCCTTCTCCTTCTTTGAGAGGACTTGCAAGATGTATACTTTTTCTTCTCCTGCTACATGAGGTTTATTTCAAATAACGTAACTTAATAACTAAAACAATTCGGCTGAAGGACAGCAGTAGCAACTGTTATGATCAGCAGTGTTTTGGGGCAAACAGTGACAATGATTTTATCACTTCCGCCTGGACAGCAACAAATATGAGACTCGTGCCCAGCACCAGAGACGTGAAACTGGCAAAGAATGCTTTCGCCATTGAGTTTTAATGTTATAATGAACAGTTTTTAAAAAGGAAGCTTCAGTATTAAGAATGTACGTTAATTATGTAACATAATTTGTGTATGGACCAAGACAGTTACTCTTTACTCAGAAAAAGGGATACCCCCAAAAGCAGCAGGTTGTACAGTGCTGAATAGAGCGTATCTTCCCCATGTCACCAGGTATTTAAAATCTCAGCACGAGAGCACAATTTCATTGTCTTTTAAGGTATCAAGAGTGTCCCCGTAGGAATCACGTGGCTTTAGGGAGAATAACATCTGTATCTTCCATATTTACTACTTTGACTTAGATTTCTTTCTGATTAAGGGTAAGTAAGAAGCTGGGTGCTATGGTGTTGTGTCTGCACTGAGAGAGAGACTGAAACAAGAGATTCTCAAGCTTGAGCCCTGCCTAGGCATTTTACTGAAATTCTGCCTCAAAAAAAAAAAAAATCTAGAGATGTTGCTCAGTAATGGTGCATCCCTGAGTTTGGTCCTCAGCGCTGTCGAACAAACCAACAAGTAAGGGAACAAGGTTGTGTGAGGTTGGGACAATGGGACAAGGAATGGGATAGGGTTAGGGTAGAAAGAGAAGAGAGAAAAACAAGGGGAGGCTCAACCTCCGCTGAACCATATTTAACAAATAGTTGCTTATACCAGACGTCGCTCTTCATGCTAAGGCAAAGGTGAAACCTGAACTTAGGTAGGAAATAGTCAGCCACTGGAGGCAAACACTGATAAAGTGTCATACAGCTGAGGGTACCTGGACTAAAAGCTATAAAATGAAGCAATGCTATACCATGAGACTGTGGTAGGAAGGTTTAATCAGCAGACAAGCCAGACCTTTCCTAAGGAGAAGATACTTGAGCCAAGAGCTAAAAAAGGAGGCGACTAAAAAATATGTATTTGAGGGACAAGAAGTGACCAGACTCTATGAAGGAGTTTTTAACATTTGTCTCTTCGAAAATCCACAGTGGCAGGAACCTGGAAAACAGGTCAGGTCTGAGGGGCATCAGAGTGCATGTGGGTAGATGGGGCAGGAGCCAGGAAAGTGGCCCAGGGAGAGATGGTATCTAGTCGTCCTGATACCACGATGCCAGAGAGGCAGCACAGTGAATGGATTTCAGTTATATTTTGGAGTTGAAATCAATAGAAATAGATAATGAGTGGGACATAGAAGACGGTGAAGGACCAAGAAGTGCCAAGACAAAGTCCCAGGAACCTGATTGAAAATAACCGAAATAACCTCCTCTGGAGGAAAGAGGGGATCTTATCTGTAGCCTGATGGAGCGGAAAAGACATCAGCTTCAAGGCGAAAGCCCTGATAGAAGTTCAAACCCTGTTTCCTCCACTCGAGAGATGTGTGATACTAAGTCTCTCTGAGCCTCAGTCTCCTATCATTAAAATTTTGTACATGTAGATACTATCTTTGGAAACTCTAAAGTTTCCATAAACCTCAAGTTTCCATAAACATCTGCTGCAGTGGTTGTTGAAACAATCATCAAGCGATGCGACTAAATGAAACTCACTTCTTTGCGCGTCCCACATGGGAGTTAATGTTATAGCTGCGCAAACTCGCCTACAAAGAGGCCTGGAGGGAAAATAGCTCTGCACTAACTTCCCCGGGCGGGGATGGGGTGGGGATGCGAGTGTCTTGTCAGCTGAGATCTCGACACTCTGCAAGTGTTCTTAAGCGATGCTTTCTCCTTGTTGGCAGTGTACAGGGAAGCTACTAACTTCAGTTGTTTGGCACATTCCTTCTACTTCATTCCCCTTTACCACTCCCCCAACCTGGATTAAAGGACCCCCCCCCCCCATATAGGAACAAACTACACTGTTTTTTCCCTTATCACTTATAAGAAGCCTATAAGATTTAGGATCGGGTAACCCAAGAGCTTGAAGTAACAGATGAGCACATTTGATGGGCTTCACAATCCCTGTAATGGCTTGAGTGAAGGTTTTACCATTCTGTTTTTCTAGCATCCATTTCAGCAAAAGCATACTACATGGCATGTGTAATTCCGCTGCCACTGAGTGGTCTCAGTAAGTCCCTTTATGGATTCTAAATATGCATCCATTAAAGGAAGTCATTAGGCAGAGAATGCTGTAGCCATAGGAATGGAGAAAGCTTGGAATGGACAGGTGAGGGGAGGAGGGCGTTAAGCCCTGTGGGATACAGGTATTAGCTTCTCTCTCCGCAGGTGCTCCGGTACTGTGGAGGGTCCTTTTTTCCATTTTGTACCGAGGATTGAACCCAGGACCTTGAGCGTGCCAGGCAAGCGCTCTGCCACTGAGCTACATCCTCAGCCCAGGTGCTCTGGTAATATAAGATGCGAGTCACCACCCATATTCTCCCCTTGCTTTGTTCCATTTCTGTCCATTTCACCTTAGCATGCATTATTTAAATCCCTTATTTTTTATTATTTTACTTGCCTTTATTTTGAGGCAGTGTCTCACTCTGTAGTCCAGGCTGCTCCTGAACTCACTATGTAGCCCAGTGTAGCCTAGAACTCATGGCAATCCTCCTGCCTCAGTCTTCCAAATGCTGGGATTGCAGGCATGTGTCACCCAGCTAGTGTGTGGTGTTGGGATCAAACTTAGGACTTCATGCTACCTAGGCAAGTGCTGTAGTCACTAAGCTACTTCCCAGCCCCTCAGTCTCTTTATTCTAGAGCCCAACTGTGTGCCTATAGCTGGGATGTGTGTATGTATAAATGTGCATAAATCCCATATTTGTCTTTCTTTCGCTGAATTATTAAAATGATTACGTTTCCTGTCATGCTTTTCTTCAGTTATTTCTTCACATGCAACAAACACTTATTTTCACGTAGAAGACCAGGCAAGACAGAGTGGGAGACTTTTCCTATTTTCACTTCATTTGTGGCGTCTGGGTGGAAGATTGGAAAGTGTTTACATGTTTTTGCATGTGGCTAAGCTGGGCTTGGGTCTTGATCTGGGTGTGTGAGATTTTTACCGGCTTCCTCCCCCCCCCCCCACCCCCGGATTTGGATAAGCAGGAGTCATGGACCGGAGACTGGAGTCTGAAAAGAGAAGTCTTAGGCATGTTTTTAAGAACTTCCTCTTCACAGCTTTCCCCTGCCTTCCTAGTTTCTTCCCTATATGGTCCATTCTGGTGCTGATGCATTTTAATGTATAAGCCTAGCATAGAAATTCAGTTGTATGTTTCAGAGGAAGTGCCGTTATGACATCATAAAGACCCACTTGGCTCTGGCGTTGCTAAACTGAAGTAGGCTCATCAGTCCATAGACACTTCTAATTAGCGTGTGCCGTAGCACTTACTCCAAGCTTTTAGAAAACACAGAGCAACAGAAGGAAACCAGAACTAGACCATATTAAACTAGACAATGGATCTCTTTTGTCCACGAATGGAGTTACCTGGCCATACATCATTTGCCAATAGTTTGAAGACAATGGACCTGTACAGTGCTCCACACTAAAGGTCATAGCAACGAGAAAACACATCAAGCATTGCAATCAAGGACAAACGCTGAGAATTTCTGTTTCCAGACCTCTAATTCAGGCTCTCGCAGAGATAAAGATGTAAGCTTTGCACACCATCCAGCCTTCTGCTTTGTTTATCCTGCTCAGAAAGACAAGCTGGGGAGGAGAAAGCCCTGTGCCAACAGATTGTAGGTTATAAATTAGTTAATGAAATCTGTCCTGAGTTATCTTGGAAATGGCCTCTTTTATGTGTACTTGTCTATTTGATTTATTTGTTTTTCTAGGCTATATTTGGTAGTATAAGTCAACATATGAGTTTTAAATTATACAAAAGTTTACTTACAAATGACTCGTCTTCCTATGGGGAAAATGAGTATGTATATGTGTGTGCATGTATGTGTGTGTGTGTGTGTGTTGTATAAAATGTATTTGTTGATTGGGAATTACAAAGTTAAGTTTAGGTTTTAAAGTTAGCTCTAGAATACTAGCAATTCCAGTGAAATGTGCATATTTTATATTTCAAAGTTTATTTGTTTTTATTTAAAAAGAACAGTCCTTGATGCTACCAAACTTTTTAAGAACTTGTATAGACTATTTCTACTCATCACTATCAGTACCTCCAGTTGTTGTTTTGTCTTGTCTAGTCACTATCAGTGGTAAAGCGATGTTACGTGTGCCGACCTACATTTATACACATATTACATTATGTGAAAGTATGTGTTCATTTGAAAGTTTCTCTGCTTTGAGGAGGGTAATTTTAAGGAGCTATTGTTTGCTGACATTTTCAAGATTAGATAAACAATATATAAAATGAAAGAGCATCGCCACCTTTTTTGTGGTACTGGGGCGTTTTAACAACCAAATATAGCGATTTAGAACATAGGCAAAAGGCCCAACAGGTGAGGGGGATGGCAGAAAAAAGGGCAGAAGACGAGCATGAGATATTTATTATAAGATGGGAGGCCCCAAGGTAGCAAAAAGCTTCTGTCCCCTTTTGCAGTGGTTTAGATCTGGAATGTTCCCGGAAGGTTCATGTTCCTATGGATACTGTGCAGGCTTGTGAGGTGGGGACTGGCCAGAGGGGCGGGTGCTTGGGGATTGACTCGGAGGGGTGTACGCTGGTTTCCCTCTTCCTCCCAGTCTCTTTCTGCTCACCATGCTCTGAAGATCTGTGTCTCCCAGAGCACCAGCTCCGGCCCACCATGGGTCTCCACCATTTTCCGGATACCCACCCATAAACCAACTAAGACCTTCTGAAACTGTAAGCTGCAATAAATCTTTCCTCCTTAAGTTGTAGATGGCACGTATTGTGTCATGGTGACAAAAAGTAACTAAGACACTTATCCAGCAAATATTGGCCCCCTCTAGAAATAAAATCTAACAAGCAAGTGCAGGATGAGAAGATCTGGAAAAGAAGAGGTAAGTCACGAGTTACAGGAAAGTCCTGGAGACAGAAAAAGAAAGAGAGAAATGAGAAGGGTGAGAAAGACACTTCAGAAGAAATGCTTCTAGAGTTAAACAGAAGAGCAAGAAAGGAATGTGATGTGAGAAACAGGAAAACAACATTAATGAATCTTGAAATATGAAATGAGGCCAAAGTGAGAGCTGTGGATTTGCACATGGCTAAAACAGTAGAGCTCTCCAGACACTAGATGAAAGAACACAAAAATGAAGGTTGGCAGTAAGAAGAAAGCAAGAAGCAGATGAATGGGGTGTTCATAGCCCACTCTTGAAAATGGCCAGCCACAGGGTGGGTCCCTGAGAATGGCATATTAATGATGTCCTTGGGAAGTCCATCCTCGTGAAGCTGACTCCTCAAGATGCCAGGTCTTGTCTCGCCCTGGTCATTCATCTTACTCTGCAGTGTTCCTATAGTTACAATTGTGTTTTAAATGTCCCTCCTCAGAAAGGCTCCAGTGGCTGCTCTGATTTCATAAATGATTATTCCAACCCACTGAATGATAGCTTGGTGGCCTCAAGAGTTAATCCTCCAAATGCCTTCCATGCTGCCCAGAGTAACTTATTGAACCAGCAGTACCTGGCTTAATATTTGTAATACGTTTTGAATTTTGGCACAGGAGTGGGGAGGACAGGCTGAACTGTGAGTCGATTTCTACTGTCAAGCTTTCCCGATGTACCCAAAGGTCCCCTTAGTCACTGCCTGACTTACAGCCTGCACATGAAATTTCAAATCAGTCCCTTTCGGGTTTGGTTTTGCTCATTCATTTTTTTTTTTTTTTCCTATTTTTTGGTTACTGCGACTTTGCTCGTAAGAACTTATGTTTGTAATTCAGCCACCCAAGTCATTGTTTTATGGGAAGTTTCATCTTATACTCTGTCATACACTTCACGGCCAATTTCAGAAAACTGGTTTGGCACAGGATGCTCACGGTGAATGGTCACTTCTTACCTGCAGGAAGGAACAAAGTGCTCAAACTGCTCAGGGAAAATTGCTGGCTCGCAGCTAGGCAGCTATACTTAAATGTCCAGTGGGCAATTCTGAAGATGGCGAACTTGACTTTGACACAGTGCCATAGCACCTCCATTAGCGCCCTGGTTAGAATGCAAACATCTGCTTGCTTTTATTGCCCATGTGTTACTTAAGATGCTCTGTTTCTTTATGACGTAAATCACTGGAATCTACTGACTATTTTTAAAGACCCTTTCAGCTTTCCCCCTAAACGACCGCTCTTTCTGATCGTTTAATAGACAATTGGCCCTTTAGGTGCACAAAAATTATAAAGACCATATTTTCTGCTCCCTTGACCTTTTCTAAGGATGACATGATGAAAATACCCTGGTCACCCGTTGAATTCGCTGTGTGAGCCATGGGTTCAAGATAGCAGACTTGGTCCAAAGGGACAGCGTTTCCGTTTCCAGTGACTGACTGAGATAACCGGCTGGCTGGTTTTGCGCGCTGACCTCAGCTCTGTGGCGTTGCCTAGAGTGATTAGCTGTGCCGAGGTTTTGCTCTTTCCTTCCCTGCACGTTTATCTTCGCCAGGCAAGCAAACGGGCACTTTATTTGTCCTCTAGGCTACGCACATGTCCAGCGCAGATAAGCTTCAAGGAAGCAAGGACCTTTCATCCCAATAGCCTGGCTCCATTCCAGAGGCTGTTGAGGGGTGACTTTTGTCTTATTTTTATGGCAAGTGACGGCTTGAAGCCAATGGAACTGTTCAATAGCAGGAGAGCCGTAAAACAAAGGCTCTACCTATGGGAAAAACAAAATCCACCAATTACAATCCCACATTTGAGAAAAGATTGGCATGAGGGATAGTGAAGGCTACAATGACTCTCTTCAGCCCACTGATTAGAAAAGCTCGGGGTTGGGGGTGTCATGGCCGAACAGACCGGGCCTTGTGACTTGTAGAACATTACGGAACAGACCATCTGGAAGAGTATTTTCATGTGATTCCATGAAATAGGGCTCTTGCTCAGCGCTTAGGATCACACAGAGCCAGGAAGCCTTCTAGGGAGCTCCCGAGAGGAGAACGCTGGGAGATGCTAATTTGGGGTTAGAAGAGTTCCTGAGATTTGCCAGAGTTAAGAACTAATTGGGAGACTTCAAGATACCAGAGAAAAAGGAATATGGAAACGTGAACCTGTAATGATTTCTTTCCACTTAACATCCGTTTGTTCCTCTCTCTGGGTTCCTCATATTAAGTTTGTGAAAATAAAGAAAAAGTGGCCCAAAGGAACACAATTGAGGGGTGAGTAAAAGAACATGACTGACTGAGCAGTGGGGAGGGGGTTGTTGCGATGAAGGAGAATTCAATGGAGAAACAGGCCTAGTGGCACAGGCCTGTAATTCCTGCATTCTGAGAGGCTAACACAGGAGGACCACAACTGTAGGTCCATCTGGGGCAAAAACAGTTTAGCAAGACCCTGCATCAAAATCAAAAGTATGGAAAGGGTTGGGGATGTAGCTTCTGTGATGGCCCCAGGCTCAATCTCTAGCACTACCAACACGAAAGGATTACAATTGATGTTACAACTATAATGCATTGTTTAAGACAAAGAATAGTGTTTTTTTTTTTAAGCCACAGATAGAAGGTTATATTTAAGGGAGATAAAGTACAGATCCAGTGATCTCACTTACTGCTTGAAAAGAGTAGATCAGTGGTCTTCAGACCTTATGAATATTTCTGAAACAGAGAGAGAGAGAGAAACAGAGTAATTTCATGCCTTATATAAATATAAACACAGATGTGTGTACGTGGGCACGTACAATGCAAACTATCTGAGCACAAATAGACCAAACTGTATGAAAAATATGTTTACATATTCATGTATATGTACATGTGTGTATATTATATGTGCATGTGTTGTTTCCCATCTCAGCTATGTAGAAAACGGCTCACCTTTTTCTATAACCTTCAGCTAACCACAGCCACAATCACTAGCTAGTTAATTCCCTGTAAGGTTGTGCAGAATGTGCAGCGTTAGGAAGATGACTTTTATTAGTGCTTATTTGTTATACAGAATACTGGGTATCATTTTGGTATATTTGTACATCTATATGACTGACTTTGCTCACTTTCAACTCCCATTAATCCCCTTGCCTCGTTCCTCCCATTGTTGTCTTCCTTTACTCTCATAGTATCTCTTCTGCATCAACATTTTCTCTCTCTCTCCCTCTCACTCATTGTCTTTCTTTAGCTCCTCATATGATACAGGATGTTTGTGTGAACCTGGTTTACTTTCCTTAAAATAATTTGTGGTTCCGTCCATTTTCCTGGAAATGACCCAATTTCATTCTTCTTTATGGCTGAGTAATATTCCATTCTATAGGCATACATTTTCTTGATCTATTCGTCTATTTATGGCACCCGGGCGCTATCTATACCTTAGTTACTGTGAATTACGCTACAACAAAGTGGATATGCAGTATACCTGTACTACGCTGACGTCAGTGTTTTCGGGTGTATGCAGAGGAGTTGTGCAGCTTGGTCAAATGGAAGCTGTATTCCTAGATTTTTGAGGAAATTCTGTAGTGATTTCAATATTGGCTTTAATAGTTAACATTTCCACCAGCAATGATAAGGGTTCCTTTTCCCCCACAACCTCACTGACATTTATTATTGTTATTTCTGTCTTCTTGACGATAACATTCTGGTATCCGTGTAATTTTTCTTTGTACTTCCCTGGTGCCTAAAGATGTTGAACTTTTTTTTTCATATACTTATTGGCCATTTGTACTCCTACTTTTGCGAAGTATCTGTTCATTTGTTCATTTACCGATTGGATTATTTGCACTTTTAGTGTTAAATTCTTTATTATAGATATTAATCCTCTGTTGGACGATTAAATGACAAAGCTTTTCTCTTGTTCTACTGGCAAACTTTATGCTGTTAATTTTTCCCATGACTTTTCAACTTGCTATAATCATTTGTCAATACATATTTTTATTCTCTGTTGGAGCTCTATTCAAGATGTCATCGACTGTGCCTGTGACTTGAAGGATTCCCACCATGTTTTCTTCTAGCAGTTTAAAAGCTTTGGCTCTTGTACTAAGGTCTCCCATGCTTTCTGATTTCATTTTGACACAGGATGAGACGTGGAAATTTAGGTTCAGTCTTCTACATATGGATATCCAGTTTTCCCAGCACCACTTGATAAAGAGGTTGTCTTTTTTCCAATGTATGTTCTCAGTCCCTTTGTTAAGATTCAAATGGTTCTAGATGTGTGGCGTTGTGCTGTGGATTTTATGCATGCCATTGCCATACCTGCCTGCTCTTGTGCCAATACCACGCTGTTTCGCTGTCATACATTGAGCATTGCCCTGTTTCCCTTGGATTACTTTGATCTATTCTGAGTCTTTTGTTCTTATGTACAAATTTTAAGATTACATTTTCTAGTATTGTGAAGGATGTCACTGGCATTTTAATGAAGATTGCATTGAATCTGTAGATTGCTTTTGGTAATATGACTATTTTAATAAGATTAATTCTGCCAATCCATAAGCATTGGAAGTTTTCTCACCTGCTAGTGGCTTAATTTCTTTCTTAAATGTTCTGTAAGTTTCACTGTAGATGTCTTCTACCTGTTTGATTAGGCTAATTTCTCAGTATTTCATTCATGTGTTAGAAGTTCTTATGAATGGAATTATTTTCCTGATTTTATTCCCAGTGGTTTCATTATTGATGTGTGGAAAAGGTATTGATCTTTGTACATGAATGTGTCATCTGCCACTTTGCGGACTGCATCATATCTAAAATGGAACACAAGCTTTTGAGCCACATAGATCTGGTTTAGAATCTCTGCCATATAACTTGGTAGGTGGGACTTTTCTACTCTTAATTCTGTGACCTTTATTTTCTTTCATTCCCTGCCTCTTGGGGTCATTTGTCAAGACCAAGTTAAAAGTAGTCTCAGAATTCTTTACAGGGATAATATTCGGTAGATACTGGTTAATATCATCCTCCAAGTTGTGAGGGGGTGATGACCCAGGATTTAATAAATAAATGAACCACGAAACTGTCACTCTGATGGAAAAATCAGGCAAAACACACCACCTGTAGGGGAGAGAGTGCTCACAAAAGGTTTTTGAGTTTGTCGGTTAATAGTGCTTTTACTCCAAATCGCTCAGAGTTGTTTAGATTTCCTTCAGAGGCCTGTGAACTTAGGCAGGATTTAAGTTGTTTTTGTTAGTACAGCTAATGAAAAGGATTGATACCTTGTAGAAACAACGATTTGCCACATTTGAAGCCAGACATCCATTTTCTATCACCCTATCTGTCCAATTCACACCCCGCAGAATCTTTCTGAACCAGATCTTGCTGTAAAATTTTGCTCAAATGAACTTGAATGAGCCCTAATAAAATATTCAGTAATCTCGCACAAGCATTGTAACATATGTTGGCTCAAAACTGACTTTTAAGAGTTTTGCCTGGAGACAAAGTCTCTGTAAAATGCTTGAACAAATTAAACACAAAGTTAAAATTTGTTTGGAAGATGATGTTTTACCCAGTCTGGTTTTGCATTTCCTCTTGGATAAGAAACATGTTAGTCATTTTAAAAATATACGTGTCCTGGAGACACTTTTCAATAGGGCAAAACCCCTAATCAACCAAAAAATTCCTGTGTCTCTAAATACACAAAGATGGCAGCAATACAGAATTAAATTGATGTCTGTGGTCATTCCTTTTCCCTGTCACTCTAGAGGAAGTGTTCTTTTGATGGACAAGAAAACCATGTTGACTTCTAAAGATTGTTCATAACTACAGTACTTTTCCAAAGTCGTTCATTGCTAAAGTCTACGTATGCTAAGCGTATCAAATTTATTTTTTTCTCCTCAAGGATTCTAAAGCACAGACAAATGACTGATTTTCTTGTTTTACTGTAAAGTAGCTCACAAAATCTATATCCCTCTGAAATGTTCTGTGACAAAGACAGCGAAGGAAACACCATTTCATGTCCTCCTGATAAAAATGAAAATGTGTAGATGTTATGTCATGTTCTTGAGAGTTGGTGGGTTGTTTTTTTTTTTTTTTTCTCACGTACACCATCCTACAAGGGTACTTCTTGGTCATAATACTCTTGGGACAAGTGTCGCTTACTCTCAGTCACACAGGACAACCAACAGGGTAGAAAACCCTAAAAATGCAACTTCGAAGGCTTGAGATGCCCCTACCTTAATGTTATGATTCGAATCGTCTAATGAGACTATATAATTTTGTTTCTTAACTAAATAAACTGCAGTAGAAGCTAGGGCCCATGAACTTACCAACTGTCTGTTGTCTCTTTTCATTTTTCCTTTTAAAAAGAAGGTAAGTCTTCCCCAGACTCCTTTGTTCACTAGCAAATCTCCACACACATGCATTTTATTGGTAATGATATTTGTTAAATAACATTCAAAAGGGCACATAGTAAATTTTTCCCCTATGTACATGGAAATAATGTCTATAGTAAAATCGTTCAGATTCTACACAGTAACTTCTAAGATGTAATTTATTTGGCTATTGTTGTTGTACTAATTGTGTTCATCAATTTTGTAAACCAGTGTGTTCAGAAAAGGGTACTGGCTATATAAGGACCGTGAGAAATTTTTTAATGAATCCAGCACCAACAAAACCCTCATCTTCTCCAACTTTAAAGTGCTCGGCATATTGGCGGGGAGAAGCAAATATAATGTGAAACACAATCTGTTCGTTCGCTCAACAACCATATACTAGACACCTATTTATTAGGCTATCGAGACACATATTTCCTGCCCTCAAGGAAATTACAGTTTGATAAAGAATTTTGAATAGGTGCTAAGGAGAAGTACAAAACTGAACTTTTTTTAGAAACATAACAAATACCCCATATGTGAGAACAACTGTGATCTGTTGGTTATCAGAAATAACAACTGTGCCAGGCATGGTAGCACACACACTTGCAGTCCTAACTAGTGGGGATCCTGAGACGGGAGGGTTACAAGTTCTAGGCCAGCCTGGGCAATTTAGTGAAACACTGTCTCAAAATTTAAATAAATAAATAAAGATGGAAATGTAGCCCAGTAGTAGGGCACTTTACCTAGCTTGTACTACGCCTGTGGTTTGATCTCCACACTGGAAAAAGGAAAAAGAAATAACAACTCTGGTTGATGCTGATATCGATACTGCCCTTGTCTTCACAAGACTGTGTAATTGGCGAAAGGTCTGAAACCAAGTGGCTACCTGGGATTTTTGTGTGTGTCACCTTGCTAGCTCTGAATTACTTTTCTGTCGCCCGCTTGAGATAGCCCTGAAGTGGTCTAAGATAGTGCTGAAATTGTAACAAGCTTCAGAACCTCCAGGTGAGAGCTAGGAACATAGCAAATTGCTGATCTTCAGCAGGAATTCTTAAGGACACAAAGAGATACAACTGGCTGTGAGGTCTGAGAGTCTGCGGGTCAAACAAGCGTTTGGGTGATGCCAGTGTCGCCGCTGCTGGTCTGAAGGCACACAGTCGTGGTTTGGGATGTGGGCACACTGGTGTTGTACCTGCTGGACCCCGAGAAGAGCAAAACATCTGCACTTTTGGCAGTGGTCAGTGGAGGAGAAAAACCAACGACCAAGTCTAAATTAGCAATGAATAAATTCTTCAGCAGACCGTCCAGGAAATTTGTCTGGGGAGGTTTTGTACTTTATCAAACCTAGTTCGACCCTCTCTCAGCAGAAGTCAACTTGTTAACCTCCCAGCCGCATCGCCCCTCGGGGCCCGAGGAGCAGGGTTTGTTTGCTGCGGTCACTAAGCTTCAGTTTCCAGTTCCCATGCACACCCTGGAGAGTTATTAAATGTCGTTCGCATGTTCACGCTTGCTTGTGCTGAGACAGTTTCAAGTGGTGAGGGAAGAAGCCACACAAGGCTCCATTGAGGGAAGCTGTGGTGAGGACAGACCATTGGACATGAGCTCACAGTGTCCCTAAGAGCCAAGTCAACATTGCTCTTTCTCCCATGATGAGAAACGCCATGTCATTGGCTGCTTCGGTCTGTAATTTTATTGGCGCAGTGAGTTGGGACGAGAACGCTAATGGAAGGGACAGGGAGTGATTTCATGTCCAGGCCCGGTTGACGCTGATCATTCTGTCTCTTGTGACTTGCTATTTGGGGTCAGTTAAGTTTTGTACTGCAGAGTGTCTGAGCACATAAAATGAGAATGCAAGGTGGCGAGGAATCTTTATAATCCCTTTATGCTGGTGTCATCTGTGATGGAGTAGTATATTGTGACAATGCTAAAAAAGGCATATTTTAAAATATGTGCAAAGGAAATTTTTAAAGGCCAGTAAGTCTGTGACCACCATACAGACAAGAAATTACACTCTTTGACATTTATCCCAGAAAACTGGGATGTTCACATGAGCCTTGTCCACAAGCATTCATAGGAGCTTTATTTACATTAGCCCAAATGTGGGAACTATCTAAGTGTCCTTCAACAAGTGAAGGGTCAAATTCTTTGTGTATTCAGTCTGGAATACTGTGGGGCCATGAAAAAGGAACAGACCATTGATGCATAAAACAACCTGGATTAATTTCCTGGAAATTATTCTTGTCAAAAAAAAAAAAAACCCCTCAAATGTTAGAAGTTTTTACACTGCATGGTTCCATTGATACCACATTCTTGAGACGACAGAATGTTAAAAATGAGTAACAGATCAGTGGTTGCCAAGGCCTACAGATGGGGGACGGGAGAAAGGGGGCTGTAGTTCAAAAAAGGGCGGCGTGAAGGGTCCTTCCAGGGATAGATGTAAACACACACACACGCATAAATGACCACACATCGCGGCAAGTAAATCTGAACAAATTGGCAATCGCATCAATGTCAGTATTCTGATTGTGATGTTATTTTATAGCTCTTTAAAATGCTATAAAATACCAAAAAGGGAAATTGAGCAAAGAGTAGTTATTATGTCTTACAATTACATATTTACCTGTAGTTATATCCATGAAAGTTTTAATAGAAAAAATTTAAAAAGTAATTACAAAGCTCATTGTGTGCCGTGCTAGTGACCAAAAACTTGGTGCTAATAAGATTTAAATTATCAAGCTATATTCCTTAGTTTGTTTTTGCTAATTAGCCATTCACATCCATTTCTACCTTCGTAAATTGTCTGGAAGTTGACCATCGTCATACAGAGGAAAAATGAATAAGAGCGAAATCCAACAGACTGTCACTGGCAGGCCAAAATCTAGGCCTCTGCTTTTCTATGTCCTGAGAGCTAGGAATGTTTCTTATTTATTTCTTTTTTTACTTTGAAAAAATTTCAAAGTTGGAACTGTTGTTTTATGACAAGTGAATATCATATAAAATTCAAACATCAGTGTCCAGAAAAAAAAATGGTTTATTGGAATAGCCACACCCACTCATTTATTGAGTATTGTCCCTGGCAGATTTCCTGCTGCCACAGCAGATATGCGTAGTTACAACCGAGATTGTCTGGCTCGAGAATCCTAAAATACTGACATCTGACTCTGTACAGGAGAAGCTAGCCTACCATTGCACGTGCAGGGCTAAGCATCCAGGGGTTTCTAGCCTGAGACGGCTTCCCCTGGTCATTTGAACCACCTACGATAATGTTGATGGCTTCTAGGAATTCCCTAAGTAAATTAAAGAAAGCAATGCTAACAGTGCAAAGTACAAGCCCCGTAGGAAAATGTTCTAAATGTCACCACCTTTATTAGTAGAACATGACTTGCATGATCTTGCTTGCGTTCTCTGCCCTCCTGGCAAAGGCATGACACTTGCTACACTCAACGCATGACTATCTGTTTAGAGAGCAGGAGCGAGAAAGCAGGCATTCCTTGTGGGTGACAAGAAAGAATGAGGTCACAGAGCAGGAAAGGCTCAGGTTCAAGTTCAAATCCTCCCTGAGACATCGGTGCGCTAGGTGACCTGGGCAAGTTGCCCATCGCTCTGGACTTTTGGAAAATGAAAGGCTCTGCTACGGGGATGTTGAGAGAACACAGTGCACATATGTCAAGTGCTGACACATGTGGGACTCGGCAAGTGGTAGTTCCAGGACAGAAGGCCTCTTGTTGCTCTGTTTTGGGGCCTGGGCTGTCTGTGCCTCCATCCTATCTAACTCTGGGATCTCCAAAGATGCACAGGAATCCTTTTATAAACATCCTCGGCCTCCACTTTATGGTGTGTCTCTAAGTGTCTGTGGAGTGTCTTTTTTCAAAACTAGACCATCTCCCTGCTGCCCAGACCTCTCCGTCGAGACAGCCAAGTGAAGGCTCTGGCACATCAGAATATAAATCAAATCTAATTTTCAATTAGAGGATGAAATATGTCTTCAGTGCTGGGGGAAACCTGCATATTGCTGTGATCCCAGCAGGCTCAGCGCCAGTCTCCAGGAACTGGCCAATTCAGATTTGCACAATGTTTCTGGCCCTTCGGGTTATAAAGACAGCCTTCACACGAGAGTCATATAGTCTGAAAGGAAACTCATAAGGAAAGTGCCTTGTCGAGTCCCCACAGGTGAATGTTTAATCTATAGTGCTCCGGCTTGTGATGAATCCCCCACACTCATTCAGTAGATATTTGGAAGTGTTTCTCACCCAGCTTCTTGCGGCTGGGGGAACTGTGGCCTATGCTGTTCACTGTCAGGAAAGGACATACAGTCCAGTCTCAAGAGGTCTTCTCCATTCTGGCCAGGTATGACACAGTGACAGTGAGATGTGAATGTTGATGGCAACATACAGCCCCGAATGTAACTGTGATCTCTCATCGAGAGGAATGGAGAAGATTTCTAGGAAGCTGATCTAGTTTCAAATATAGGAAGATATTGGCATAAATGAAAGGGAGAAAGAAGAAAGTTGGTGAGTGATGTTTTAATCAGGTCGAGTGGGTACTTTAAATTAGTCAATCTCTGTGCTTCAGAGCCGTGGCTAGAAGTATTTTGTTTCTTTGTTGTCCCTCTTCCCTCATGTGCAAGGAAAACTGAAACCCAGCACAACGTAAATGCATGTGTGTGATAACTCCAAGTAGCTGTTTTTACGATGCCTCTCAAGCTCAGTTGCCTAGACATGAATGGGAGCAGTCCATTCCCCCTATATACTGCGTTCCATTTTCATATCCCCACCAAAACCATGGCGAGACAGTGGTGCTGCTGATTTCCTCATGACTGAACCCACCTTGTGAAATGAAGGAATGTGTGTATATGTCATCTCATGTGCATACATATTACTTTTGAAAAGTTAGATCCTGATACTGCTTGCTTCACCTCTGCAGGCCGAAAAGTCTTAGAAAAGTTTCCAATGCACTGAAAGCTCTTAACTTGACGCCATGAAGGATTGTTGCATACCTATTGGTGTGATCTCTAAAAATGTTGTGCCTTAATCCTCAGCACCCATGAGTGTTATGAGATACAACTCCCATGGATAACGCATGTTGTACACAGCACAGTTGGCCTCAACATAGGGAGATGAGGTGATTTGCTCTCATGAACTCTTACATGCAGAGAACATTCTCTGGCTGGGATAGAGGAAAAGTCAGACAGATTTGAGCCATGAAAAATAGCCAATATATTCACTCTTGTCTTTTAAGATGACAAAAGTTCCATGTAAGGATGGAATACCCTGTAAGAGTTGACCACTCCCTCCCAGTGACAGGGGCAAGACAAGGAGACCCCAGTTCCACATTCAGTGTTGTGGTTTGGATCTAGAGTGTCCCCCAAAAGCCTCACGTACCTAGGGATACTGTGCACTATTGGGAGATGGACCCTGGTTAGAAGGGGTGGATGCTTGGGGATTGACCAGGAGGGAGCTCTGCTGGTTATGCCCTTCCTCCCAGCTTAGTCTCTGTTCTACCGTGCTGCTGTGAGGAACTCTGTCTCCCAGAGCACCACTGGCTCTGACTCTGGCTCTAGCTGTAGCCCTGCCATGTGATTCCACCATTTTCCAGCTGCCCACCTATAAATGGGCTGAGACTTTCTGAAACTGTAAGCTAAAGTCTTTCCTTCCTGAAGATGTGCATGTCAGGTATTGAGTCACAGCGATTAGAAAGTAACTAAGACACTCAAGAAGATAAATCAGCCAACAACTTGAATGATCTGAAGAGTGGATTATTTCATCGAACCTCCATATTAAGATTCCAGGCCAGCCACTCAGCTTTGTGAGACTTTAGACGTAAGATCGAGCAATGCCTGCCCAGTGTTCAATGTTCATGCTTTTAATTAACTAAATTTGATGTGACTTGTTGGGTGGTACCAGAAAATCAATACACCGTGCATCTTGTCTTTCCAATCAAGTCCCAAGAACTGATTTTTTAAACAAGTATTCCAATTAAAGGTTTCTTTCAATTATCAATAGAAAAATAGCTCCTTCCCTATCCACCCTTTGCAGTGATGGAACTTTTTATTTCCTGGCACCTCATTACTGGTCAGTTAGACCACTTGGCAGGAATACTTGTAAGCCGAATGGCAGTGACATTGTGCTTTGCAGCAAGAAGCAGTCGTTGATCTATTTCTGACTTGTTTCTTGTCACGAGATCTGATTGATAGTGGGAGGGAATTAAGTGCCATGAGAAATACTTTTGGACAATTGCAATTCTAGATCTGTAGACTTATAGATCTCACCGGTTAAAAAGAGTATAGCTTATTCATAACTTTAAAATAGAATTAACATCAGAAACATCTGGTTTCCACTCCGACATGTGAAGAGTTTGGAAGTCAGATCTTCTGCCCCCTCGACAAGAAAAAAGCAGAACAAATTGAAAACCAATGACTTCTATGACACTCATCAGACAATTGAGGCTGCAGAACAGACTCCCACCCCCAAAATTGAACAGGCAGGAGAATCCAAAGAATATAGGTTCAGTTCACCGGATACAGAAGCCTTTTGACCCAGTAGCTCTTACGAATAATTAGGTGAGTTGCTGGTGGCTGAGTAATAGACTAGCTTGAGTTAAAATCCACAGTGAACCCAGTATGAGATGCGCCCAAACACGTTTATGTGTTACACCGCCAATATCTCTCCAGAGTCTCATAGCCTAAGCAAAGGGCACAGTTGCTACATTGTACCTAAACTCTTGACCCACAGAACTTGTGTCATGATGGTTAATATGTGTCAGTTTAGATCGCTTGGTTCCAGAGTAATTTGCTGTGCAGAAATAGAAAACTAATACAAGGGCCTCATAGGCCAAATAAAGCCACTGTGAGGCTCAGGGAAAAATTATTATTCTCTTACGCCATCATACTCAGAAAATAGGCTAAAAATCACACACGAATGCATTGCCCTTGGGGCCTCATACTTCTGCACCAAATGCATGAAGCAGGATACAGTCACTAGGCAGAAAAACAGTGAGTCAGCACAAAGATGTAATAACTATAAATGAACACAAAACAAGTATTTTTAAGTACAAAGTAACTTTGACAAAATTTTAAAACCAAAGTATGTAAGATAATTGCTTGTGCTACTAAATGTAATTGGCCAGAAATTTTTGTGAATCTGAATCTTGACTATTGCTTTGTTCTCTTTAACTCCAACCTGGCTAGATCAGGTAATATCTAAAACTCGTGTCACTCAGTAAGGACTTGTTGTTTGTTCATATATAGAAATTTATGACATCCGTGTCTTGACTCACTGTTTTTCTGCCTAGCAATTGTATCCTGTTTTATGCACTTGGCACAGAAGCGTGAGGCCCAAGGGGCAATGCACTCACCTGTGCGTTTTTAGCAGAAATACGTGAGCACGATGGAGTAATAGAATGATAGTATCTGTCAATTAAAAACTAACATCATTATTTTTCCTGCGTCTCACAGTGGTAGCAACACGTGGCAGGCCAATTGGCACTACTGGGCCTGTGTGTGAGGCCCTTGGAGTAGTTTTCTATTTTTGCACAGCAAATGACTCTAGAACCTAGTGACCTAACCCACATTTATTATCACACAGGTTTTGTGGGTCACGAGTTGAGGTGTAATTTAACAACTATATCCTTTGATCAGGCTGTCGCCAGCCTGTGATCACTATGTCCTTTGAGGCCACAGACTCTTACCAGCCCACAGCCCAAGGCTGTGGACCCCTGGGATAGGGGAAAAGAACATCAGGCATACCAGACAAGATTGTCAGGCCTGCCAGGAACCCGAAGCAATGGCTAGTATGTCTACCTTGGAGAAACTCACTATCCTGTGGAGAAGGTGGCAACAGTTGTAGCCAGGAGGTGAACCTAGTGTGGGACAGAGCAAGGAGACCAATTCTGCAGGAACATACTCTTTCAGAGGGGAAGTTTCACACAATAATCGCATTAAAAGGAGACTATAAGAAACTCTCTAAACAACATGGTTTCGGCACACGATTCTCTACCAGCAAAGCCTCGCGACCAACCCAGCACCCTGTCTCGTCTGCCCTACTCTAAGCATTAAAACCAAAATAGATTTCTGTTTCTCAATAGCAGTAACAGAATGTTCAGCTCTGCCACTGTACTCGACAGCACGTTCAAAGGCCAGCTCCTGCTCCGTTACTGTTCTCTATGTCTAGATAGCTGATAGGATGAAGAACAGCTGATGCTCAAAGTTTAGAAGAAAACGTATGATGGACGGAACTACATTAGGGAGATTCTGAAGGAGGAACGAGCGCTAAGCCTGTTGGCTTTATTTCATTTTGTTGCAAAACTGAGGATTAAAACAAAAGTTGTCCGCATTCCCAGCTCTTAAAAATGTCTTTGAGAGAGGTTCTTACTAAATTTCTAAGTTGTCCAGGCCGGCCTTGAACTTAAAATCCTCCTGCCATGATAAAGGTGGCGCCACAGCACTTATGTTGATTTGAAGGGCAGTATGATTAGTTTGGAGAGCTAGCATTACAGTAATGTTCCACTATTTCCAGCCTAAGCATGGGTTTTTGCATATTTGCTTGTCTCTTAGAGGAATGTATATGATCAGTGCTTAGTAACAACTACTACTACTGTTGACTCATGAGTCCTTGAGTGCCTTATTGTTTATAAAAATATGTCTGCTTTCACCTCTGGACATTGGAAAACTCTCCAGTAACTTCTGCATCTAATTTCTTTGGTTTCATTCTTTATGTCTGCTTTATCAAGGGAGCCAGTGATCTCTATCTCAGGACTAAGACTTGCTTTTCCATGCAGAGCAGGAACTGTGCCAAGGCTGACTAAAGATCTGTTTCTGCTCCTTACTAGCCATGTGGCTCTGGCACTCCATGTAAACCCTGAGCAAAATGGAAAACATTGCACATCCTTTCATTATAAGGTGAGCGGAGGGATAAATGAAATAACGTGACAGCGACATTCACTCATCTTCCCAGCCACCATGAACTAAGCAGCACTGCTCTACCATGCCCTTCTGCCATGATATTCCTGCCTGGGAGCCAACCTGCCGTGGACTGAGTCCCCGAAAACATGAGCCAAATTCAACTTTTTTGTTTAACTTACGGGTGTCGGGTATTGTGTCCCACAACAGGAAAGCTGGCTGATATACCCATCACATAAAGAGAGCTGATAATGAAGGTCATAAATTGATTGAGTTGTTCTACTAGTGGTTAGAAAGCCTGAAGAGAACTGCTCTGCTGGGCAGGCCCTATTTATTTGACTGCACTCTTAAGTATGATTCCCATTGTCTTCCTACTTCTTAAATCATCACTTTTGGAATTATTTTATATCGGGCACTAGAATATTCTAAATGACTGCCTTCTGAAACACTCACTGTGTAGCATTTTAAGTTGATTATTTTATGTTCGTCTGCCCTGAAATTAGCACCTACATTTTTACAAAGAGAGTATAATGATAGATGTATTGTCATTTAATAGGGGGTATCTGACAGCATACTTTATTCAAGTAGTATTTAAATTATTAACTTTCTTGATTTAATAACGGTGAGGTACTTATTACTCATGATCAATTATTTTAGAAATGATATGAAGGTTATTTGGAAGCATTTAGAAGCCTTCTCTTAAACAAAATCCATCATGTCAACATGCCTCAAATAGCTGTTGAATTAGTCGGTGGAAGCCCATAAAAAGAAAGGATGTTTAAATTGACATTAACAGAAGGTCAAAAGGTCATTTCACATTTTGTAATAGGCCCCAGACTTTGTACAAACCAGCTGTTGACACCTGTGGGGAGCTACACTGTTCTCAGAGAAGAATACTAACAGATCCACACCTACCATTGTGGATAAGCCACATTCTTTCCAGTCGTTCACCCTGAACATGACTGTGTTTTAATTTCTTCAATAAGAAAGGCAAGGTATTAAATTGATCACAAGGTACAGGCTCCTAGTAGAGGGCTTAAAGCAAAACCAGAAGTTGGATTAAGATGACCTATGGCAGCTATGTTTCTCTTAAGCCAAGACAAAAGTATGAAGCTTGCACAAAACAAATCACTCACTCATCAGTAAAACACGAAAAGAGAAATACTAATAGTTAGTATATGAAAAAAACGTCTTTAGTCATTAGAGAAATTGATGTTGAAACAACATTGAGATTCCCTTTTACTCCAGTCGGAATGGTTGTTAAGAACACACACACACCCACACACCCACCCACCTACCCCCCACCCCCCCCCAGCAAGGATGTGGGAAAAGGAACCCTTCTATACTACCAGTGGAAATGTAAATTAGTACAGCCACAACGGAAATCAATATGGAAGCACCTCAAAAGCTAAGACAAGAACTAGTATCTGGTCCAGCTGTCTCAGTCCTTGGGGCTATGGCGTGGCAGGGTATTGCAGTCTCTGGCTTCCTGTTAACATCAAATAATTTGAGTATGGCTGTCAACAGCTTCAAAATGCACTTTTTTGACTAGCATAAGTTATTCCTGAAAAAACACTAAGATTTGTGAAAACCCCAAACAAAATCTGTTTGCAACCAAAGGATAGGGAGGGATACCGGCATACCCATGTTTATTGTGACATGACATACAATAACCAAGACATGGAATCAGCCTAGGTGCCAATCAACAACAGAAGAGATAAAGAGAATGGAGTATTACTCAGCCATAAAAGGAACAAAACTGTGTCCTTTGCAGGAAAATGGGTGGGTCTGGATAGCATCATGATGAGGGGAAAAAAGGCAGGCTCAGAAAAATGAAAACGTCACCTGTTCTCCCTAATATGAGGAATCTACAAAAGATAAAAGGGACACTACTGTTACACAAGAAGGGAGTAAGCACAGGGCACAGAGTTGGGTAGTAGGGTAGGTGAATATGACCAAAGACATTATGCGCATTAAACTCCCGGAAATTGTGAAACTTTGGGAGGAGTAAGGGCAAGGGGCGTGATGGAGGAAATGATGAAAGTGGCTTATGTGCATGGACGAATCTGCGAAAACGGAACCCATGATTCTGTATAACCAACATGTGCCATTTAAAAATGTGTGGAAAATTATACTGATCAACTATTGATCTCTCTGTAAACAGCCTTCAAGAATCGTATCATCTATATCAAATATTCATCTGGCACAAAATCAGTAATCACAAAGTATCATACAAGAGAATTGTCAAAACACGCAAAATCGCATGATACTAAGACCATGCCGTAGAGAGAGGGGTGCCACACTCTGGCTTCCTGTAAATGTGTAAACGTCAAATTATTTGTGTATGGTTGTCGACAGCTTTAAAACTGCTCTGTTTCAACTAGAATAAGTTATTCCTGAGAAGATAGGACTTGTGAAAACCCCAAACAAAAGCGGCTTCCAATCAAGTCAGAAAGGCTGACGAAGATTTACGTCTGATTTCTTGCTTATTCTTCCTTCCCACCTAGTGTCTCTTGTTGAGCAAACTTAGGGCCTCGTTTCTCCATGAGAAAAGCAGTGTGTGTATAGAGATTGGGTTGATGTTCTTCACTGAGTAAAGACAGATAAGAAGTTTTATGGGTAGTGAGATTTAGACTTAGAGGATTTGCTCTTGGATTATAACCAAGACAAGGGAATGAGACAGTTGGAACATATTTTCTTTAGGTTGTCTTTTATAGATTGCTTCCTGATTAATGGTCTTTTCAGAGTTGTAAAATCATGTAAGGCTAATACCAGGGCTAGTTCTGCTCTTTTGTTTCTATTCTAACTATACTTTCATTAAGGCTAGTTCTTTTAAGAGGCAGAGAGACAACTTTTTCATAGGTTTCAAAGAAAAACCAGCTCTCTTCCTTTAGCAAATTCTTCATACAAGTACTATGATCTTTAAATGTCTGGTTTGAAACCAGCTCTAAGGTTGCTCTACCAGTTGCAATTAATTCTTAGTCTCAGAAGCGATTGTTTACAGAGACTGGTTCCAAAGAAAGAAAGAAAGAAGGAAAGATGTAATCCTGGCGTGCAGTACTTGATAAAGGCAGAAGATTTTGCAATGAATTTCAGGGCGCTTTCTTGAAAGAACAATCTTGCCTTTGTGGTATTTCAGTAAGATGATGAGCAAAATCCACAACTCAAAAACAGCAACAATTTTTCAAGGGGCTTTGAGTGTCTATTCTGAGTTGATGCGTTTATAATGTCCATGAAAAAGTGTGCTAGTGTATGTTGAATGTGGAGTGGAAAGAGTGTTACTGATCTTTTGTTTTGTATACGGCAGTGTTTTGGACTGTGATTTGCAACCTGGGGTGGCTTTGTCTCTCCTGAGGCATTTAGCAGCATTTGGAGGCATTTTTGGTTGTCACGCTTGGGGGAGGTGCATGTGTTGTTCTGCTGTCATCTGGTGAGGAGAGGCCAGGAATGCTATTACACCTCCTGCAATGCACAGGACAGCCCCACAACAAAGACTTATCTGATCCGAAATGTCAATAGTGCCAAGGCTGAGAAATCGTGCAGTAGGGTCTTCCCGGAGCCCATGAAAAGGACCTGGGCGATGGGGAGGGTAGAGTGAGTATGTTTTTTCATTGGCTCTGTGCGTTTGTGAATTAAGGAAAGGTCAAAGGTTTGACATTTTTCACCTTAGGGTCTTTTAATGGAACAATTGTTATTTCAAGGATTAAAAAGGAAAAAAGCCTAGGTGAGTGTCGAATTTCTAACGAAGGCATATGTCCTTCTTGTTTCTTGATTTGTGTCCAAAGAAAAAAGTCACACGCAGAGTAAAGCTAACACTTACTTGGTGCTTGGGTTATTTAAGCACAGAAAGAATGGCAATTCTCAGTTGGGTAGAATACTATTTAGAGCTTAATTATTGATTTCCCCCAAATTCATGGCTCTTTAGGCAGTGAAATGGTTGCTCTCAGGTGCTGGGACAAACTGTCATCTTAGTCTATGATTTATAGGGTGTGTCACCTTCCGTCACCCAGTTCAAGTTCCTTAGCTGACTGGTTTCTGTGCGACAGTTGATCTTGTCCTGGGAGCAGCTGGTTTCTCTTAAATGCCTGTGCCTATGTTTGCTACATTTCTATGACAATGTGTTCACACCAATCTAATTATGACTGTATTAGCACTTACCCTGTAAACCACATGATTCAAGGGTTTACGAGCAGGTAATAAAAACTCACTTGGAGCTGAAACTTGACTCATGGAACCTCGGGGGCGGGGGCCAGCTGCCAATGGTCAATGTTGGTTAGGGCCTTCTGAAGTTTGCCATCATTTGCCCCACTTATTGACCACCTCTCGGCAGAGCCAAGACTATGTGCTGCGGGATTTAGATCTTTATTCATTCAGCAAAACGTAGAACTTTCAACGACTGTCTTTGGTATTCACTGATTCTTTCAACAAATATTTGAGCACCAGAAATGGGCCAGGGACAGGTGAGTGGCATGGAACTCGTATTCTCATAGGCTTGTGTCCCAGTGGGGTGGAGGGAGGAAGAGGAGAAAGGGCGGAAGGGCGGGAAGAGGAAAGGAAAGGCGGGTCAGAGGGACAGAAGGAGTGAAGGAGGAGGAGGGTGGAGAGGGCCAAGAGCACATGGGGAAAGTTTTGCAAATGATTAAAATAGAATGAATTGTGTCTACTTTAGAACAGCAGACAGGGACAGTCTTCATGGGAAGTGACCTGAATGACGAGTCAGCCATGCGAAGGGCATCAGCTAGAATAAGCCTCCAAGGCTTGATGGACAGGACAGCCCAGTGCTGGCACAGGAAGGGCGGGGCAGAAGCAGCACAAGCACTGCCCAGCCAACCGGAGCATCCTAGCCTTCGTCAACTGCAAGGAGGGGCTTAGCCCTTGAAACGCGGGACAGGTGTGGGCGGATTTCAGTTTTAACAATTTTGTTGCTCTGGCAGTTAGGGGCAGGTGACCAAACAGGGAGACCAGTTGGGAGGCTGTTGCTTCATTGCTTCATTCCAGATAGTGACATTGTGAACTTGTCTGCATGACGTCCTACGCAACCCTCTTCTGGGAGACAAATAAATTAATTAATTAATTAAATAAAGCAAGCTGAGGAATATCCAGGGAGCTTCTCCATGAGATCCGTGAGATAGGGAGAGAGGAATGAGTATGGCCTTTAGCAACCACTTTGCTCATCTGTATAATGGGCTTTCTAATGCAGAACCTGCAGAACAGTACTAGGGATCAGCCGTCTGTTACCAGATCCCAGCAGTAATCACTCTGTGCCCAAGGAAATCCCTTGTAAATTCAGATAAACTGGCCTGTGTCCGGAGCATGTTTCCACAGCATCATATGAGAGCATCCTACTTTTGAAAAAACGGGGATGTAATTTGCATACCATAAAATCTACCCTTTTAACATGTCCAGTTCAGTGGGTTTTAGCCTATTCCCAGGGCTCTGCAACTACCACCGCCAATTTAGAACATTCCTGTCACCCTAAAATGCCCTGTGCCCATTAGCAGTCACATCCCACTTCGTCCTCTCACAGTCCCTGCCTCCTGTCTCCACGGATTGCCTCTTTGGACATTTCGTACAAATGAGATCATATAATATGTGGGCTTTTCTGCCTGGCTTGTTTCACTAACTATAATGTTATCAAGGCTCATCCCTCTTATAATTTGCTCCCGTTTCTCAGCTATATACTTACTTATGTCTTTAAAGCAAGATTTTTTACATAGTAGTTGTAGTAGGCAGGAAATTTTGCCACTGAGTTTTTATCAAAATGAAAAACATGAGTTCTGCTTGTCAGAATTGATAGATTTATTGATATTACCTTAGAAAACCTCACGAATAGAATATTCTACTCTTGGTACCACTGCAGTGTCACCTTCAAGGCTTTTTTTTTTTCTGCTTGTTGTAGAGCTGTCTTATTTAGTTATTTATTTATCTTTTTCCTCTCTTGTTCTACTATTTGGTGCCAGGCTGGCTAACAAAGGCCCATAGACTGGATGTAGCTTGTCATTCATTTTTGTAACCAAAGTTTTATTGGAACACGACAACACCCATTCATTTACATATTTTCTGTGGCTGTTTTCACATTACAATAATGATGCTGAGTTGTGGTGACAGAGAACATACTGCTCATAAAGCCTAAATGATTTCCTGACTGGCCCTTTTTATAACACAATTTTGCTGACTAACTGAGAACGGGGCCTCTGTGTTTATTTGGCTCTGACTGAGATGATTTGTGACCCATCACAATTCTCTGTGCTGGGGCAACTCACTGACGAAACCATGAGATGATAAGAGGATGTGTGGAGATGACTTTTTTCCTCCATCCGGGAGGGTAACAAATATTATTTCAGTGAAGGAAGTTTGTAAAGTATTTCTTAATACTCCAGTACTGATAGCAAATATATCTGTTACCTTCAGAATTATGAATGTCATGGTGCAGTTGCACACTCATGCATGCCATCCAGTGGCGCACACATGTATATCAAACACCGCAGTGTGTACATGACTTATATCTTCCTGCACTCAGAAATTTCGGAGCCCCCAGGAGCTCCTGCTGGACGCACTGGAGAGTGCCCTTCTTGAGCTGCCATTATGATCAGGATCCGTGTGTCTGGAGTCATTGTTCGTACCATTGCCTCTATACCTGCCAGTGACAACTGTACCCTCTTATACAGCCCGGGACATCACCCCGAAGCAACCTATGAGACTGCGTTCCTTCCTTCCCTCCCTCCTTGAAATTGAAACAAGGACTTGACAGTCATAACCATGTTTTGTGGACAAAACTGAAATGTGATCTTGCTTAATTTTCTCATTTCCAGATGTTGCCCTTACAAAGTTTGGCCTCCCTGGCAGCAACCTTCTTCTTGACCATCGTGTGCACTAGCTCATGCTCACGTGGGCTCCAGTTCTCTTTCCTTTTTCACTTTTCCCACCAGTTAGGAGCCTTCCTCCAGAGACTGTTTCACACTGGTACTCGCACTGCTTGGTGACGAGTGTGGTACAAATCGGTGCTGAGCTATCTCAGCGGGATTGTGCAAGCAGGCACTTAAAATTTTGAGCCTTTTCTTTCCCATATCTTGTTTTCTTAAATATAAACTCTTCACATTAATATACATTTTAACAGTGATTGATTTCATGAAAAATTCGAAGTATTCACTTTCAAGGATGTTGTTGTATACCCTTTATTCCATCCGTTCAACCCTCACTAGCAAAATGACCATGATCCCTGTGGAGCACACATAATTGGGTAAGATCAGACAACAGCTATTACATGAAGACTCAAAATGTGAACCCTTAGCTGTATATTTACACAATGCCGTAAGAACTCAGAAAGAACATGACTGGGCGTTGTGGAAAAATGGCTATGAGGGAAAATTGATTTAGATTCAAGAGTATGAATGTCATCGAGCTGACTGGAAACAAAATTCACTTGAGATGATTCAAATGAAAATGTTTTGATAAGGATACTGCTAGAGGGGGAGAACTGAGGGAACACAGGAGAGATACTGAGTGAGCCAGTGACTAGCGTCTGCAGTAGGGACAAGAGGAGAGAACGGAGCACCAAAACTTAGCGGAAGCCGGAGTGCTGGCACTATTGAGAGGAAGTCAGACTTAGAACAGCGTGCAGATAGGGAAGGGAGCAAAAAATGCCCGGATGCAACTTTCCCTTCTCTTCCTGACGCTTCTCAGTGGCTGAAGGCAACTCCCAGCAGCCAGCAATAGTGCAAGCGCCCCACAGATCCATGGGGGTCAGGGACGCAGTGCAAGGGAGAGAGGGGAGGGGAGCGACTGAAAAAGCAAAGCGGGAAAGGAAATGGGAAGTCAGGAGAAGACTTTCGTAGGGCACGATTTTCAAGTCTTGAGATGCAACATAATGTTCAGTGAGCTGGAGAGGAGCTTTCTGGCTGGAAGAAAGTGCCTGTGGGAAGTCCCTGGGCTAGAAAACAACTTAGGGATCATAGTGGCTGAAACAGAATGATTGAAATGGGGGTAGGAGGTGTGCATGGTCTGGCTCATGGATGCTTTGTGGATGTTAAAGCTAGTTGGAGTATTATCCCTAATGCAGCGGAGATCTGTTGAAGACGGTTGGGCAGGGAGACAGGTAATGGGCACTCAGTCCAGAGTAGAGCAGAAAATGGGCGTATACCACACAGTCTCGCATCTTGCTGAGGTATCACTAGCATGCTTCTACAAAAGAAACATCTTGTCTTTACCTCACAGACAGACATTAAATAAAATAGGACGAGCACTCATTAAAGAGCAAATTACTGGGGCTGGAGGAAAGGCCCAGCGGTTAAATCACCTGCCTTGCTTGCAGGTGTAAGTCCCTGAGTTCAATTCCCCAGCACCACTTAAAGCTGGGTGTGGTGGAAGACACCCGTAACCTCAGAACTCGGGAGGCTGAGGCAGGTGGATTGTCCTGAGTCCGAGGCCGGCCTGGCTACATCAGTGAGTTCAGGACAACCTGGGCTACAGAGCAAGACCCTGTCTCAAAAAAAAAAAAAAAAAAAAAAATTGCAGCACTCTGGGCACCTGAGGCAGGATGATTGCAAATTCGAGCCCAGTCTGAACAATTTAATGTTTTAGTAAGATGTATGCCCCCAAATCAAAAAAGAGGCTGAGGATGTAACTTAGTGTACAGGTCCTGGGCTCAGTCCTCATTACCACACACACACACACACACACACACACACACACACCATATATAAGCTGGGAATCGTGTGTTCGGGCAAATCTTTTACTGTCTTGACGGCAAAGCACAGCAGCATAAGTGAACCAAAAAATGATAAGAGCTTAAATCTGGAACAAGTGAATTAAAGAAAAACAAAAAATAAATCCCTCAGTATCATGGAATTGTAAATTCTTCTAGTTTAACCAACATAAATTGCATTCAAAATTTGGAAAGGATGGAACAGCTTAGCAAAACGATTTCTAGACATTGCCATTACTGGCACATCATTGCTGTAGAGGGCTCTCCTATATATTATAGGAACTTTATCCCAGGCCAACCCAGAAATCTCCAGGTACAGTGCTGCTGAACATCTCTGAGCAGCGGTCCCCTCCAGATGAGACCCAGTACACCTTAGCACATACATTGGCACGGCTCTTCCATCACATAGAATTATTATTTTTAACCTGTCTCTCAGGTACATGTGCTTCTCTGAACGCATACATTGTGCTTCATTTTCTCTAACTCTGTTTTCTACACACACACACACACACACAGAGAGAGAGAGAGAGAGAGAGAGAGAGAGAGAGAGAAGCAGCGTATTAAGGGATTAATACATATTTGTGATGCGACAGAGGAACGGGCCAAAACGTGATACAACTGTGAGAATGGGTTTGGGATTCAGGATATGTAAGTCTTATCCTATCGAAGCTTCCTTTAATTAAGAAAAGGTTTGCTAGAAAGAGCATGGAGGGAAGCCATTGGAGACCTCCCAGGCTGTATAAAATGTTACTATTTCATACGCAATTCAAATAAGCCCTTTAAACATTACAAAGCCATTAGTGTAGACTGGGTTGTTTAACTTCTTTAGTCAGATTCAGCTAAGCAGTTCATCTGAGCTGTACCTCGAAGTTGAGGGAATTCAGAGGTTAATGCTGGAGCTTTGGAATCACAGCTGGGGTCAGATTCTGACCACTTGCATCCTGGGTGATCTCAGCCAGCCAGTTTAACGTGCCTGGGTTTCTTCAGCAGCAAAATGATGGTGCAAACTCCTTTTCATGTATACATTTTAGGGGAAAAGTTCTTTGCTGAAAAATTTTTAACTTTTCCTTAAATAGAAGGTTCTTTACTCTTCTTAAAATAATTCTTTCTTTTTTACTTTTGATTACTAGTGCGTGTTAATTATACAGCATATTGAGTTGCGCTGTGACGTTTTAATACAGGCACACAACATACCTTGATCATACCTATCTCCTAATACTTCCCTTATTTTCTGTTACAAGTAGTATATGGAAATACTCTCGTTATAAAAATTTCAAGGTAACAAAAATACATAAAGTAAATTTATGGAGACGTATCACTCATTGCTGCTATGTTTGCTCATCACACAAAGGAAACCAGGTTTAACAGTTTCCTGTTAAAGTTCTTCTATGCCTTGACATGTATGTATATTTACATAACTGAGATTATATATTTGATAGCGTGACATATTTTTTCTGTCTTAAAATATTGTTGCCATCCTATTCTAGTAAGTGGTGGATTGTAGGGACTGTAGTGTCTTTCCTTAGACCTAGCCAGTCTCCACCTTGTCTAAGCTGGGCGCCCATTATCATCTTGGATCCTTTCTAACGTTCTCAGAACAAATGGAGAGACATGTCAGATGTGTCGCGTGTGGACTTTTACAGTGGGCTGGACCGTGTGCTCCTCCACCGTAGCACAGTCAAACAACCAAAATTTTGAAAATACAACTCATAACAGGAGTTGGCCTTGAAGTTTGTTGGTGAGTTCCCATCATGAAGGGCACACAGGAAACTGTCAATTGTATTTGACATTCAGTTTTCAAATCTAATATGAATGGTGCCTTTGCCTATTGTCAGGAAATAGCCTTTGTGTGGAGGCGTTGTGAGGCGTAAATTCTTTGGAGTGCTGTATTTGTGAGTCAGGGCGGGTATGTAATCCCTATAAAAGTCTAATGAGGTTTACTACATTGGTGGCAGAACCTACTTAATTATTAACTACCTTAATGTTTACTTTGGTGTGGTTAATTTCATGTATTTTAATTTTATAGCTATGTAAAAACAGCACCATGTATAGAACTCTGAAATAAAACTGAGTAGATTATCTTTTTCTTCACACATCTTCTGTAAAAATAAACATTTTTCTTGTTCATAGTAAAGTATTGATCCACTCAGAAATCTAAGATCTTTCACAGAACTGGTGGGAAAACTGCTTTTTTATCAGCTAGAATGCATTTCTGCCAATAGGAGTGCCATCAAAAAAAAAAAAAAGCTACAAGTCTGTTTTTAATCTCACATAAAGTTAAGGAACAGCTCTGATGAAGGTTGAGAATTGCCAGAGAAAAATGCTTTCCTGCTGCGAAAGAACCTACGAGGCAGGCACTAAGTTTATTTTTACAACAATGTATTTTGATCCTGTGACAAATGTTTCACCAAAGCTTTAACATTTTTCCTATTCTAAACTAAATTGTGTATGTTAACATTCTGATCTGTCTCAAGTTCTAAGAACACTGAGATGTGTTGTTGATGTTGAGGACTCTTTTTTTTTTCTGGTTTCCTGTAAGTTAATTCAATTACATAGTTGTCGAATGTCTCCCACTTGTTAGGTACTACCTAAGTGCTGGCTAGTGATAGGTAATTAACCCAACAGCTTTCTACCTGAGCGTGGGGAAAATTCATTCCTAAGTAACTTGGGGACAAAGAAGAGGCTAAAAAGCTTGTAAAAGAACTGGAAAATTACCAAAAAAAAGAAAAACAAAGAGGGAAGTTAATTCAAATAAAGAAAATTATAGGAATCTTCTTGGAAAAGGAAAATGGAGATTTACATTGAGCATGCACCCAACTGGCCTGTTAAAATATCAATTGCTGTGACCTACCCACAGACTTTCTGCAGCAATGGGTCTGGGTGGGGCCTGAATTTCTGCTTTCCTGAGCTATTCTCAAGTGATGTTGATGCTTCTGGGCCAGCGACCACACTTTTGAGTAGCACTATTGCAGAAAAGTGTTTCATAGGTGACTACTACTTTAAGCTTCCAGTTGGCTATACACTTACACAAACCCTGTTGTGACACACACAGTTTTCAGTAGTAAAAATGAATTGCTAGCAAAAGGTATTAAAATTATCGGAAAGGTACAAAATTGAAAGTTATGTTACTCAAACAGATGTATGGTTGTGTCTCAGTAAGTAGAATCGGAATGAATATGGGAAAAGAAAATAATGCTTAAGGAGGTTTCTAAGTTTGTTTTCTATTTTTATATGTTTTCATTATGAACCATACCAATAGGTTCACAGAGCACCCAGGTTCATGGACCACACTATTATAATTTGAACAGGAGCATCGGGGTCCTGTATCTTATGTTATTTGTGTTACCAATTCTTCCGGGCCTTTGAGCAGGGAAATGAGCTAATCCAACCCACAGAAAAAGAAATGTGGTGGCAATGGAGAGAAGCAATGGTGAAAGGGTGCTGCCCAAGCTGACGTGACCAATTCCAAGGCCATGACCAGGCAGAAGAAACTTAGGACAGCAGACGGGAGGGGTCAGATGCCAAGCACATTGAGGCCATAGAATCAACAGGATTGGCTAGCTAATTGGATGTGGGGTGTGAGGAAGAGGAGAGATTTAGTGATGATGGGGAAGTTTCGGTCCTGAGCAACGGGAAGGGTGGCAATGAGATTAACCAAAATAGCAAACACAGGAAGCATCCGAGTCTCTTCCATGAAGGCGCACGTGCAAACTCTATCGAGATCCCCGTGATTGCATTTGAGCTTCATTCGTCCGTGTGGTTTCCTTCTAGAACCTCAGTGGACTCTGGTTTCAGAGGTGTGCTTTATAAGACATTGTTGCACACACCAGAAAGACTTCCTGTTGGGTGACTCATACATGCGAGAGGGACAAATAAAATCGTGCAAATAAATGATTCTCTAGTGGTCCAAAGTGCTGGACTCGGGAGCAATCCAGATTTCTTGAACTACCTTGAGAGCTTTATGAAACAACATAATCTCTTGGTATTTAGAAAGTGTTTTGTTGTTTCTATATGCAAAATTACATCTCCAAGAACAATATCTTACACTTATCAAACTTATTGAAACATATTTCTTACTTATATCATTTATTTATGGATGGAGGTCCAGATAGGAAAGTCATTAGATGGGCCCTGCAAAGCAATTAGTAAAACTACCTTTGAAATTCACACGAGTTATGAAATACCAGGCAACTGTTCAGTAACAACAGATTAATGCTATCTGATGCGCTAATAGGGTTCTGGGAAGTAGCCTTAAGTTACCAAGAGAAATTTGATGCTTTCCGTCCTTGTTCGTATCTATTGGATTTAAACTTACCAACAGTAGTGTGAGTCTTCCTTACTTTGAGACTAGGATTTTCAAGGGACCTGCATGTCACAGGGTGACATGACTGGGGATGTCCTTTCCCTAGGTATTCAGGACAAGTTTGCAGGATGCCAGACAAGGAGATTTTATTTTCAGATACAATTCTTCCTGCTTATACTTTCAAAAGAATAGAAAATCCATTGCTTACTTCCTCTATTGGAGAAAACTCATGTTCACAAACCAAAGGAGATCGGGTATTTTAAAAAGTTGTAATTAACGTAGGTAAAATCATGCCTTTTTTCTGACTCATTTAGACCATTCAATTTTCATCCCTCCCTGAAGTGCAAACACTCAGCCTGGTAAGGGGAGATTCCTAGTCATTTATTTATCGTACCCAGAAATACATTGTCACTTGCTTCATTCCTGTTTCTCTGACTCTGCTTGGTTATATTCCTTCTCTCCTCCCAAGTTTTCTTTTAAAAATAATCTCCCAGCTGAGCATAGAGACACACATCTGCAATCCCAGTTCTTGGGAGATCAAGGCAAAAGGGTCACAAATTTCAGCCAAGCCAGAGCAACTTAGGGAAACTTTGTCTCCAAACAAAACAAACTAAAACAAAAAGTGTTCCTGGATGAAGTCAATTTTGAACAATTAGTTAGGTCCCAAAGTACATTACAAGATTTATATCTTTATTCCATGAAGCTTTTTACTTCTTTCTGATTCTCTGTCCAGTTTATCCAAACGCAATCTCTACTTTCAGTTTTCTGCACCGCTCGCACATCAGAGCCTAGTGACGAAGAGAAGCCACAAAACGAATTGTGAAAGCTACAGGACCAAGAGGTCGTCAAATTTTTTTCAACACATGGACACTTGTAAGAGAACTGGGAGCTGCGCTTGTGTCATGCCTGCACATTAAAAACACAGGGAAAGAAGGGCTCTGTCGAAATTGTTGCTCTTAAAATTGAGGCTTTCTGAGAATCTAGTCATTTCCCATCAGTCTCTTTTCCTCGTCAGCATCTCTAGTCTTCAGTTTACGACACACTCAAATAATGTCCAACTTCAAAAATAAGGAACCAGTTACTGAAATACTTGTGCATCGGTCCATCCTGTTTTACCCCTGCTGTTGGCCTAATTTTTAAGAAAACATTCTAGAAATAATGGATTGCCATTGTCTCTCCTTCGCCACCATCTACTCACTCTTTCACCCGATCTAACTTCCACCCCACAGCTACTTTTGCAAGTGTCACCAGAGACTTGTCATATGTCAATTTTCGTGTCATTTTCTGCAGACTTTTCCTGCTTATCCTTCGCATAGGCTCAGCTTTAGTCAAAATTTCCTTTCTGCCTGTCTCACCTGGGCTTCTGGGAGATGGCCGTCTCCAAGGTTTCCTCCCACCTGTTCGATCGCTCCTTCTCCTTCCTTTTGCACGAGGAATTTCTTTCCCTTTGGGAAATTCTTTGACATTGCTGTTTTTTTTTTTTTTGGGGGGGGTAACCCCTTCCATCCTAGCTATCTTCTGTGACCTAGAGAAACTGTAGCACTCTCAACGTGCCACGTGTTACCCTAGCTTTTGTCTGAATTCCAAGTGAGTGTAGCAGAGGCCCTCAAATTCAACAAGTACATTCCTTATTTATTTTCCATATTAATTCCTATGGGAGCTATAACAGATTAACACAGATTTGGTAGCTTAACTCCACACAGGAAATTCAAAATGAGCCGAATCTGACGGCACAGGCTTGTAATTCCAGCGCTGTGGAAGGCTGAGGCAGGAGCCTTGAAAGTTTGAGACCAACCTGAGTAAAATAGCAATTTAGTAATCGTAATTTAGTCTCAAAATCATAATTTAAAAATGGCCTGAGAGTGTAGCTCAGTGCGAAGGCCCTGGGTTGGTTCCTCAGTACAAGAGAAAAAGAAATTCAAAATGGTTTGACATTGCCTCCTTTTCCTGGAGGCCCTAGGGAAAAATGTATCTGCTTGCCTTTTTCAGCTGCTAGTGGCCGCCTGTATTCCTTGGCCCGTGGCCTCGCATTAGCCAGTTTTGTGTTACTTTGATGAAACTCTTAGTCTTTATACTCCTGGTTCATGACCTGGCTTCCCACAAGAATGTGAGAGTTGGACTTGAGGAGGCCGCCACAAATGACCTCATTCTCTGAAAGTGTTCATCAAGATTTATTGAAGCAAGAGCAACAGCCACAGCAAAGCAATAGAAACCTGGTATCTGGTTGGGCCATGTCCTTGAGAACAACCTTCTCTGCAAGTTGGGTCCCCTTTCAAGGGATGAGGAAGCCCAGTTTGAACTTTGCCGCCATATCTAGTGACTTGTTGATGCCAAACCCTTGTCACAAGACTTGTTGATTAAGAGTCTGGCGATTTTGGATGTCTCAGGACCTTACACTTCCTGGTTGTGTTTTTGGCACACCTACTACCCTTTCTTTGTTTCTTTTCTCTGCTTGTAAGGAACTTTCTGGTCCATTTTAACTATGGATAGCAAGTTACTGACATGGGGCTATTGGACCATTGCTAAATGGTTAGGGTTTGTGTAAAGATCTTTGTGTACGTAATTGCTAGAGGGAAGAAACGCCTGGGGGTTGGTTTTACCCCAAGGTAGTTAGGTATTTTCCACGTTGAGAAAGAATTAAACTTGGGTGCTTTCCACTGAATAACTATATCTTCAATAGTCCCTTTGTGTCAGAGCCCTCTGCTGCTTATCCTGCTTGTCTTTCTACCCAACAAAACAGGTGACATGGTCTACCCATGAAGAAAAAGTTTTGTCTGGCTCACAGTTTTGGGGATTCGTGGGCATGGTATGTACATTGGCTCAGTTCTGTTGTGAACCTTGTGGCAAGTGGCAAATGGCAAATGGTGGGAGTATGTGGCAGAGCAAGGGGTCACATTTAGAGCTAGGAAGCAGAGAATGGGAGGGACGAGGCTTGCTCCCTTTAGAACAGCTCTCTCAGGAGAAATCAAGGAGTCACAAACTACCTCACATCCCCAGTGATGTAAGGACTCTCTCTCCTGCTTTATTTTCACATATCCTTCTCTGTCTGACTTTTTCTGGCTCCCTCTTAGAAGGCCTCCATGATGACATTAGCCCACCTGGGTAACCCAGGCTAATCTCGCCAGCGCCACATCCTTAATTTAATTACACCTGCAAAGATCCTTTTCGCTCATAAGGAAATGTAGAAGACTTTTAAAAAATTTGCTTTCCTTCTGTCCTTTGTCTCATTTCCAGCTGGGACCCTGTCACTGAAAGGGAAAAAAAAAATTAACAGTAACATACAGAGGTTATCATCCTGTGCATTTCACACACTTGGAGAGAAATTCAGAAAAATGAGTAACTCAAAGAGATGGCTTTGAATTGTGTTTCAGAGAAAGAAAGAAAGAAAGAAAGAAAGAAAGAAAGAAAGAAAGAAAGATTGATTGAGCTAATGGTTGCATTGCCAGGCTCCGTTTCCCTTTGGCCTCTGTGCTGAATTCGTGTCTTCACTGGTTTGAAAACTAAGTCATGGAGGCGGGAGACAGGTTGTAAAGAGAACACTTCATTGGGAAAATTATAGAGGGGAGGATAGAGTGGATAGGAAAGAGGGTGAAGTCTCTGCTGCTCAGAAAGGGGATCCGGAAATGTGGGCTGCCCCCATGGTTTGATGTCAAGGAGTTCTTACAGTTGTGCTGAGTAAGGGGTTTTCCTTGTGTTAAGTAGTTTTGGTTGCTAAGTCTGGTTGCTAAGAACTCTTCCCTTAAAGTCTTTTGTCCTATTGTCTTATTAACTAGCTCTGCAGATGGCCAGCTACAGGCTGCTATTGCAGCCAGCTGCCTTTTCTACAATCCTGCTTTTCAGTACATTCACCATTTCTGAGGACCCTGTATCCCTCGCTGCCTAGGACCCCTCTATCTCCTGTCACAAAAGAACGAACGAGAGAGAGAGAGAGAGAGAGAAAGAAAGAGAGAGAAGGCAGGTTGTGAGTATGTGACCAGGAAACAAAGTTCAGTAAATAATAAAAATTTTTATATAAATTTAAATCAGTGCCATCTCCATTGATAAATGTTTCTTCTGAATTAAAGCCATACTCCTGGTACAAAGGGAGACACCCTTACAAGCGGAGATTTCATGTATAAAACGTAAATTTCCCTTGCAAACAGAGCTCTTTTTCTGCCTGCTGCTTCTTAAGACAATCCTTACTTGGAGTGGCATGATTCAGTTTCCCGCAGCTGTATTTTGAGGTGCCACGTTCTGGTCTCCTGTAGAAACATGCCATTTCCGGGGACTGGAACACAGACATCTTTAGGAGGCCAGTACTCTGCCTACCACGCCCCCAAACGGTTCTTTTCTAACGATTTATTTAAGCAAATTCTTCTCGATCAGTCCATGAAGCTGGACTTTTCTAAGACATCTTGTCTCCCTCTCTTGCTGTCGTACTTGAAGTGCACAAGCTGCTCACTGCTGTTATCACGGCCTTGCTCGAAGCCCTTACTTTCTACCCTGACTCACAAAACACCTTGCACATGTGCTCGGTCTCCTGCCTCCTCTCTTGTTCCAAGGGGTAGAATCTCGCCTTCTGTTTTCACACTCCACCCTTCATTGTTGCCAATCCCAATTATCATTCATGACTTGATCGTTCTTCTGTGTTCCCTTCAGCCTATAATGACACAGTGACTCTTTCCCTTCTTAACTTCATACACTTATTTCAATTGCAGTACTGAGAGTTGAACTTAGGGCCTTTGCACTGAGCTGTATCTTCAGCCATTTTTTTAGCCTTAACCACACCCTTGCAGGTTTTTATTCATGATCCAAGGGTTGGCTTGGGTCTGGCACGACCTGCCTTCCTCACATACTCCGAGAGCAAGAGTGTTGGTGGAGGGCCTGCTAGCACAGTGCTGCGTGCTCATAGTAGCCCTCACCACAGTTCTCCGTATCTGTGGTGGTTACTCCGGCTAAGCGCGAAGTTCAGTGAGCCCTTTCTTCCCTCTCTACTGATAGACCCCGCAGCTTTCTCTGCGATCCCATTACTCCTCCTATGAGCATTTCTTTCCCGTGGAAGTAATCCCACTGCGTGAGTCTGGCTATTTACATCTGTATCCATTTTCTAGAAATTTTAGAGACGGGAATCATGCGCTTTTCCATCTATGTGGTCCCAGCACAAAGGAACACAGTGTGGCACATAGTGCCAGCATAATACACATTTACTGAGTAAGTAATAGGAAATAAAGAATAAACTCCTATAGTAGTTGCCACAGTCTCTATCTGGAAACACTGAGCCTGAGCTCCTTGTTGTGTTACCTCCCAGGCTGGGCAGTAAGCTCAAAGCTGAGTCTATACCTCGTCTATTGTAACCTGTTCCCCCCAAATACAATTTAGAACACCCTCGGAATACAGTAACTGTGTGTGGTTGAGTTGGGTGCTCTTTCGCATGCCTGTTGCGAAGATTTAATTTGAGTTAAATGAAATAAGGACTCAATTCAGGTGGAAAGCTTGACACTGGACATTTGAGCATCTGGACTATTGGAATTGACCCTATACCTCCTAAGCTCTATCTGGATTCTGTGACTAACTTGCACAACATGACCTGAGGTTAACCAATTAACCGTTTAGAAGTTCTGTGTATTTCTTTTTTAAACTTAGTGGTTTCTACGCTATGATGGTATTGAGGTCATACAGAGTAGTAGAAAGCTTGTGATAGAAGTGAGCAAACTTTTATGTGAGAGTGATTTATTGTTGTCATTCCCCTTTGAACAGAAAGGCATTTTGGAGGGTGAAGCTCTTAGCAGGTATTCTTCATAGGGACAGAAAGGAAGCAAGGCGTGTCCCTAATGCGTCCGTGTAATCCAGGCAGCTAATACGTGATGTGTCTCTTCATTCCCAGTGGCTCTTCTAGTTCATGGCTGAGTTGCCAAAAGAAAGCAGGCTTCCTCCACCATTGTGTGACAGGAGTTGTTTGTTTAGGAAGCCAAGACTTGAGAGACTTTAAAGTTACCATAATGAAATTAGCAAAAAAAAAAAAAAAAAAAAAAAAAACAACCATTCTCCCAGATGTCACCTGGTTTTCAATCCACCTTAATGCTGACATTCTTGGATCCTATTCGCCACAACAAAGGATCCGTGAGAACGTCAAACTTTGCAGAGGCTCAGGCCGCCATGTAAGGCTCCATGCATTGCAGTACCTTGACAGGTAGAGACTTCCCGTATCTCTGTCTAATGCAGTGGTGTCGGTAATGCCAGCATTATTTTGTCTCTATATTACTTAACCCTATGTTTCCATAATGAAGCTTCTAAATGTGAGATTTGGAAATAATTCATTCATGACGATGACTGAATAGTAGACTTGACGTATGTGTAAAGCGACAGCAACACGTTCTGTCTCTTTGCCACTCTGTGCAACTCTGGGAAGCAGCTGAAGCTCATCTGGGTTGTGGGGTCGTTGATGTTCAAAGTGGAGAAGTGTCTAACGTGAGGTCTCTTCATTCTGATTCTCCATGTTCCCCTTATCTCTCCGATCTGCTCTTTCCCTGTGCTGTGGATTGGATCTGGAATGCCCCCCAAAAGTCTCTATTTGGATGTTATGGATTATCTGTGGAATGATGTGCTGTTAGGAGATGGGGGCCTGGTCTGGAGGGGTGGGTTATGGGTGTGCGGTGAGTTATATGTATGTGGTAGAACCCAGGCATGTCGTAGATTATAGATTCCAGGCATGTGGACTGGATTATAGGTTACAGGCATGTGGTGGGGCTTAAACTTGGAAGGGGCAGAACACTGAGGCTGGACCTGGGAAGGGCAGATCCTCGCTGGGACAGGACCTGGAAGGATATATGCGACTTCCTTTCTTCTGGGACTTGACTTGGCTTCCTATTTTCAGTGTCATGAGGGACTTGGCTTCCTGCTTGCTGTAAGTATTGGCCTCCACTTCTGACTCTGCCATGTGCTTCTATTGTTGCTGGCCATCCCAGAATGAACTATGGCCTTCAGAAACCGTGAGCAAAAGTAAACTTTTCCTCCCTTAATTTGTGCATGTCAAGTATTTAGTCAGAGTGACAAAAAAGTAAGACGCCGGTCACCCAGGTAGCCCTTCTTGTGGCTCCGTTAGGTATAGACAGTCCTTTGTCATATACACTCCCATTCTCCATCCTTTCTCATTCCTAACTCCTGCCTAGTGACCATAATAAAACCTCCATTTCTCTCTTTCTCTCCCCTCCTTTCCTTCCTTAGCCTCTTATTTTTTTTCTCACTGCTCCACTGCCCCAAACCGTTCAGGCCTCAAAAAAAAAAAAAAAAAAAAAAAAAAAAAAAAAAAAAAAAAAAAAAAAAAAAAAAAAAAAAAAAAAAAAAAAAAAAAAAAAAAAAAAAAAAAAAAAAAAAAAAAAAAAAAAAAAAAAAAAAAAAAAAAAAAAAAAAAAAAAAAAAACCAAACCAAAACAAAACAAAAAAAACCTCAATGATTATGTAACTTGCTTCTTACTACAAAGCAAAGTATTCTGAAAGCAGAAGAAAATTTCAGTATTACCTACACAGCCAGAAAAGGAGTTAGAAGTATGCCACTTCAGCAAACACAATAAATGCTATTGAGGTTTGAAGTGGACTTTGACTTCATAATAAAGAACCAGGCTGCCAATCCATACAGTCCTTGAAAGTGCTTAGAAGCCCCCTTCAGAACTGCACAAAAGCCTTTGACCACTTCTATATTCTTTTCTGATTAAAGCTGTTTCTCTGGGGTACCAAAATTCACAAATTGATTTTGGAAACTATTCCCATTACATTTTTTTCTGATTTGCACAATATTGGGTTTTTTTTTTATTATTTTCTCACAGCAAATTTAGAAAGCTACTTACAAAGTGTCTCTAGAAGAAATTTTGAAAGAGACTGAGGATCTCTTGAGCAAATTTACCTTTAGGCTTCCAAGATGACTCCTCCCAAGGCCGACCCTCATGTACATATGTAGGTTCCAGTGTGTGCATTAATAATCACTCCTAGATTTTTCTGTCTTCAGTTTTATGTTTTATTCAACGTGTGCTCCCAGCTCCAACAACCAACTTAAACCTTCACTATTGGCCTGTACACCTGCACCAGCTTGGAGCCCATTCCAACTCTAATCCCTTCTTCAACTGTAAACTCTTCTTGATGTGTTTTTAAAGCATTCTGGTTGTGTAAGCCATTGTGCCCTCTGTGAGGTCAAGCGAGGTGTTTGTCAGTTATAGAGGTTCCTGAAAAATAGGAAAAAAGAAGGGGAAGACGGGAATAGACACAGGTGATGTCATGCTGAGAGTCCTGGCTCTGGAGGAAAAGTATCAGGGTGCTTTTTATTAGCATTGTGTCTGGATCCATGTACTTCACTTCCCTATGCCTCAGTGTCCTTACCCAGAGTGATGCAATGGATGATAAACAATTAATCCAGTCATTGCATTCCAGTGTGTTGAGATAGATCAAAAACTAAAGGCGGGACTTGCATAACTCAAGGTCACTTTTCTTTTAGGGCATGAATGGTTAGTTTTTGTCAGAAAAGTTGGAAGAAAAGGCCCTCAAATATGTGTATGGTATTTTTTGAAAAACGTGCACTCCCATTTCCTAGATAAGCTACACTACATTATTCTAATTTTCCCTGCTAGCTAGAAATGACGTTTTCCTGCTTGCTATTTCACAAGATGTCACTTCTCACTATTTTCAGAATTTCAAGATTGTTATTCTGCACCAGCATTACTGACTGCTATATATTTATCTTTTATCTTTCCTCTTACCCATAACTCTAAGACAAGTTTTCCAAAGATACATTCTTTTGATTTTTCTGGATAGAAAATTGTGTTATCTTCAAAAAGTGAGTTTTGTGAAAGTTTTAGTCTTTTAAAAATGCACGTTGTGCATCACATATATGTACTAAAAATGGGAAAACTAGCATTAAAGTCAAGAACATAAAATATTCTATACATATCCCACATTGCCTTTCTCCATTCACCCATCGATGGGCACCATACCTTAGCTGTTGTGACAGTGTTGGAGTGAACAACGGCTGCAGAGGTCTCTTTGATATGTTGATTTCATTAACCTTTGGATATATGTCCAAGAGTGGAAGTTAAAAACAGAAAGAGAAAAGTTAGACCTGATATATAGAATGGTGACTAGTGGTGGTTGGAGGCGGGGGAGACTGGATAAAGGATGCGATTGGTGCAGCTATAGACAAGCGTCAAAGTATCACACTGAACCCCATTAATATGTACAAAGGATGTGTACTTATCAAAAATTCTTAAATGAAATGAAAAAAGGCTCCAGATGAGTTTAAAAATATGTGCTTCTTAGTAATTTATTCTCAGTAAGTACTAACTAGCCATTAGAATGTTTAAAACACTCTCTGTCAGCTCAGTATGGTGACAGATGTCTGTAATCCCCGCGCTTTAGGAGGCCGAGGCAAGAGGATCACAGAATCGAGGCCAGTCTAGCAACAAAATGAGTTACAAAGGCTCTGTAGCTCCATTCAGAAACTCTGGTTTTGATCCCCAGCAGCACACACAGGAGTCATTCTCTCGCACCTCCCGAATAACAGTCACCTAGGGCTGTGCTGTGCTATGTATTTGCTACTAGCTACATGTCTTTTAAAATTTAAACGAATAAATGTAAACATTATGTGCACTCATGAATAAAATGGGGAAAATAAATTTAAGCAAATCAACTTAAATGAAAAATGTATTGGCACAGTCACAGCAGCCACACTGTTTGCTCACATTATTGCTAGCTTGCAGGACAGTAGTTCTACTCTCATTTACTTTCTGTGTGTGTGTGTGTGTGCAGTGCTGGAGGTTGAAGCCAGGAACTTTGAGCTGCGTTATACCCCTTAACCCATTTTTGTTTTTAATTTTGACACAAGGTATCTATCGATAAGTCACTAATTTGCCCAGGGTGGGCTTGAACTTCTGATCCTCCTGCCTCAGCCTCCCAGGGTGCTGGGACAACAAGCTTGTGCCTGGCTTAGAAAAGTTTTTCTAACATGGACAACAGCTATTCTAGAGACTTCCAATGAACTCACCTATAAACACATAATTTCTTGGCATCCTTGATAATTCTGAGTTTGTGATGTGAAAGTTCACTCAAAGCCTTCAATTTCTTTTATTATTCAACACTTGAGCTCTCCTCTTTATTGTGTGACCTATTATTATCTTTTAAAAAATTATGATAAGGTCTCATAAAGTTGTGTTTATTCAAAACTGAAATATATAATTTCCAACACACTATAAATAATTGTACCTTTCAGTTAAAAAGTTGATTATGATAGTGTAACTAAGGTATTTATGAAATTCATGTTGACAAAGATACGTTTTAATCAAACACTTCCAGGAATATTAATGATTGTATCAGATTTTCATTTCAATTTTAATTAACTGACATAATTTGTTTGATTAATTAAGCTTTTACCAAACTGCTGTTGATACGCACATAGTTCTTCCATTTCAGTAACTTGAGTTCAAATAAGTGAATGCACAGAATAGGAAAATATTCATCTTAAAGGATTCGGTGAATGGATTCCTGGAAGATATTGGAATTAGGTGCTGTGGGGATCGGGCAGTTATGACTGGCAAGCAGACAGCTCGTCACAGTCTGCTGTGGGCCAAACCGTAGCAAGACTATGATGGAGGTAGAAGCCACATCTTTGATTTCACAAGAGGTTTCCAATAAAGCGCAGCAAAGTTAACTAGGGCAGGACCAACGAGAAAGCGTGGTACATGTACTGGAGTTCCAGGAAGATCATCTGTATAACAGCAGAATCAGGGAGATTTGGATGAACATCAGTTCTGGTGAAAGATTCTTGGCAGCGTGAGCTAATGGAAAGCCCTAAGATAAGGAATGGAGTAACCTGGGGACCAAACAATGTGCCCTGAGGCTGAGTTAGTAGAATCATTGCATCTAAAATGGAAAAATGATTAGAGCTGCTGTTCTCTGCATTGATTAGAATGCAATGCTTAAGGAAGCGGACATAAGAAGTAGCCAGATTTAACACACGCACACACGAACGAATGCATGCACACTCTGTCAATTCACCCAAGGTAGCATATAAATTTCCTGATGCATTTAATAATGGCACTAGAGTGCCACTGGGATTGTTTACACAGCTTTCATGGCGTGGCCTCACCTTAGTATCTGATGGTGGGTTACATGTACATTTCCTGTACAATCAAGTTAATAATAACGCACATTAAGTACATTCAGAATTACGTATTTTACTATCAGCAATCAAAATATCGAAACTGACTGGTTTTACTGTTTAAACCACATTTGAAACTATTTTTAGTGAACCTTGATTTTATAGTTATCTCTCTGAGTTTTTAATCCTCCGTGTCCAATTACACACTTATAGTTAATGCATGTCAGTGACGAGCCGGCCCCTTGTTAGCCCCTCGATGTCCCTTTCGCACTCAAACTCCCTTTGTCCTGCTTTATGTGTTTTTATTCCTCTAGAAATTTATTCAACATAGCTCAACTACTCCTTTTTAAAAATAAAACATGCATGTACAAATATATAATCAAGCCATACGATGGAATTGCTTTGGCAATTTATGATGCTTTTCCTTTTGAATTTAGATTTAAACACTTAACCTGAATTGAATTTTAAAGTTCTAATTTACATACTGATTTACTAATCTATTTTTGAACTTGTATTTACAATTGTGTTTGCATTTATTTAAATAAATCTCATTGTGCTTACTTTCCTTGCTACCTAATTTAAACCTATGTTTAAATTTCAGACATTTTGAGTTGCTAGATATGCTAGGAATGACTGAGACTCTAGGGGAAAATAGGTAAATGGTTAAAGTTTCATAAAACACAAAGTGTCTTTTAAAATCATCCAGGACAATATGGGAAGCAAGTGAAACAATCCGAGTATGTTCAACGCCAGGTGTTTTTTTTTTTTTTTTTTTTTTTTTTTTTTTTTTTTTTTTTTTTTTTTTGTCAAGAAATAGTTTTCCTTATGGAAAGTTTATACTCACTTTTCTTCTGCCAGACTTTTGGCATTTTTAGGATTCTTCTGCTCTGCTTAGCATACTTAACTTTCAGAGAATATAGATTAGTTACAAAAATCCAACATTCCACTTAAAATCATTAAAGTGATTAAATCTGCAATAGGTAAATTCAGTAATGTTGCCTTCCTGGAAAATTAGCTTGTGTCCAATGGCCCTCCTTGCTTGGAGCTAGATAGGGATTCTCATTTGAGCTTATAAGGTGTAAAAAGAGTCTTTATAAGGACCATTTTCCACAATTTCTAGGAACAGATAAAAAGAAATGCCTAATTGTGATAAAATAAAGCATTTCAACTAGCCGTGCAGATTAGTTTCGTCTCGTAAGGATCACAAATATCAGCCATATAATTGACGAAAAGGACATTTCTCTTGGGTTCTCAAACTAATTGGCTGCCCGCATAAACACTGGTCTTTTGTCCCTGTGTGTGCCATCTTCCAGTGAAGAGAGAGAAATCTTTGCACACCTTGCTGTGGCCAAACCTGGCCCCTGGTTTATGCCTTAGACTCGCTGTAAGATGTGTCCGGTTTGGAGCCCAAGGGGCAAATGATCACAGGCTTCTCTCCCAGAAGACAGGGCTCAAAGACATGGCATCCCTCTGACGGCGAGAGGATCCACTTTGTGAAGCAGGGCCTCAGAGCCTAATTCAATTTGGAGAGGGAACACTTAAAATGGATAGACTTCCCACGAATGGGTTCAACCTTAGGACTTTTCTTCCCAGCCCAAAACACACTGTTTTTGGTATGTTTGTCACATTAATTCCTTAGCAATGGCAAGTCTGAGGGCGGGCCTAGGCTGCCACGTTGCCATGGTGATGACATTTGAGCTTTCTTGGAGTGGTGCTTCTGATGAGGCAGTTCTGCGATTTCCCTCCTTTCGCTTCAATACCCGGGAAGAGAAAATCCTAAAATGACTGATACACGTGTATTTATATGTGATTAAAAATTAAATATATTTCTTGTCGACTCATCTGTGGAAAAGACAGGAGAGCCAAAAGCTCAGCTACATCATCTCAGCTAAGAGTTCACCCAAAAATTGGCTGGCCCTGATGCCACAACCAGTTGGAACACGAAGCCAGTGAGTAGAAACAAACAACCCACTTCATGCTAGAGTAATCTTAAGTCAATTATTTTTGCCTCCTTCTGTCTACGCCGTATGGAGTTCCGGTGTGAGATTCAAAGTCTTCATATATTTGCCTTCATTCGTTGGCAAGCTTGTCATTAATCTCTTTGTTGAAGAGAACAGGAGTGGAAAAAGAAAGTGAGTTCAACATAATCATTGTTTGCTTAAAAATGCCATTTGTTGGTGGCCGAGCCAAATTGCGAGTATTTTCAGTCGGAAGGAAGAGAGAGAGAGAGAAAGAAATGGGTGCTGATGGAAATAGGAGTTCTTTCTTACAAAGAGAAGCCTTGCCACCTCTGTGTTTCAAAAGGGAGAGATATAACAGGGAGTCCCAGAGACTGAAAACAAAGCTCGTTTCTCCCTTCTAACCAATGCCTTTGTTTGGTGGCCTTGGTAGGATGACACATACACAAAACAACCAGTAGATGGCGCTATTTGGTCTGGTCCTAGGTTGAGAGCATCTCCTTTCATGTGTGTGCTTTTTTCTTGAGGGCAGTAAGATAAAGAGGCTTTGGCTTTTATCTCCAGCTTATTTGCCCATCATAAGGGCTCTGTAAATACCAAGTCTAGCTGTTATAAAGTGTCATCATGGGTCATTTGGATACATTTCCTACGTAGACTGAGCAGAAAGAAAAGGGAAATAAAATAATAGGCCTCCTTTAGCAGCAGACTCCTGTGATATTGCACAGCTAAGGCTTGGTATAATTTGTAAAGCTTTGAAAATGACAGAAAATCACGGGAGAAGGTGCACCCTGCTCCTTCGTGGCCCTCTCAGAAACGTGCCGTCTCCATACACTTTGCTTCATGGCTGCCCGTTGTTCATCTGCATAAACAGGACAAAACTGAGCTTTATTGTAGCCATGGCTATGAAAACTCGGCCCATATTGTGAGAAATGAGCCCTAATGAATTTCTGATGGGGGGGCAGGATGGATGAGTGAGCCCTCTGGATGTGTCCTCTACCAGGGACGCTCTGGATGGGGACGTGGCGTTGTTCCCAGGGACCTGTCCTGGCCATGTGTTCCCTGGAGAAAGGGAGGAGGAGGGTGAGGCCAGTGATCTCTAGGGATTCTTCCAGAATGAATGTTCCTGCAATACTGAATGAGCTTTGAGGAGAAGGGACAATAGCTAGCACCATTGTTCCTGCCCACAGTCACAGAGTGCTTTGTGGTTTCTTAGAGGTACCCAGGGCAATGGAGCTGCCTCATGAATGCATGTGGCTTCAGAACTAGTGACAGAGGATGACAAAGTAGTAAAAACTCTGCTCAATTAGAACATTATTTCCTGATTGCTAAAAGATAATTTTGACTGATGTTGGTGATTTTTTAAATGTTTAAGGCAAGCATTTTATTTTATTTGGATTTTTTTTGTATAAAGGGTTACTTACATTTATGTAGGCTTTAAATGGAGATTAATTTCTTGAAGTTACAAAATCAAAATATTCCTCGCACTTTGAAGTTCACCCTGCAACGCTCGTTTTTCTAGTACCATTTGCATATATTAAGAACAGACAATTTTGTTGCCGTAGTTTTGGGGCCCTGGCTGCGGAAGTGCCAACTCACAGGGCTTAGCCACCCATCCCATAATGCCAATCAAGGAGACCAGCAATGGTGAAAAATAGGAAGGGGACTTGAATCAGCTCAATGTGGCCACGCTAGGAAGACTAGATACAGGGGTTCAAGATCTCTCTTCCGGGGGCCTGGAGCTCTAGGGTCTTGTAGCAGAGGCAAATAAAGACAAAGTTTCGGAGTTTGCGTGGCTGCCAGGTAGGTGACCCAGTCAAGCCCTTCTGTAGCTTATCAACGTCTCTGGACTGATCCTGTGAAGTCCGGGGACAGCCTCAGTGCTTAGGGGACAGTTTGGCTCCCATCTCGAAATGGCAGCTCCTGCTTTGGAGAGAACACTCAAATCTCATCACGGGGTAATTGCTACCCTTCGGGAGGTGACCTCAGCATGAGGCGGTCAGCAAGACTCTGCTTTTCCCGGAGTCTCGCGTGGCTGCATGTTTGGGACAGTGACTGGAGACTGCTAGGCACGGCTCTAGGGGGTCTGGAAGTGGATGTTGTAAAAGCTGGCAACTAGGTGGGTGTCCCTGCGCATCCTGAAATTTCCTTCAGTCACTCTTATCTTGGCGTCCTCGGTCTTGAAGGCCCATACAACGGGCCGGGGAAATTTAGGGCCAGTAAACCTTGTAAGACACACATTCCTCAAGTGATTAACATGCCTACGTGCCGCGCTGAGCAGCCATCTGACTCCAAGTTTCAAAGCAACAAAGGAGTGAATGACATGAAGGCAGGGATGCCAGACTTTATTCTGCTTTTAGTTACACATTGGGCGACTTCAGGCTTGGCCTCTAAGTTCGTGTTACAATTTCACACAGGATTTTGATTAACATTGAATCAGTTTGTGTCAAACAATTCAAACTCAAGCAATTTTTCTCACAAACTTAATCAGCTAATTTTTTATACATCTTAATTACACTTGTAAGAATTCTATACTCCGTGTCAGCTTAACCTTTTGAGAAGCAATCAAACTGTACAAATAGAACTTCAACGTACAAAATCTTTTTAGAAACCTAAACAACTTTTATAGATTGAATAAATGCATTCATTTATTCAATAAATGTATATAATCTCATTACTATTTGAACTTTAAATATTTCAGCTATTCCCATTAACACTTTAAATATTTAGATTTTTACCATTAGAACTTTTAAATATTTTCATGAATTAAACATTTTAAATATCTATAGTTATTTAGACAATGACAAGGTCACCAAACAGTCAAATCCTGTTACAATTCGCAACTTAAAATTACAAGTCAAAAATCAATTTCACATTTAAAGTTAGAATCAAAAAGCTAATAAATGTAATCATTTGACAAACATTTACTAATTATACAAACAAGCTTATTTTCCAATGTGCCAAAATTCCTTAAACATTGAAAGCATTTTCAGTGACATACCCAGATTGTCCTTATGATTGCTAAGTGTGTTCCTACATGTATAAAAATGAACTAACTTTATGAAATTCATCTATTACCCCCATTGAGTCTGCATCACCAGCTAACTGAGGATGACATGATGGCTTGGGGATTCGAGGTTTGACTGAAGATGTGGGGCCTGCAGGCTGCTGCCATCTGGGGTGGGCGCCCTGGGCCACACGGCCATCCTTTTTGATGTGTCACTATATCAAAAATACTCAACTCCAAAACTATTTCTTTACCCAATTCTTTCATTTCGTTTGGGTCCAAAGAAGTCCAATTGTATTATCTTTCTACTAAAATCTTGATTCTTATCTGGCTGTAAAGAAAAGTCAAGGCTGTCTGTCTGTTGTATCCAAGTAAGTTGTGAGTCTTTGGTACGATTCCTGCATAGGGCCCCCCACATGGGCACATGTGCAGGAAACTTGGTCCTGCTTTTCCTGTAGAGAAATCTGTTCACCGCACTTGGCGATAGATCCCCCAAGCCCTCCCTCCATTGCGGGCCACCTGTCTCATGTATCCTCCAATGGAGGATTTGTGACAGCTTCTGACACATCCTCACCCACTTGGTGATGGTAGTGGCCACCTACTCCAGATATGACAGCCAAAAATGTCTCTAGCATTGTCAGATGTGCCCTGGTAGCAAAATCATCTCCTCACACATACATGTTGGGAAAGAGCCACTAGCCTGGAGTCGCCAGCAGACACTGGCACAGCGGGGGATGATGTGTAGCATGATATCCTATCGGTGTCCTATCAGGGCACAACATGCTGTCAGGCCGGCTCCTTGGCCCTCTCCCCATGGGTGGGTGATTTTTCTATTGTTACTTTGTTTTGTTTGGTACTAGAAATTAAGTCCAGGGTCTTCATACTGAATTATATCCCCAGCCCCTTTATATTTTCAGGTTTGAGACGGGGTCCCGCTAACTCGCTAAGTTACCCAGGCTGGGTTCAAATTTGCCATTGTCTTGGCTGAGCCTCTCAAAGTGCTGGGGCTAGGCCTGTGCCTCAGGACTCATATCCCCTGGCTGTTGGCCTCTATGCCTCCAATTACATTCCCAACACCTGTAGGCAGGGCGCTGCTTCTGGCATTGAGCGTGAGTTCATTTGCTTTTGTGTTTATCTTTCAGTCCGCATGGCATCGGAGAGCCTATGTCCTAGATACAAGAGTTGTGTGTCAGCTTTTAGGTTTTGCTTTTTTAACAACTGCACAATTTCTGCTTTTAAAAACGTCTGTCTGCTTTTTTGTGGTGTAAGAAAGTGAGCTTTGAAAAGCACTGATGTTTCTACACATGCTTGTTGTCCAAACTAGGACTCCGGTTTCACACAGATCTCCTGACTCTGTCTTCCTTTACATTAATAGTGATGAACTGGAATTTTTTAAAAGCCCATAATGGCAACATTTTGGGCTATAAAGGTTTGAAATGAAAAATAATGAAATTGTTGGCAGTAAAAGAAAATAGAGTCTTAAAAACTGAGTGGACAGTTTCAGAGATGAAAGGGACTCTGACATTCGGTCACTCACATGCTCCACATAAATTATTTCTTCTTGAAGACAGAAGGAGTCGGCCTCTTACCACACAAGAGGGATCTACCAGGCAGTCCAGCTTCATGTTGAAACACTGTCCTCTGAAAATAAGGACAGATTAAATTACGTGATCAAATCTATGGCTCAGTGTTAGATTGCTGAAATTCATCTTGGTAAATGAAATAGGTTTAATGATGAAAACCTGGGGAAAAAATCATCCAGAGTCTCTTGGCTCTGCAGCAGAGTTAAGGCTATCTTGGAAGTCTTTCCAAACCATTGGTCAACAACTGCACACCAAACCAAACTTGCACAGGAACATCTCCTTAGCGTATCCAGGCAGCTGGGGAAGGGTGAGCCTGGCGAGGGTGTGTGCCCTGCCCTAAGTTGTTTTCACAGGCTGAGTGTGTTCTTTAGCTAGTAATCACAGGGTGGAACCACAGAGACTACTGAGTTTGCTTGAGAGCCCGTTAACATGATGAGGGCTAAATAAAAACGCTGCTGGTTGACGCTTATGTGATGAGGTTCAGAAGCTAATGAGAGGTTTCCTTTAGACCACTGGGGCAAATATGTGTTTCCACTGATACTTCTATGAGTTATTGCTTGGAAAGTAACAAGTATGCTGTATAATATGGTCACCATCAAAATGGGCAGCGTAAGGGCTAGAGGAATAGGCAGTGGTCAGAGCGCTTGACTAAAAAGTGCAAGATTCTGAGTTCACTTCCCAAGCACTACATAAGCTGGACCTGGGGGCAAATGCCTGTAATCCTAGCACTCAGGAGGCTGAGGCAGGAGGATCGCTGTGAGTTTAAGGTCACCCTGGGCTCCACAGTAAATTCAGGACTGGCCTGGACTACAGAGCAAGACACTATCTCAAAAAAATACACACACACACACACACACACACCCCACTCACACTCTGTAACCAACCTTGCAAACAGATCCAAATACTACTGCACTGGTGCCACATGGACCCAATGTTGATACACTTAGACATGATAGCATGAATACCTTAAACAGAATAATCAGAAATTAAATTGAGCCACCCTGCCAAGAAGAATTTGTGTTGAGAAATTCCATCCTGAAAATGTCGGGAAATGTTGGGTCATGAGAGTAGTGCAGTAAGTGAAACCTGACTTTAACAGTTGTCCTATACAGAACTTAAAAATGGAGGATTCATTTTAAAGATAAGCCCCAAAATATTTGCATACGATGTAAGTATAGTATTAAAGAAGATTTAATGTGGCTGAGATTACGCTAATATCATCTTAAATTTTGTCATATAGTTTAGTTTTATACCAGCTGCCCATAAACTATAACCCACCTATTTCTGTACACAAAGTGTTACTGGAACACAGCCGTGTGAATCTGTGACACACACATTGCGTGCAACACACATAACGCCTGTGACCGCTTCTGTACCACAACAGCAGAATTTCATAATTGTGAAAGAGACCTTATGGCCGGTAAATCAGAAAGTGTATCCTGCCGGCCCTTTGCAGCAAACGTTTGCCCGCTTCTGGCCAGAATCGCTTGGCGATCTTTTCCCAACTAAGATCATGTTTCTCACATCTAGTGCGTATTCGAGGGAGTTTGTGGAGCACGTAGGAAAGAGGAGAACATTCGCTACTTAAGGAAGACATTTAGTGATCCTCTGTGCTTGATTTTCTTTCAGAAGAGTGTTACATTTGAAAATTTGTCCATAGCATAAAACGTATGTCCAAAGTAATATAAATAGCTCAGGAGGACATACCATTTTTGGTAAGTCATTCCTTTTGAGCCCTGAGTAAAAAGAATGACAGACTTTATACTTGAATTTTTCAAAAGACTTGAGGCAAGGAAAAGAGAAGAGGTCTGTAAGTGAAACCAGAAGAAAATGAGCAAGAAATTAGAAGAAGGAAAAAAAATAGAATACAAGTAATGACTCAAGTATAAATAACTTTCTCTTGCATATTTTCCTGAGTAAAAATAATAGCTAACATTTATTGTTCTGCCACATGCTGGGTAGGCTGCATACTTTATGCACTGACTCTTCCTCTTCAAGCTAATTCTAATTCTTATTTTATATGTGCAGTAATTGAGACACTAAAAAATGAAAAAACCTTTCCTCCTTATGAATGTAAAATTACTTGATTCTTAATTTTGAACCAATTTGTTTTTACTAAAATTCTCCGAAGATTATATTAAGTAATACAAACTTACTATTATTGCAAACTTATTTCTTTGAGACAGGGACTTGCTCTGTAGCCCATGCTGGTCCTAAACTCACTTTGGAGCCCGGGCTGGCCTTGTACTTATGACAATCCTCTTGAATCAGCCTCCCAAGTGGTAGGATTACAGGCGTGTGCCACCACACCTGGTTTTTATGTGGTGCTGGAGAGCAACTCGGGGTCTTGTGCTTCAGTGTTGTAAAATTAAAACTGAGCTAATCAAAAGGACCCCTACTTAGCAATGTTATAAACCAAACCTGCACGGTAATGACTAAATGATGTATCAGTTAGCTAATACCGCATAAGAAATCGTCAGCACACATACTGGCTTAGAACAACTATCCTCTCTTGTGTCTCCCATGTCTGCCAGTCACGTAGGAGTTGGCAAATCTAGGCCTGGTTCAGGAAGGGTTTTGCTCTAATTGCCTGAGACCTTCCTCTAGACACCAGCAGGTAAGCCCTGGCAGGTCATACTTCTGGAAAGAGCAGAGGTAAAGAAACAAGTGGAGACACACAAGATATTTTAGAGCCTTTGTTTTGTCACTTGTGTTCCATTCTATGGGTCTGGACAAGTTGTGTGAAAGAATCAAGGGACAAAGAGGTGTTTGCTGCCCGCAGTGTATTGTTGCGAAGGCATGGAGGGCTGAGCACTTGAGCAAAGCACTCATGGACAGTAAAAATACCTCATTCTGAGGGCTGCAAGCTTAGATTTTCGGAAAGCGAGGCCCAGAAGTATGTGGATTTTCCATTGAAATGACCCTATAATGAAAAAAGCAGCCAATTGTTATCCACAAAAATTCGTGAGAGCAACGTGTGATGTCCACATGGAAGATCCTGGCAGACTACCTCACAGAGTTCCTTGATTCCTGTTCCTGTTTTATACTAACTCTGCCCCGACGGTAGCCAGCACTCTTGTGTGCTGTTGGCGCCTGGCTGAGTACATCGTGATCGATTAAACACAAAACGTTGCTAAGAATTCAGGAAAGCGGAATCATCTTCATCTACGGAGCATCAGTAATGCGCATGGGAAGGAGAGGTGTGCGTGTGGAAAAGGAAGGGATGGAATGCAAGATCCACATAACTGCACTCTTGTAACAATTCACTTCCAAGTGTTAGTCTCCACTTTGGTAAAAGGAATCGTTTGCCTGCTGTCTGTTTTTCTGGGTAAGAGATAATGGTTAAGGTGAGCTGTGTGATAAGATAATAACTTCCTGCCGTTCTCAGGCACTTATACAGTCGTTAATAGAGAATAAATGAGATGGCGAAGCTGAGACAATTCTCTTCAAGGCAGGAGGTATTGATTAGAGCAAATATTCCGTAGATTCTGCTCGTGCTGGAAGAGCAAGCCCAATGATTAACAGACACTTAGAGTGATGCCAGTAGTTTTCACAGAACAGCACGGCGTTCCGGTCTTTGTTTCGACAAGACAAACACAACTCCGTATGAACACTCCCCTTCCCAGATAATGCAGCTGCAGAAGCACATATTTATGAGTTGTTTGTGGAGACGGTATAAAAAGGAAATGTGCAGTTTTCATTTCTTTGCTATCCAAGGCATACCGAGAACAGAACGTCACTTCATGGTACAAGAATTGGGAATGTAAGTGATACTACGTTCTTTCTTTATTGTTCGGGAGGGGGGACTCGACAAACCAGTAGGAAAATGAAGGGGGAAGAGTGATTACCACTGTGGAAAGAGTGCAAACGCAGATTGATCAAAGCCAGGGGGTGCCACTTTTACCTCTTTCTGAAGAAAAGCTCTCACCTGCCCTTCCCTTGTCCAAGATGTTGCCACACACTGAGCATTGATGCGCCGGAGGTATGGCTGATGGCTGACTTGCTGCGATGTGTTCAACTCCAAAATCAGATTGGTTGAGAAAAGTGCTTCCCAGGATGGATGAGGATTTCATCGACGAAGCTGGGTGTCCCTCAAAGGGGAGGCAGACACGTGAGAGAGCACATCAGGAGGAGCTGGTGTCCCCGGGACTCAGCCGACAACTCCAACTCAGATTTTTATCTGCTGTCTTTTGGTCTAATACGTGAAGCAACTGAATCTACTTGCTTAAGATGAGTTTTATGTCTGTCTTGTGGCTGGCAATCCACACAAACATGTCTCAAAGTAGAGAACACCAGTGCTGGGTTGTCCATGAAAAGATTCTCTGGGAATGGGGACTTGTACATATGACCTGGGCGCAGAGGCTTGTGTGTGGAGCAGACAGCACAGTGAATTCCACGCCAAAGGTGGCTAAGGGACAAAACAGGGCAGACGGGAGTGGTGGGAAGACAGAGGTAGAGCTCTCCCTGGAGAAAAGAAAGGAGACGCGTACTCCAGGAGAACAGGGAAGCATTTGGAGGGAGACAGAGGAAAGGGAAGGGGGGGAGTGAAGTTAGCTCACCAAAATGTTCCCTGTCTCAACATCACTTTGAAAAGCACATTTGATCCTGTTTCCAGCCCCTTGCTAAGGCAGGAGAAAGTTCTGAAAATAACTGGGCACTTGCCCCGCAATCTCAAGACACGCCAGCAAGTTGAGCCTCTGTCCCGAATCACCAGCATTACCTCCATCTTCTTGAAATAGGAGACTCTTGGGCAACGTGGAGCTCCAATGCTGGCCTAGCAGTGACTGTCTCCAGAGGTTCGTACTATGGGAATATCTTATACCAGAACAGTTGCATCTTTGCAGCCAGATTTTCATAGGTGCAGAACTAGAAGAATGCATCGGTGTGTTGTCAGTACCCCTCAAAAAAAGACTATTTTCTATCTGGGAACTCCTAAAAGAGAAAGGAATATTTTATAGGATAAAAAGGACCAAACCAGGAAACACTACCTTGCAGTAACATCTGTAATCATTTGCCTGTCGGTGCAAAATTAATTAATTGTGTACAGATTTTAAATATTTCACCTCATCTACTTCTATAAAGATGGACTTTGTGATAGGCATTCTTGGGGTTTCTACAGCTTTTCTTAAAGCTTCTGAACAAGATGTTAACCCTATGTTGATTACACTTGGAAGAGAGTGACACAAGAAAAAATACTATTTAAAGATTGTTTTCCAGAAGATATGGAACTATCTGGAAGCCTGACAAATCTCTTTGTCAATAGTCTACAGATTCAGACGAGGATGTGGAGTTAAAAATAAGCCCATTGAGAACTAAGAAGCTTTGTATCTTATCTTGAGAGATAAAGAGGTCCTTAGTGCAAAATATACAGTACAACATGAGACCAATTGATGTCCACTACTAGGGTTTAAAAGCCACCAAGGTTAATTAATAAAATTTTGAGTGACCCACTGTATTTAAATCTTCTTTCCTTCTCGTACACTTTAGGTGAGTCAACACAGAAACTCTCTTTTATAAATAACTCCATTGTTCAGAATAGTACACTTAAGCAAAATACTAATTTCCTCATGCATGTAGGTTTCCTTTGCCTGCTAAAAAGTATCTAACTTAAACTATATAGCACTTTTCTTGAAAATCAGGAATTCTGGGGGCTGGAGGTACAACTCGGGAGTTAAAGCATGTCTAGCACTTACAAGTTCCTGGGTTCCATCTTCCAGCTTCACATGGCTGGCCCTGGTGGAGCACTGGTATGATCCCAGCCCTCTGGAGGCTGAAGCAGGAGAATTGCTGAGTTCAAAGCCATCCTGGGACCATCCTGGTGTCTAGTTTAGGACCAACCTGGACTAGAGAGTGAGACCCTACCTCAAATAAAAAGACTTCTGACATATAGTTTCAGTAATAAGAAAGTTCTTCCCTAATGACAGTTTCAAAAATAGTTGTTTTATCCGAAAATGACAAAAATCCCCCTACTTTTTGGAACTGGGTATATAAATCTCAACAGTTGAAACGATTATTCGTTGTAGATTTTATTTCGGAGATGACTTTTTGAAAGCTGTTCCATCCCACTGATCTCACAGCGGAGATAATTTAAACCACCTTTGGAAAAAGTTTTTCTGATAGATGCCTTTCTGTATTGTCCTGATGGCAGTGGCAGAAGCCTCACACTTTGCCACCACTTAGATCTGCAGGTGACCGAGGCACACATCCGCTATTCAGTCCAATAACAGAGCATCATTTTCATCCATCAGCTCAGTAACCTAGTTTTGACCCACCTCAATTGTGCATATGCGGTGCACTAAATCCAGGGGTGATCTATCCCCAAAAAGCAGCAGTGTCACCTGGAGACTCATTAGAAATGCAAGTTCTCAGACTCCACCTGGACTTTCTGAGTCTGGGACTCTGTGGGTTAGGCCAGCACTGTGTGTGGTTTTGTGGTGCTGGGGATTGAACTCGGGACTTTTGCACTGAACTACATCTTCAGCCCATTTTTTTATTACTGATTTCAAAACAGGGTCTCACTAAGTTGCCAGGCTAGGCTTGAACTCATGGTCTTCCTGCCTCAGCCTCCCAGAGTGCTGGGACGACAGGCCAACAATCCATTTTCACAAGCCCACTAGCTGCTGCGTGTGTGTACTCGGGTTTGAGGACTGCCGCTGGGATGTTGGTGTGCCCCCATGGGCAGTAACAATGGTAATGAGAGGGGGACGCCAGGTGCTCCTGGTTTTTGCAGCATTTAGAGGGGTTTTGTGGAAGGAACGGGTTTTCCCCCATTTTATTGATATGTATTGCACTAATACATAATGTGTAATTGATCTTTAGTATTTTGTGCATATATATTGTGGGAAAATTACAAATCCTTCCCATCTCCCTTTCAACCCTCTCACCCCGGCTCCCCCCCACCCAATTCCCATTAGCTAAAATGTGGAAGACACCAAAATACCCATCAACAGACCAATGGACACATGAATCGTGGTATTGATACACAATGGAATACTGCTCGTCTATAAAGACAGATAGGTTGGAGGATTTTGTAGGTACATGGAGGCAACTTGAGACCATCATGTTCAGTGAAATGAGTTAGAAAAAGAAGGTTAAATATCGAATGGTCTCCCTAATATGGGAAACCAAGATCACAATTATTTCATAGGACTAATAACGGGCGTGCTTTTTATAGGGGGTGACAGCACCATTAATTTCTAAGGAAAACACAGGCAGGCTGACCGTGCACTCTGAGGCCCATGTCTACCAACTGCCAGCAGCCTTTACAAGAGACTCTGTGCGCTTGTCATTGTGACTTTATCTAAAAATCCCTATCTGCCACCTGAGCCTTCAGCCCTGAGCAGGAAGGCTGGACTTCACATGTGATGAATTCCTCTTCTATGCAAAACATGTGCTTTCTTCCCAGAGGGGACTGGATGGTCACAGCAGTTTGCTGGATTGTTTTGTGCGTTCTTCCCTTCTTGGTGTGTTTGTATGTGTGTACATCCCCCTCTCTGATGTACCCATGAATGACTGCATATCGCAGCCTTGACTCAGGCTTCTGTGTGTGTGACTTCACATGGTAGGAATGTTCGTGATCTCAAGCCTGTGACATGGAGGAGCTGGACTAGGGACGCCCAAAGGCCCCCTCACTGCCTGCAAACTGAGTCTGCGCACCCTACACGGGTCTCCTTGTCTTCCTTCATTCACTATATAATTTAGCATATTAATTACAAAAAATCAGTTTTATTACTCGATTCCAAGTGGTCTCCCTAGCGTTAAAAACTCCTTATGAAATTGCTCTGTTTTTCCAATCATGCGATACTTTGATTTTTAAATCCACTGCTTGCTTGTATATGATTACATTATACTGGTCATCAAATAATTTGAGAAACTACCTTGAACACACATACATAAATAAATAGCACAGACTTCTTCCATCTCCTTCCATACGAGCTTAACATGTATGTATGGACTATGGAAACCTCCTACATTGTAATTAGCTTTTGGCTCCGTGCCCTTGATTTTGTTTTTCTATACGCGGCTGTACGTGTGCATAGGTACATACTGATAAACGTAACTATGTCCTTGGCATGTTATTTATTGCACTTTGTAAGGTGATATCATGTCACCAGGAAGATGAGTGACAGAGTCACATCACTAAGTCAAGTCCTATTCGTTAGATGTGTTTTTATAGATGTACCTGCTTTTCCTGCTTCCTCGTAAGTTTTAAGGATCATAAAAATAAGCATGTCTCCTTGCCACCAGCTGTCCCACCTCAATGCTGTCCTTAAATTTCTTCATTTCAGTGAGTGAGCTATCTCTGACATTCGGAAATTTCTGGAACTCTTTCGTAGTTGAAAACACTTACATAAATAAATACCAAGCTATGGGTCATCTGCCCCTGATTCTCCGAGGGCTTCAAGGAGGTGTGTCCCCAACCCACTCCCAGGCGTCCATGGGTAAATTGTCGGCATTCTTCCCACTCCCCACCCCCAGGAGTCTGGCGTGCTCCACATTTATTAGTTCATCTGGAATTCCACAGCTGCCACCTGAGCTTTTATGCTGTCGATAAGGACCTCTGGCTTGGGGTTGGTGGGATTCTGTTTTAGCCATGCCGTGGTCTGCCTTTTAACAAATGTCTTCGCCACGAAACAAGGGTCAGTCTGGTTTTTCTCTCATGTTCCATGTGAGGTAGCAGAAAGCTGCCTTCGCCACATGAAAGCTTCATCAGACATTTACTTTGCTGGTTTTTAAAATTCGTTTTCTACTCTTCAGTGTCAGGGTAGTCTCTCTCCCACTATCACCTCGGGAGCGTTAAGAAGAAATCTGTAATGTGAACAACAAAAATGTTGCAGTGTTCTATTTTTTTTTTCTACTTACCGTTTGGGGAGGAAAGTAGATTTTTGTTATCTCCAATTTGCTCTGTGAATCCCTTTTATTACTCTGCAGCCTAAACAGGGACATACTTGAACCGACATTGCTTTCCACTTCTTTTTCCAGAGGATTTCTGTTTAAATCATCAAGCTACAAACAAACCTCAGCTGCAGTCTACCTTCTCTAACTAGGTAACTAAGATTCCCATTAGCGTTTTCCTACTCCTTTACTGTATAATTGTTGCTTCAGGGTGGTTTTTCCAACTTTTCCTCTAAGAGCTCTAACATGGTGCCTCTGCAATGAGCAACCACTCAGTAAAAATCACATGTCTTAACACCAAACTTACAGCATAATACAAAAACACCTTCGCGCATCTGGTGCCAACAGTTTTGAATTTGGCTTGTTGGAAAAATAATACAAATAGGAGCTACCTTTAAGGTATTCACAAGTGAAGAGGTACAGTGATGTGACCTTTGTAGGTGACGTGTTCCTAGACTAATGGCAGAGATTGCAGGGCAATAGAAAGTGCCCTGTGGTCCCTCCAGGGATAAAGGCACAGCAAAGCGGGGGGGGGGGGGGGAGTTTTTATTGCTCTCTGTTTCCTCTGTTTGAGAATTACTACTTTTTAAAGATAATATTCCATGTCAAGGAGCTATGTGAGATAGAAATGAAAAAGAAAAAAGTCTTCATTGCTTCAGGAGTCTTTGTTGAGGTTGTTAATGAAAGCAACTTTTTTTCTCCTAAAACATATTACGAAGTTTATCTTTTTAGTGAAAAAAGATGACATTTGAACCCACTGCTCCTGAAGACATTGTGTGCATTTTATCTCTGGTGGTGGCTCACGTAACAGCAGGCTAGCAAAAGATGGCAGAATTCTCTTGTCCCCTTCTAATGAGACAATTTGATGTGAATAGACACCAGAGAGCACACCTGATTTAAAAAAAAAAAAGTCTACGGCTCAACAATATCTCTCCTTAGGAATCCAGTACTCAGGCAAGTATTTAATTTGCCCTTGTAATATAAAAAGAAAAAATCAGTCACTATCTTTACACTGTTTTGTCAACTTAAATATGTCTTTCAAACATCCTCCATATATTTATTCACATTAAGCTACGGTTTTACCATTTGAACAGCTTTTGGGGAGATTTGCAACAGATCTGGGAAGGATTTGAATTTCTTACTTGGATCTCTGACAACTCTTACTCAATATGCTTAAGAGCATATTGCCCGGGATACATGGCTTTGTTGCCTAAAACTTCCAAGTCTGCCTAGTCAGAATTGCTTAAACTATTTTTCTTACTCCTTTTATAATTATAGTTCTTAGAGGATATTAGTGAAAATTTTTCACCGTTGTTTTTCACATCCAGTATGCCACGTACCACCAGTCCTAGCCATATTTGTGAGTATCCCTTAGACATAATATGAAAATATTTTACAGCTTCTTTGAATTTCTCCCAAAATTCATTTTCAAACTCCAAGAAGACTAAAATATTGCAGACTTAGAAGTTTTTTTTTTTAAGAACAGTGTTATCTTTTCCCAGAATTATATTTTTATCGTGTGAGAGTTTAAGTACATTTTATTTAAAGTTTTCTTTTTAAGTGTGCCCTGGATGTATCTACTGAGCAGTCCATGAAAACAGTCACCTTATTTATAAATTCAATTCTCTTTCCATTCATATGAGAAACTCTATCCTTCCTCAGGGCATATATTTAATAACCATTAATGAATTCTGAAATTATATATGAGCATTGAGACCCAAATTTGCTACTCATTTTTTTTCCAGTGGAAATTTCATAAGGGTTTTGGCATGGGAACATAGCAGGCATTTAAGGCAGATGGAATAATATGGTTGGCCACAAGAGCTTCGAAGGAATCATAACAGTTTATAATCAATAATTTGCTTACTAGGGAAGACAGTCCTTTCAGCCAAACCAACGCATAGCATCCTCTCCACCCTCTCAGCTACACAGCCGACTCTGGCCACCGTTCCACAATCCTGTGACTTCCACGGATTTCCACATGGAAGCGGGAGGATCAGCTCCCAATTGTTTAGTCTTTTCAGATTTCCGTTTTCCCACATTCCTCTTCCCACAACATGCCCTAAGTCTCATTTCCCACTGATATCACAGAAACCGTTGGAGCAAACAGGAGCAATGGACTCAACAGGCCCCTCGACCAGTGCCTGTACTTAGAGATCAGCAAGGGCCTTTCCCCTGATTCCAGACCAGAGACTGATCGATGTGACGTAGGTAGGGATAAAGCCTTTGAAAGTTCAGAGGTGCTGTGATTGGACATGTTAGAGGGGAGTCCTTTTGGGATTTTCTTTTGAAAAGAAGGAGGAGAAAGCTGTAGTGGAGTCGAGACTGAGAGGTGAGTTTGGCAGAAGATAGGCAAGATAACCTGAACTCACCTAATGAGCTGTGCTACAGAACATCTCACTCCAGTACCAGTTTCCCTACAATGGTTAGTGAGATCTGGATACACAGGAGGCCAAGGAAGAAAGTGTGTAGCAATTGGCCTCCACGGGCTGTCTCAGAGAGCTAGCTGAAGAAGCTATGTAGGGAGCAGCCTGGCAATATTACCTACTTCATCAGCAATCCCCAAACTTTTCCAGCACCAGAGACTGGTGTCGTGGAAGACAAATTTTCTACAGATAGAGGCCTGGGTTGTAACATCACCACCTGAGCTTCGCCTCATATCATGAGCCATTAGGTTCTCGAAAGAAGTGTGCAGCCCAGACTTCTTGCACGCACAGTTCACAGTCGGGTTCGTGCTCCTGTACGAATTGAGTGTCGCCGCTGATTTGATGGGAGCCAGAACATAGGCAGCAGTGTGAGTGGTACGGAGTGATCGTAAGGGAAACACGAAGCTGTGCACATTGCCCTGCCGCTTACCTCGTGCTGTGTGGCCTAATTCTTAACCTGTACCAACCTGTGGCCTGAGGGTAGGGGACCTCTGTACCACTTAGTTCGCCCTTCCTTTTCTCATTTAATCCTCTCACTTGCTTCTTCTCATAGTTCTGTGGCACAGGTACTACGATTATTCCATTTTCTGACGTCAGAATGGGGCACATGAACTATAGGTCGCTTGCCCAAGGTCTCATAACTTATAAGAAACCGGAAGGATTTCAAGTAGGCAGAATCCACTTATGGCCCCTGCGTGTACTTCTTATGCTGATTGGTGAATCAGAGAGCCTTGCGAGGGTAGTCACCAGCTTGGACTCAAACGGATAGACGCTACGGAGAGCTGAGTGTTTCTTCTGTAGCCTCATGATGAGCCAAGGAGAGCAAACACTGACAGTCGTTCACCACGGGGTTTGACGTTTTCTTTTTCAGATAATTAAGGCCTTGTTTCAAGTAAATTGTCTGATACAATGTCCAGCATTGGTATTCTATAATTTTCTGATATGGTCACAACCTCACAATCAAGCATGCCAGTTATAGCACACATGGTGTTGACCACGTCCGTCCCATATTCTTAATCATTGGTCTTTCCCCTCAACAAAGATGTGTTCATGAATTTGTCTCTAAGTAAATGCTCACAAGTCATCAGCTATCTTGGGGTAGGGTAACTTCCAACGTAGGACCACAACTTCGTGTGTCCTTGTTCAACAAGTCTGAAGATGGCCTTGGATTTGAGAAGGTTATCAGGCTACTTAGCACCTGGATCCTGACATTGATGACCTGGAAGCTCTAGCAATAGCTAAGAACTAGCAGTAATTTCTTTCCTCCTTTGGATTCTACTTACCCAGTTTCACAAAAGTTAGAACATGTCTTATTACTCAGGAGGCTGAAGACTACCTAGGCAACTTAGCTACGTAGCAAAACCCCACCTCAAAATCAAAAACAAAAATGGGCTGTGGGGGCTGGGAGAATGGATCAGTGGTTAAAATGCTTGCTTAGCAACTGCTAAGTACCTGAGTTCGATTCTTCAGCACCACATAAGCCAGGTGTGGTGGTGCACACCTGTGATTCCAGCGCTTGGGAGGCTGAGACAGGAGGATTACTGTGAATCCAAGGTCATCTGGGCTACACAGTGAATTCAGGACCAGCCTGGGCTACAGAGTGATACCCTACCTCAAGGAAAAAAAAAAAAAAAAAAGTCTGTGGAGATAGCTTCGTGTGAAGGCCCTGAACTCAGTCCCCAGTACCACAAAACAAATAGCTAGTTTATCCCCAGTCATTCTTGGTTTATATTGGTTTGGCCATCTCTTCTCCTGCAAGCACTGTTTGTCTTTTTTCAATGTCGATACAAATCATATGCATACGTTAAAATGCAGACTCTGACTCAGAATTCCCGAGGCAAGGCTTGAGATTCTAGGCCCTGCCAAGCCGCTGGCCCACAGTGTGCATTTGTAGAAGCAAGGTCCTGTTTTCTCCTCAGGCTCACTCGTTCTTACTAACAATAATGTCTTTGATCAAATCTTTTGTGCATGCCTTTGTCTGTAGTTTATCGTGTGTCTTTGCATGTTGCTAAACAGCAGCGTAAAGCTTCTCAGATGGAAAATTCAAAGAAGGCTGGAAGAGAGAATGGAGAGAGGAGTCTATTAACAGAGGCATTTCTGGTAATGAAGATATGCAAAACACTCCACATTAAATAATGTAACTATGCACAAGAATGGCCTTAAGCCTTCCAGAATAATCTTTGCTGAAGAAATGGGAACTATGCATCATCTCAGAGATGATGGCAGTGGAGCTGTAGAAAGGAAGGGCCCTGGCAGTAGCAGTAGCCAAGGTTATCCTGCCTTGTTACGGCACCCGGGTGTGTGCCCACCCCCGTCTTGCTAACATATTGTCACAGGTTTCTCAAACATAGATGTAATTAATGCAGCTGTAGGTACTAGAGGGCGGAGTCCTGTGCACATTGTGGATGAGGCCATTCTTCTTTAGGATGGCATTATGTATGTGACCACCAACATGTATATTGCTAACCCCAACATTGGCTTTACGTCTCCCTGGATCCTACTTTATTTTTGCTCAATCACTTTACTATAATGGTTATAGTTCCCTCTAGCTTTCAGGGACAGGTTAATTCATTCCAATAAAACATTCAGGTGATGAGTATCCGACATCATAGTAAATTCATCTAAAGAGAAAATTTGGTCTCAATGTAAGGTCATCCATAACCTATAACTACACACTTATTCATAGCTAAGCCCATTTTCAGAGTTGTTCGGGAGGATGTTTAAATCTTTCACGCTTGCGATATCAACTCTCAGTATCTCAACTCGCTTGCCGTTTGATTTTAGTTTCTACGAAGTGCACCTAATAAATCAAAGGGGAGCTTTCACATTTGATTGTCTTCTCTCCCATGAGAAACTGCCATAAATTGAACCTGAACCTGAGACAGTGAAGCTCTGGCTCTGTTGCTGCTGGCCTGCGTCTGACCATCGTGACAGCCTACTCAGTGGGCCTGTGCCATAGAACAATAGGGCTGCTTAAAGAGAGGCCCTGTGAATAGCATATGACAGAAAAAGAGGGCCCATCTGGGTGGGAGAAGTCAGAGCCAGTTGTCAATGGAAATACGTTAGTCCCCGGACACCAAGACTTTATAAGCTCCTGATGATCTGGGCCACTGAAATCTCATGAACCATTATCATATCTAACTCACCTGATGGATCCCAGAAGCTTAGAAATCGACACATCTAAATCTGTTTCCACTGCAAGATCAAGCTTACTATTCACAGTTTGTGATTTTAAAGAAGCATAGATATTATGTAAGGAATTCTTAAGTAGAAATAGATCTTAAATATAAAAAAGAGAATTGGACTTGGAAGAAGGAATGCATAATGGGCACATTCCAAATGCATACAACAGAGAAGTTAATGAGATAGAACAGCTTGTAGAGATGAGGCAAAGAGAAAATGTTTAAAAATACGTAACACAAATTATCATTTATTGGATAAAAAGTAAATTATACCTGCAATAAATCAATAGGACAAGACAAAATGCATTTGACATTTTAAAAAAGACCTAAAAAGTTCCAGAGGCTGTCTGAAATTGTCACCCAGATAAGCTTCCAAAGAAATTATAGCACATGAATGAACAATCAAAATGGATTTAAAAAAATCGCCTTCCATCATTTGATTTTCTTCTTCCCCATATCCCTTTCCTGGATCAAGAAAATGTACACATCAATTAAATGAGGACATGAGGCTGTGACCTTTGAAGAATTGCTGTCCCTTGAAAGTCACACATGTCTAAATTAATAACAGGCTGTGAATGTTTTGGAATCTTCTGACTCATGAGCTTCTGAAGAACTCATATCCAAGCTGCCATTTTATTAACTCTCAGAATCATGTTAATTATCATCAATTCTGTAGTAGTTAGCTTTCTCATCGCTGGGATAAAATATCTGATAGCCACCACTTAGAGAAGGAACATTATTTTTGGCTCATGATTTCAGAGGACTTAGTCAGTGGTCACCTGGCTCTGAGGCAGAAATGGCATGGCGGAAGGATTCGGCGGAGGAAAGTCCCCCAACCCATGGAAGCCAGAAAGCAGAGTGAAAAAGGAGAAGCAGGAATGAAATGTGTGCCAAATCCCACCCAATTTCCTGACTAGTAGAAAACAACCGAAGGGACCCTTCACCCTGGGGGCCTAGAGCGCCTGCGCAGTGTGAGAAGGGTACCAGGTTGTCCTTGCCCTTTCTTGATCTTCTTTCATTTGTCCTGGGAACCCAGCCTATCTTTTCATTTTCCGCACAGCAGTGGCCCCTGCTGGGCCGGAAGGCAGAGCTATCAAGGCCAATGTTACCACAGTTCGCCCCACCCGCCCCCGCCTAGCCAGGAGTAAGTGGCAGCCTGTGTTCTCTTGCATGTTTCTTAGCAACCACCATGCGCCGTGGCCTCTCCTTTCATTTGCCTCTTCCTTCTCCAACCTAGGGGGCAGATTTACAAAGAAATGAACCCCCGCCTTCTCAGATTTCCAAGCCATGGAAACCAGAAAATTGACAATGATTGCATTTTCGGTCTCTCCAAATGATGACCAATTTCAGGGGCTGGGTTAGGAGGGGTGGTTAGCAGGCTCTTTATTTTTGCACGTATTGGCAAAGGCCTGGTAAAATGCATGTGATTTATAGCAAGTGTCAACTGATCTTTGGGGAAATTGACTTCAAGTAAGATTCTTCATAAGATCAGACATGCCTACTTGCTGAAGTGCTAGACATGCATTTAAGCCTAAACATTTAAAAACATGAAGACTGTTTTCTTCCAAGTGTCTCCCAGGACCAGCCCATCCCTCTGGCCCCTTCCTTTTCATATGGTATGCACACAGTACAACTCTGTTTGGAAGGAAGTTTCCCGGGACGGATGCTTCATTTCTCACAGCCAGCCAACTGCTTGTTTTTTCTCCATGTACATGTGAATAAATAACTCCGCACCCCTCGCCCTAAACGGGATCCTTGGAACGTGGAACAAAGGCCAGAATTCCTTCTCCCACAAAGCTTGGGGTCTTGGCTTTCATTTATATTAATCTGGTTTTGTTTGTTTGCTTTGAGTTTGCATTTTTAATGCTGCTGTTTCATATTTATCTTTGGCTTATGTGTTTCACTCCCATCCCCACCACACTGCAGCAATTCAACCACCCTCTGTTTACAGGGACAGCCATGGAGATGGCTCATCTCTGCATACATTTGGGAAGCTGCAAAATAGTTTATCACATGGTGTTCCCAGCCCAGATCTCACAAACGGTCAACCAGCCCAAGAATCAACCTCTGTAACGCATCATGTTCCTTCTAAGCCACAGTGGTATTCTTCTGTCTAGACACAGTCTGTTTTCTAGAACAGATGACTGTAATTGAATATGTCAGTTTGCAGGGAAGACTAGCTCCTAATAAGCTTTTAATTCCAAGTAACAAAATTTAGTGAAAAGCAAAGATGTTATATTGTTTAAAGAAAGACTTTTGGACTGAATGTTTCGACTTGGCTCTAATAAACTGTTGTGTAATCTTTTCCCTGAACATAACCTGAAAAGGCCAGAAAAGTCAAGCTCTCCTTTGGTTTGAATGCCTCCAATAGGCTTATCTGTAGACCAAATAGTCAAGCATACTGGATTTTAGTTCATTTGCTAGATGGGAATTAACACATTACTCATGGAGACTGTCCAAATCAACCAATATTTCCAATGACTAGAGATTTGAAATGCAATTAGGCCACTGATACTAATTTGGGGACCCAAAAAGCCCATGGACTTGTGAAGAAAATGGGTTTAATTTTTCTGCTGAGAATAAATTGCAATTAGTCTAAGAAATCAAAGAGTCAAGTATAAAGTAGCCTTCTGGATATTTAAACCATATGTAATTATTTTTACCATCAAAAGTATCTTTAACACATTAACAAAGAAAAAGTATAACAACATTTTATAGAAAGTCTGGTCTGTATCCACCCCCCACACTCACTTTTTTACTGTTTGAGAAAACTTGATGTTGCTTAATAGCTTGGTAGAAGGACTACAACTTACCTTATGACGTAAATACATAAGGTCTTTGTCAGCTCAATGATATGAATATGTAGAAAAGGGATTTTCAAAAATGCAATATATTCTCATTAAGAATCGTTCTGTTAGTCCTTTTCTCCTGAAACTACCTTATTTCTGTCTTGCCGTTTTCTAGCCACCATCTTGAATGTAGTGTAAATCCATTAGTTCAGCATAAATCTTCAATGCCTGTTAAAAGGGAGGTTAAGCACAGTCATCTGATGTCAGCTGTCGCCAGTTTCCTTGTTGGTGTTTCAGACTCTCACATGGGATCGGAAATGAGTTAAAGGGTATAAGGAGGAATGAACCACAGAAAGAAGTGAGATAAGAGAGGCTGTGGTGAGAACTTGAACCCCAAAAGAAAGAAAAGGAAGATGAATTGGAAGATGGAAGATTCAATAGCAAATTCTTCTTTCAAAGTATTACCTAGGTTTGCTTGACCTAATGCTTCATAGAAACATAACGTGTTGTTTTTAGGACCTTAAATAAGACTAGTTTTAGCCAGTAATTCCTCCCAACATACCCCTCGATGGTAACCTTGCATATCATTTATTCACAAATTAATTTTCCCAGAATGACAAAGAATCTATAGTTCTTAAATATAGCTCATTGTTACTTCTTTCTTCCATCCTCTTGTTCCAGGAGACCTGTATTTTCTGTGAGTCATTTTCCAAGTTGTTCCTTTTGTAGACTGTCTCCCCACTCACAGCATGGAATTAATCTTCTGCTTAGTTTTAGTTTATGTTGTTCCTACTATGAGCTTAGCAAATTCTGAACAATTTTTTCTTCCTCTCTTGGAACAACTGCCTTTTCCCCCCAGGTTTTTAAAAGGTCTAAAGAGAATTAAGATTGTTTCCAAAGGCTGAAATCTGAAATCTTTTTTGTTTAGCTCCAGGAGAAAAGACTGTATTGGAAAAAAAAAAAGAAAGAAAGAAATGAAAGCGTGTCCTCATTACGTGGTTATCCCTTACATTCAAGGCCGCTGTCTTGATCGGCACTTCCTGTCTGCACACAGATGCCTGGTGTGCAGGCCTCTCTTAAAACATTTTCAGAATTCCTTCTTGCTCCGCCTATCTCAGTGTTGAAACGGCTCATCTAAATTTATATCCGAAGTCTAGCTTTTCTCACCAAATTACAGAGCAATGTCATAAAGTGCTTCATTTTCTAATATCCTATCAGCAAAATCCCAGCTTCTTTAGCCGAAGCTTATCTCTTGGGTTTGAGAAATTTGGAGGCATTTAAGAAAAATTGGTGTTGACCAGACACGCCTCTTTTGCAGGATTGCAATAAACGTGTTCTGTCTTTGGGGTGCATTCCTGCAAGCCGGGCTTTGTCAGTGGCTCATGTCCAACGTGTCACATTTGACTCCCGATCTTCCTGCCTCTCCAAAATCTTTATGTGGATTTCTTTGAGAAATCTTCACAGTAAGTTACTTTTGCTTAAATTCCTAAGCTTCTTCCTTTTGAAATGCCTGATTATCTTAGGAGCAAGACCACAAAATAATAGGCCTCAAGCAACATCCTAGATTGATGTGCAAGTCGATGCTGAAGAAAAGAGTTATAATCCATATTTTGAGAAAATGATAATAGCGGAAAATATTAAATGGATATTGGGTACTCTCTAAGAATTTTGTTTGCGTAAGTTCAATGGTAAGGCAACATTGTGAAGAAAATGTAGTGGTTAAGCCCATTTTACAGTTTTAAAAACTTAGGCTAAAAAAGAAAAGTTGTCCAAGACCAAGCAGCTAGTAAACAATTTGACTCGATTATTAATCACTGGAACACACTGCTTTTGCCCTTCCATTTGCCTCTGTAACTTTTCTGGGGACAACTTAAGATCATAAAGATCAGGTTAATTTCTGTAAGTCATATGACATTGTGGAAGACATCTCTGATGGAATGAAAACAGCATGGAACTTAAAAATTAGAAGCCCTGCTATATGTCCCTGAGTGGGCTGCCACCTCCTCAGTTAAGGTTTCCTTGTCTCTAAAGTACATTCAATACTCAAAAACCATCAGATGCTAGTGAGGTTGTGGGAAGAAAGGGATCCTTCTATATTGATGGTGGCAATGCAAACCAGTACAACCGCTATGGAAATCAGTATGAAGTTTCCTCCAAAAACTAAAAATCAGAAATTCTACTTGACTCAGATATACCTCTTCTTTGTATGCTCCCAAAAGAGTTAGAGATCCTATTACAGTTTATAGCAGCATAACTTAGAGCTAAATTATGGAAGTAACCTATATGCTCATCAATAAATAATTGGATAAGTACTACTCAGCCATAAAGAAGGATGTATTTGAACCATTTACAGGAGAATAGACACATCTTGGGACCATACTGTTTCACAACATGAATCAGGCACAGAGGTTGTAGTAATTCAAGGCTCAACACATGGTTTCTTTTATATGAGAAACCCAAAGTAAAAAAAAAAAAAAATTAAAGACTGAAATAGAAGAGAGATGAAAGGAAACAGGAAGGCAGACTTTGTGTGGATGGGAAAAGGCAGTCGGGAATGGGGAAGACGGGAGAGCAGGAAGGGGAGGGGCGGGAAAAATTGCAAAGATGTGCTATGTGTATGTACTCATTCCCAAGCTGAATGGAGTCAGCCTGTATCACAAGCATATACTAATAAACAAAAGGCCATCGATAATGTTGACAGGATTTCAAGTCAACACCTAGCTGACCTTAACATCTGAAGTGCCAGGCTAATGTAAAATAGTGGCTGTCCAAGTACAGAACTTTCTCAATGTTTCTCTCTTCCATATGCCATACTGCATCCCAAAGTTAATTTTCAAGTATGTAAGCAATTGTATAAATATTTTCTAGAGCAGTACATGTTCTCGTGTTGTAGTTTGGATCCCTCCCTGACGGGAGATACTGCAAGTATTCAAAACAGACGCAGCCTAGTCACTAAGGCCTAACCTCTGAGTTCTAAAACATGGTGGCTACGTTCTCAGCAAACAGAGTCAGTACTGCAGTGAGCACAGAGAATAGGCATTGCGCCGTAAGTTATACAATGTCCCCTTTTATTTGAGATGGCTCTTGGTTTCTCTATGGTGTCTGCTCTTTGTACGGTAATTTTTGTCACCTTGTTTTATACATTCACTCTTTTATCAACATGTTTCCATAATTTTTTTCTTCCATTTGTAACTGGCACCTTCCACCCAACCCAATGGCTCTTCATTACCAGTTGACTGACTCATTTCAAAATCCATGTAATGCATTGACAACATAAGAATATTTTATGGTCAGCAGAAAATTTTAGCTTGATCATTTTCCTTCACTCTCAAGTTTCCTATGCAGATTCCTTCTTAGGTCAGATATGAAACGTTCTGAAAAACGAGGATGTATGACACAGTTTATCATTGGGTTAGAGAAAAGACTTAAGAATCACATAGGGGGTGTGGTGCACACCTATAATCCTGGCTCTCTGAGGGGCTGAAGCAGGAGGATCGCAAGTTCAAGGCTAACCTGGGCAATTTAGTGACTTAGCAAGGCTCTGTCAAAGTAAAACCACAGAAGGCTGGGCATGTGGCTCAGCGTGAAGGCCCTGGCTCAACCAGGGAGAGCGGGGGAGAGGAGAGAGAAAGAGTGAAACCCATTTTAAAAATCAGTACCAGGAAAAACCTTCAAGTTAGAATGGTAGAGGATGCTTCTTCTGACTTCAAGTCCTATAAAAAGACAGTAATATGACTCCTGAACATTTTCGGAGACAGGAGATCCATGCTTCCCACACGCCTGAACAGGTGTATTTAATCGTGCGACGGGGCCTCCTCATCTGCGGCTCCCCGATCTTACTTCTGCTGTCTGGATCTGCACTCCACAGCTCATCCGAAGTCAGCACCCTTCGGCTCTTCTGCTACTACAGAAAGTAAATGCATCGCCTTTTCACTGACAAAAAATCTCACCTGAGTCAAGGAAAATGCTAGAAAGCAAAGCAAACCCTGGCACACGGGACAAGAGTTTGAGAAAGCGTTTGCACTTAGCAGAAATTCCTCGACTGTGAGGTTAACACTTAGTAACCAATAGCTATTAAAAATAAGCAACTGGGCTTGATGGCACAAGACTTATAATAGCAGCATTCAGAAGGCTGAGGCAGGAGGATCCTAGGTTCAAGCCCAGCCTGGGCAATTTAGTAATTGAGCAAGACCCTGTCTCAAAACAAAGCATTAATAAACGTTGGGAAGTAGTATCAACCAAAATAACTTGATAACTAGACTTGCTAAATATAAAATACAGGACACCCAGTTGCACTGGTATTTCAGATAAACACATTTTTAGTGTCAGTGCTGGCTTAGTCGCCAACAAGCTCCCCCAGGTGGTCACAGCCTCTTTTCTTTATTTTGGTTGTTTCTGTTGTTGTTTGTTTGTGTTGTTTTGTTTTTGAGACAGAGTCTCACTCTGAAGTCTGCAATTCACTGTGTAGCCCAAGTTTGCCTTGAACACACAGCAATTGTCCTGCCTCAGCCTCCGGAGCGCTGGGATTACAGGTGTGCGCTGCCACGCTGGCCCTGTGCTTAACCTCTGAGCTGTGCCCAGCCCTCTCTTGCTGACTGTTTGCTCCTGCCCTCTAGCGCCCCGCCCGTTTCTCTCTTCCTTTTTCCCTACAGTGTTTACTTTCCTTCCTCCTTCCACGCCCTCCCTCTTCTACCTAATCCTCCCCTTTTGCTCTTTCTTTTCTCTTCCGCTTTCTCTTCTCCCTCCCTTCTTTCTTGGTCCCTTCCCCCAACCCACTCCCACATTCAGCTGTTGTTCCTCTCGTCCTGCCTGCCTCTAGCATCTCACTGATAAAACAATACAGAGGTGGCATTTCTGAAATAGTGACGGTGACATTCTGTGATGTTTGCCCTTTCATGCATCTCAGTTGGCCACAGTGACATGTTCCGCTTGGCACTGGCTCAAATCTAGCCACCAGACTTGCTTAGTTGACCAGAAAGATCCATCCAGAAGGCAGGAGGTTTAAGAATGCACAAGAATAAATAAATAAAATGCTGAGCCTTTGAGCACATCCGCTAAAGATCAATATGCCTTGTGCAGGGCCGCCTGGGTGTTGGATTCAGTTGCCTGGTTCTGCAGAAACCAGTTTTACAAGAATCCTGGAAAAGTCTGTCAGATCGCTTAGAGCTTGTGTTTGCTTCTAAGCATATCTTTGCAGGGATCAAAGTAAAGTTTTCATTAGCTCTTTGCAACTTCTTTGTTGAGAATGCAAAGCAATAATACTATTTCTAAAATCTGAAGATGAAATTCAGAGTTTTGATAAATGTGCATGTGATTAGTGTGAAAATATGCACAGCCACACCCACACATACACACATCCAGTCGAAATACAGTAATTTTGTAGAAGGACTTCCTCAAAAATATGATAAATTATAGCACAATGTGAATAATACGCACATATATGTACACATCCTCAAAAGCCTGCAGTTGTATGAAAATATTAATATAATGAAAATATTATATATTAAGATTGTCCAATCATATTTTCACAAACTACGATTACAGCTGATGAAAAGAAATGGGGGGATTCCGATTTTATTGAAAGGTACTATGCCACTTTGTGGTTTAACTCTAAGCTTAAACGCTTTCATTAAGAAAGAGGTTAGAAGTAGCTCTCAGAAGTCAGTGAAAAAGGAAATGAGCCCTACTGCAATGAATCCTTTAGTGATTATCAAAGATCAGAAGATAAGCCTGGCCAAAGAAGAAGGGAGGGAGGGAGGGAGGGAAGGGGGAAGGAAGGAAGAAAGGAAGAAAGTAAGGGAGGGAGAGGAAAGGAAAGGAACCCTCACAATGGAGAAGTTTGTAAATTCTCTCATGAATGGATAAGGTTCACATGTCATTGCAGCCCTTCTGCTGACTTCACGGCTGAACACAGCCTGGCAACTGTGAGAAACACATCCCCTCTGTCATCAAACCCTGACACGTGTGAGCAGCCATATGTTTGGATGTCTTTGGGGGAGGGGTGAGTTACAGTCTCCAGGGGAAAAAAAATGGCTTCAGAACATCAATGACAAAGTGTTTGCTCTTTGAAAAAAAAAAAAAAAAACAATAATGCAGACATTATGAAGCCATGCTTTCTAAACAAACCCTCTCATCCACCCTTTAACCATCCTGTGATTTCAAACTAGGTATGAAAATAGGGATTAAAGATAATTATCTCAGATTAAGGATTCACAGCTCTGACAACTGACTTAAATTAATGGTCAATTTTTAGCCCATAGGAGAGATTAGGAGCTTATTAGAAGTTAACATACCCAGATGATATACCTCAAAAATCATAAAGAGGAATATAGAAATATTTCTAGAAATTCTGTCTTTAAAGGCAAACTGTTTTGAAATTTCAAGGATAGCAAGTTTAAATATAACTAACTTGATACTAGACTTTACATGAAATTCAACAAAAATTCCTCGATTTTGGTCATAGAGATCAGATACTAAATTTTCTCTTACTATAGGGAAAAAGGCAGTACAACAGTAAGAGCGAGAACAGTCAAGGACAGGGAGAAACTACGTTGTAGCAGGAGGCCACCTACCTGAGCGTGCGCTCTGCGTGCTTTGAAACTCTATTATGTCTGATGGACCCATGGTGGGAAATGGGGGGGAAGACAAGCTACGGCGAAGTAGCTTTATCAGCGATTGATTCCTGAGTTTGCTGTGTTGGGCTTGAAATAAACAGGCAATGAGGGACAAGTCCCCGCTAGGAGGAAGACGCAGCTGCGGCCACCTCTGAATTCAGAAAAACAAAGCGTGTAAAGATTGCTCAAGCTTCCTGTAGATTGAAGGAAAAGTAACAAAAGGTGACAATCACAGATTCTCAGTGCATAATTTCATGAGTTTTAATGAGCGTGTCCACCCTTGGAGCCACACCGTCATCAGGAGGACTTTGCTCTCAGCCCAGAAAATCTCCTTCCTCTGTTTTCTTTTTCACTTTCACCTCCATGCGTGGGCAATTGTACCTGTACCTTCTTTGTGTCTGAATTCTTCTCCTGCATAAGAAGTCTTGAGATCCAACCGCATCTTTGTCTGTACCTATTGTTAACTCCTTTCAGTCATTAAATAGTATTCTATTGTTGAAAACTGCCACAATTCATTTATCTGCATACATTTCGATGGACATTGGGAAGGTATATAGCTTGGAGGCTACTAGGAGCAAAGCTGCTCTAAACATTTGTATGCATGTCTTTGTGAGGATATATGTTTTGAGTTCCCCCACGTAAATACCTAAGAGTGGAATTTGCAGGTCACCACCGGTACGTAGATGTGCCTGAAGTCTTTTTATGTGAGTGACTTTACTTGGACAGGAGTGGCTGCCTTGATGTCCTAAGTTGATTCAGGCATTTGCTTTCTGTGTTCATTTTGACTTTGGGGAAAAGCTGGAAGTCACACGGTGCCAGATCTGGTGAGTAAGGTGGGTGAAGACACACCTTCGTGTTTTTACAAGTCCGCCTGTCTGCTGGCTGGCACCAGCATCAGCGTTCCTTGTGTTTGAGCAGACCTCATAAAGATGCTCAGGAGAGATGACTTCTGGAACTGCTTCTGAAAGTGGCAACAGTGGCAGCCTGAGTGTGTTCGAAGGGCGGGATAGTATTTCAGGGGAGATTAGTGACAGTGTCTCCTCTTGTAATTATGTTTCAACATTCGCCACATTTTTGATCAACCTTCATATATGTCAGTATAGTAGAATCTGTAAAACAGTTTTTCGAAGTTCTTGTGCTATCTCACACCTTCCCAGGAACATGAGAATTGTTCTTGGTGCTTCACATCCTCATAACCATGTCATGGCGTGAACCCTTTGATACGCTCTTTCAGAATGAAATCGTTGTGCCTTTGCTTTTGGTTTTGTTTGCCTTTTGGTGTTTTAAATCAAGATCTCACTGTGTAGCCCGTGCTGGCTTTGAACTCTAAGTCCTCCTGCCCCAGCCTCCAAAGTGCTGGAATTACAAGTGTGAACTGCCACACCTGCTTTCTGTGATTTAATATGCAGTCCCCAATGACCAAGAATGTTAAAAGTTTTTCTGTGTTTATTAATAGTTCGTGAGTCTTTGACTGTGAAGTCTTTGTTCATGTTTTGCTCATTTTTATTGGGTGGGTTACCTTTTTTAGTATCGAGTTATAGCAGTTCTTTACATGTCCTAGATCTGAGCCTACGCAGTGTATACACGTGTAAGCATATGTGTGTGTGTGCGTGTGTGCGCGTGCGCTACTTTTCCTAATATTCCTCCCAACTCATATATTACCCCTGCATTTTGTTAGCAGTATTGGAAACTCAACCCCGAGCTTTTCGACTTCTCTAACACTGGGCTATATCTCCAGCCCTTGTCCCATTTTACCAGTGTTTCTATGTTTGTTTGTTTTCTGATCAGAACCTGTTCCTTTCTATGATACACAATTTTCAATTTATGCATTTATGTTTATTGCTTTTTGTATCTTCTTTAAAAATTCCTCCCTGCTTGGTTGTAAGATATTTGCCTCTCGTTTTTTGCTAAAAACTTTACAGTTTCAGCTTTTTGAGTTTATGTCTATGGCCCATCTCAGATGATTGTGTCTAGTATAAGGTGAAAGTCATCTTGCATATTTTCCTCCTCTGAATGTCAAACTATTTTAGCACCGTTTGTAGAAAAGATAATTTCCCCCTTTAGTCATTTTAGACTTTATTGAAAATCAACTATGTATGACTGAATATGAATTTATTTTTGAGCTCTAGTTTTTCTTGGCCTCAGTCTATCCTTAAGCAAAACCAAAACTGAGTTGTATGCAATAGCTATATAGTTAGTTTTTAAAATAGAATAGGGGACGTTGTCCAACTGTGTGATTCTTCTGATGATTGTTTGGCTGGTTTTGATCCCTTACGTTCCCACATAAATGTTGCAATTAACGTAGTTTCTACAAAACAAAGTATGAGGCTTTAATTGGAATTGTATTGGATCTATAGATCAATCAGGAGAAATTAACATTTAGCAATATTGAAAATTTTAATCTTTCCCCCTCATTTTCTTAATATATGCAATATACAATATTTGCATTGCATATACAATATTTACATTGTATTTTGTGTACATATATATCACATCAAAATCACAGTCCCTTCCCCTCCCCTCCCCTTTTTGACTCTCCCACAATTCTCCACTCCCTCCTGACTCCCACTATCACCTCATTTGGTTTGTTATTAATATCATCTTTTTCCTTCCTACTGTCTCCCTCCCCCTTTCTCTTTTTCTCTCTACAAGTCCGTCTGCCTGCTTTCTTCTGTATCTTTTGCATTTTTTATGGTTTGGCTTTCTCAGAGAAGTTATATAATATTCAACTTCCTGGGTCTGATTCATTTCTCTGAGCATCATGCTTTCAAGATGCATCCATTTTCCTAAAAGTGACTCAAATGTGTCATTGTTCATGTCAGAGTAATACTCCATTGTGTGTACATACTGCATCTTCTTTATCCAATCACCTGGACTCAAGCATATTGGATTCTTCCAAGATTTGGCTATTATCAATTGTGCTGCTATACAAAAGACATTCAGCTTATCATTACATCAGAGTTCTTAGGCTAAACTTAGATCAAAAGACCAAATAAATGAATTGCGACATTAAATGAACTTAAGTCTTTATCTAAAAAGTATATTCCACATAAAGCAATAGATATAATGGCATACTTAGTTATTTCAGAATTTTTAAAGAGCTATTTCTCAAACAGAAACAGAAAGAAACAAGTAAGATCATTACAAATTTAGTTACAGAGTAAAAAAATTGAGACAATAGTCAAGATTCACAAGTTCAACTAATAGCCATTTGAGTTCTTAGCCAATGGACTAATGCTGTGTGATCTTTTAAGTTGACCACTCAATGAAAGCTTCAGGGAAAAGACTCCAAGGACCACTTATTTACCATATACATCAAAAAAGTTTCACAGATTAAGATTTTATACCAGTTGTCCATGTTAAATATAGTTATTATGTTTTGCAAACTAATATACTAAAATAATTAGAAGTTTCAGAGCTTTTATGAGAAAGCTAGTCCTGTTGTAGTGGGATATTAATCAAATAATAGATGTCTATTTTTTGGTTACGCTTTCTTTTTAGATCTTTCCTCCACGTTCTTTGGTGCTGGTTGTCTCTCTGTCTCTCTCGAAGCTTCTTTCGAGTATTTTCTGCAATGCTGGGCTAGTGGTCACGAATTTCTTTAGGAATTCTTGGTCATGAAAAAATTTTACTTCCCTTTCAATTTTCAGGGATAATATTTTTCTGGATACAACGACCTGGGTTGACACTTGCTGTCTTTTAGAGCTTGAAAGATTTTGCTTCAAGTTCTCTTAGCCTTTAAAGTTGGCATTGAGTAATCTGTGGTAATTTGAATGGGGTTGCCTTGGTAAAAATAGTGTCTGTTTTTCTCTTGCTGCTTTTAATATTTACTATTTATGTTGTATTTCTGAGGTTGTGATCATGATATGCCATAGAAAGTCTCATTACTGGTTGAGGTCACTTGGTGTTCTATATGCTTCTTGTACCTGAAAATTAATTACTTTTCCTAGATTTGGTAAATTTTCTTGCATGAGTTCAGTGAATAAATTCTTTATACCTATGGTGCTATCTTTTGGTCTTTCTCCCACACCTATAGCTCTGATACTGGTTCTTTTTGAATCACCCATCAGCTGTTGTATCCAGCTACTTTGCTCGTTTCTAATTTTGAAGTCATGCCTAATTATAACATTTGTTTTGTCAGCTTTGTCTTCAAGGTCTAAAATTCTGTTTGCACAGTGTTAGAATTGACTTCCCCTGCTTTCAAATTAATTTTTCATATTCTGAATTTCAGGTGATTTCTTTTCAAAATTTCTTCTCTATCAACATGGTCCTTCATATCTTGCATTTCCTTACTTACCTCAACCAGCTTTTTATTTGTCGCTTCTATATGCTCAGTTAGCTTTAGGACCACTATTTATTTAATAAGTTCCCCTTGAAGCCTGCTGATCCTTGCTTAAATTTCCTTCAAATGTCTTGTTGGGACTGGATATTGGAGCCATTTATTTTCTTTGACTTCCTTCCCTATGAGTTCCACTATTTCAGGGCCCATGACATTAGTTTCTGGGGTCTCAGGATCTCTGTGAATGTCCTCTTGCCTTCCTTCTTCCCATGTTACTGTTTTCAGCAACTTTACTTTAAAGGCCTAGCTGAGAGGTTTCTTTGAACTGGTATGAGGACGTATGGGGGAAACTGAAATTCCTCTGAGTTCTGTGCTGGAAGTAGGCAGTGAGGGAGGACCTGACAGCTTGATGGCCACTGAGATGTCTTGGTAATCCCCAGCCCCCTCAGCAAAGCTCTTCTGCCTGTCCTGTTGTCCTTCTACCCCAAGGGTGTGGCTCTCTACCGTCAGAGGTGCTCCCACTACACCCAAGCCATTTGGGGGATTGGTGCCCTTTCTCTGCTCTCGGCAACTGTGTCTTATGTCATTTTCTTCCTACACACTGTTGAAGAGTGACCCCCCCCCAAAAAAAAAAAAAAACCCTGATGTGTTCTTTTGAGCCTGCTTTTAGTCTAAATACTTCAGTCTCAAGCTCTTTCTTTTTAATGGCTCCTTCTTACGTCACTGCCTGCTGTGGCTGCTGAGTGCTGCTGCTTGTCTATTTTCTGGGAGGCCTTTTCTAGGGAAGCTTGCATTGTGTTAGCTGTTCGTACCACGTTCAGGATTGTTTTTGGAGGCTGGGACTAACAGCTTCCGTTAATGGCTACTTCTCCTGGATCTGTGCTTACCTTGATCAAATAGTCAAGGCTTCAGGTTTTCCTCTATCTGCAGATGTCCGTGGCTCAAGGCCACTCTCAGCCTGGGGCAACTTCCTGCACGGCTGTTTTTCTGTGCTTCCTATGTGTCTTCAGGATTTCTAATCTTCCTGTGGCCTCCTTTCAGTCACTGGGACTCTCCTTCCTCTCCTAGCTAAGTCAAACAGGCAGGTTTTGATTATAATCTTAACTTTTTAAGTGAGTCCCTAAGGAGACATTGGATAGCTCTGTTACTTAGCCACCATCTTGACCAGAATTCCAAAATTTTATTCTCTAATGATGTTATATTCCTCTATTTCTACCTTTTAAATTTTTCTCTCAACAGATCTTAAGTGAAATTAGTTTTCTTGTATTTTATGCTGCGATAAGGGTATATTAACTTTTTATTATGTGTGACATTCTTAAATGTCACAACTAGTTTGAGCAGTCGTATGATCCTCAGAATTTTTCACATAAATGATTATGCACAAGGTGACTTCCTATCTTTATTTTTCTTGTCGTATTGCACAAGCTACGGTATCTAGTGCCATATTGAACAGTGGTGGTTAGAGCAGATACCCTGGCCTTGTTCCTGATCTTGGCAAAAAAATGTTCAATATTTCAAATAAAATATCATGTGGACTGTGGGGCTTTCCTTATATATTCTTTACAGTGTTGACAAAAATGACCTTCAATTCCTAATTTACATCATTGAGTGGTGGATTTTCTAAAACTTTGTCTTATGTTGAAATGGCCATCTGTTTTGTTTCCCTTTTGCTATCAGTGCTATAAATTGCACAGATTATGAATGTTAAACTAACCTTACATTCCTGCTCATGACATAGAATGCTTTCTACATGTTCCTGGATGTGGTTTGCTGACGCTTAGTTAAGACTTTGATGTCTATCTTCATGAATGATGTTGATCTATGAATTTGTTTTCTTTTGCTCTGTTTGCCTTGTCAGATTTTTATCAGACTTATGACAGTTTCATGACTTGAGTCAGAAACACATGTCTTCATCCTGTATTTTTTAATAGAGTTTGTGTAAATGAGACAGTAAAAGGGCACTAGTTCTTCCTTCTTAAAATGTATGGTAATAGGCACTAGTGAAACTCTTTGGGCTGGGTATCATCTTTTAAGGAAGATTTTTTGTTTCAATTCAATTTCTTTAATAGTTTGTACTTTCTTTTTCCATGATTACTATTGCTGAGAGTTGATTAATTTTGTTAAGTTCAAAGAATCCACTTTAGTTTTGCTGAATACCCATTATTTTTATGTTTTCTATTTTTTACTGTTTTTGTCCCAGTTTTTCCTTCAGTCCTGTGTAATTTGTTCTTTTCCTAACTTCCGAATATGTCATTAGATCATTAATTATAAATCTTTCTTATTTTATAAACACTTAACTCCAAAACGTTCCTTGTAAGCAGTGCCTTAAGCTACCTCTCATGTATTTCAATATATTGAACTCTTGATTTCACTCAATTGAAATCATTTTCTAACTTCTCCTATAATATTTTCTTTCACTGATGGATTAGTTAAGAAAGTGTTATTTGTTTTGCAAATATTTGGGACTCTGTGATATACGTGATTATTTTCTGTCTAGGTGTTTTTTGTTATTTAGAAGGATGTATACCCAAGAACAGTAGTGCAGGGCCTGCGATTCCAGCAACTTGAAAGACTGAGTTTTAAGAAATTCCTAAGTTTAAAGCTATCTTGGGCAACTCAGTAAGATAGTCTCAAAGTAAAAAAAATAAAAATAAAAAGGGCTGGAGATTAACTCATGGATTTATCATTTTCTCTTTTCAGTTTTCATTTATGTTGAACCTCATTTGTTATTTGTTTATTATTATAGCTTCCTAACAATTTAACATGTCGTCATTGGGAGATGCTTCTGTCTCTTATCATATTCATTGACTACCTTACTTGACATGATAGACCCGCCTGTGTTTTTGAATGCTGATTATTTGCATGACATATCTTTTTTGTGTCTTCTCATGTTTAACCATCTTTGTCTTTATACTTAAAGCTCATCTCTTATGCACAGCATGGAACTAGATTTTGCTTCGATTTTTACCCAGTCCAACAAAGCCTAGTTGGAATGTGTAGTTACTTTAAATTTAATTGTTAGCATTGTTAGGATTCTTTTGATGCATTATTTGTTCTTTATTTACCACCTATTTCAGATGCTTTCTTAACCCTTTATTTCCTCTTTGAACACTAACAGAATGGTTGGTTACAAGTAACTATAAGTATTCATTATGAGTCAAAAATTTTCAGGATTTAAGTTCAACATTTTTCTGGGTTGTTGTATGATGAGACATATAAATTAGTTTTATCAATCATAAAATATTAATAAGGAGCTTTTGCTTTGTGATTTTTTTTCCACAGTCATAGGGATTGACAGGGTCTTTGCACTGAGCTACATCCCCAGCCCTCTTTTTCTTTTGTATTATGAGACAAGATTTCATGAAGTTGCTCCAGCTGACCTTGTACTTGTAATTCTCCTGTCTCAGCTACCCCAAGAGCTGGAATTATGGACATGTTCCACCATGCCCAGCTTTGATGACTTACCTCATATAAGCAAGATAACAACTTTTGAGATTAGATCTCAGTTGTTATTTGTATACACTTAGATGCCCTCATGTTCTTCTTTCCATACATACATTACACAATTTAAATGCTCGAAAGATTATAGCTGGTCATGGCAGTGGAAGCCTCTTGTCCTAATCACTGAAGGGGCTAAAACAAGAGAAGAACTTGAACTCATGAGTTCAAGACCAACCCAAGAAACACAGCAAGAACCTGTCTCAAAAAAATAGAAAACACTGTTCTAAAATTAGATGCTAAGATTTGTGCTCAAGTCTACACTCTACCTTCATATATATTACATTTTAAGATTTTTTTTCCCCTTGTTTAGAAACATACGGTCTCTAAGATGCCAGGTCCATAAATGAAGGAAGTCTTACGATAAATTTGATTTTGATCATTTTAGGGTTCATATCCAAGTCCTAACAACATACAGTGAGTTGTATTTTGAAATTAGCAGCTTGAAATAAACACTTGAATGACTCAGAAAAGCCCATTGTTATATCGAGAATCACAGATGTCTTTTTGCAAAGTGGACTGTAGCATCTGGATAAGACTCCCATTTTTATAGCCATGTTTATACAATTGAAAGATTAAATAATTTTAAAGCAAAATTATTTTTTTTTCTCTTTACAGAAAGCTGGAGAGCAGGGTGTATTTAGAGAGAGAGAAATTGCTTTACTTTTTACGGTTCTTTTTTATTTTTTGTTTCAGTTGCTTTTCCCTTTATAGTAAGGACTTGAGTAAGGATTAGCATTTAGTAGCCTCGGTTTAAGAATGCACTGCTGGTCCTCTGGGGCAGGCATGGTTTTGGAATTTTAATTTGGGCCGCCTCTGGTTCAGAGGGACAAAGCCTCCGGAAGGTGATAGCATGCCCAGTGCCTGCTGCTGCTGGAAACGTGACCCTGTCCTTTTGAACAGTTCCCGGTGTGTCTGCAGGACCAGCACTCTGTGACATAGGAGAGGACAGTGAGTGAACACGGATGACAGAGTGTCTGTGCCACCCATTCATTAGGGACTCACAAAGGGGCATAGAAATTGTGAGCTTTTGTGGGGATTGAGAGCCCATATCAAATGTCTGTCGGGTAATTTAATTACATGGGCATGGTAGGAATGACACAGTGGTTACATTAATAAACTGAAGCATTAAAGAATAATAGCCCAGTTATTGCTGAATTATGGGAAACACGCTGCCTATTCATTCCTGGTGATATTAGAAGAGGAGGGGGCTTCCCACTTTGCACTTGCGATGCGTAAAGAAACAGTCTCTTTGCGTCTCCAGACCTGCGGAAAACCGGGTGCACTGGAAGGCCCAAAGTCACGCCCAAGAGCATAAATCTTGCTTTGTTTAAGATGCTTAAAATATCATAAGCTAAGTCTGTTCTTATGGTGCTAAGTAAAATGACTTGGGCCAGATGTCGTAATGAGCCTGGGCTGCACAAGCATCTCCAACAGATCTGGGGCCTGATAATTCCCACTCGTTGTCCTGGGCCTCTTGTTGATAGAATCCATTTTATCCGATCACAGACTACCAGGTTAGTAGTGCCGAAGAAGTGGCCTATTATTTCATACAAGCTGAAGTCGTTTTTCATTTTCACTCGTCCCTTCTGGCAGACTGGAAGAAAATGCCCTTCTCTCTCCTGCAGGAGCAGAGGGAAAGGAGCACATGTTTGATTTCGTATCATTTTTCAAGAAACGTTTGTTGAACTGTACCGACGCTGTTCCGAGAGCTGTGTTGTGGGAAGAGGGGAAAGTGCTCAATAAGACGCGGTCGCTGCTCTTCGCTTCCAAGAGAGAAAGTCGGGCTTAGCAGCTAGACACCTTCTTTCATTTAGCTCGTTAAGATCTCTAGGCAAGCTCTTGTAGGCGTCATCTTGGGACTTGGGTTTCTTCCCGGGCCCTTTATTTACGTTTACTTATTTTTGCAGCACTGGGGAGTGTAAGCAGAAGCAGGCAGATGCTAAGCTACCACTGAGCTACATTTCTCAATCTCTGATATATATTTTTAGCACACCATTTCTCTCAGTTGCCCTCAACTTTGTGACCCTCCTGTTTCAGCCTCCCATCTAGCTTCCACGGCGGCACTAAAGGCACATGCCATGGTAACCTCAGCAAGGTCGGTGATTCTCAAAGACCCATCCTACCTCTAAAATTCTTTGAGCCTGTGAATTCTGAAAAATGTGTGTCTAGGAGACAGTAAACATTTCCTTTGCACAGAAACTAGCTGCAGTGGACAGGGACTGGTCCAAGAAGCCAGCAGTCAATCATATAAATTACGTTTTGTGGTTTTGAGATTTGAGACGATCTTCTGGAATTCAAGTCTGAAAATGTGAAATAAGGGGCTGAGGATGTCGCTCAGTGGTAGAGCACTTGCCTAGCATCCTGGTTTGGGAGGCCCTGGGTTCAATTCCCAGCACCACAGGAAAAGAGTCAAATAATAAAATTGGACGAAACAGAGCACTTACTTCAGTCAAACTAAAGTGAAATAACTTCGTGTCCCAAGTACAAAGTTACAGTGTTTCTGGCAGCACAAGGCAAGGTATCCTTTTGCCAGAAAAAAACAGTAAGGCTTACCGCTTACCGACTCCTTCTGGGACACGAAAGTTCTTAGGACTGTGCTTCTAACTTGACGGCAGCAGCACCATACTGTGCTGGAGCTCTGATTTGGTAAGACCGGACAGCGTGTGAGAATCTGCATTTCTACCAGTTTGCCCCTGTCCCCCGCTGCGGCTGCTACTGATGCAGGGACCGCTTTGGCAAATACTGCTTTAGGAATCAGAAAGCGCATGGCCTTGGTAGGCTTGAAGGATGTCGGAAAATGCCCTGGAGTTTGAGAGAGTTCAGACCACCTTGCTTTTAGTTTGCATCATCCCGCGGCTCTGAAGGGCTGGCCCTTCGTGACGCAAAGGGCAGAGTTTCAAAATAAGAAGGATGAAAAAGAAAGAGCGCGGGTTTTCGTTGTGCCGCAGAGCAGTGTTACGCGGCCAGAGATTTGATAACAGATTTGACTCACTTCATTACTTCGACCCTTCTGAGCATTGCACGGGAATCAAGATGCAGTTTGGTCACGCAGGCTAATCGGACCCGTCACCAGGCCCACTTCATCGTGTGCCTCGGGCAGAGAAGAGGAACCCAACCTTTGCCCGCTGGCTCCTGTGCAGCCACAGATTTCAGAAAAGCGTTAGTCAGCAGTTTGTGGCTCCTTGGCCCCCACTAACCACAGTTTGGCCACCAAAGAATGTGGGTCAGCAAGTTGCCTGGGTGCCGAAGTGAGTGGTTGGAAACATGTGGTGCTGCCGCAGTTCTGGAGACGGGGAAGGAGGGTGAGAGTCACCCCCGCTGTTCTTGGACCCGGTTCTGTTATGCCGTCTTCCTGAAGCCAGCGGCCACTTACACAATTTGCTATTTCTCATAAATCCCGCCAGATGGTTTAGTTCAACCCGGTTTGGCTATAATTTTTTGGTCACATGTACATTTTATTCTAATATCCTTTTCACAAAAAGGAAACGCTTGACCAAATTTTGTGTTATAGACTGAATACCAAGATCCCCTAACCTTTGATCTGAACCTGTCGTCTAACCTGTGATGTTAGAAATGTCTCCGTGTCCTTTGGGCTTTTGTCACTAAGTACAAGGAAATAATTTGGCTTAGACATTTACCACTTTGCCCTCATTGGGAAATTAGATTGTCAACTTATTTAAGCAACAAAAAGAATTTTTATTAATTATTATATAGGGCGTGCCGAAATGATCCATCCGTAATGAATGACAGAGCTTCTTAGCAACATCCAGGAAGATTTTAGTTGCTCGTTCTGAGTACCTCATAAGACTTGCCTTAGATGAGTAAGGTTCAAAGTAACATTTTAAAACAATTTATTATACGTCTTGCTTACTTATCTCTATTCATAATCAGAGACCTAAATATATACAGTGAATATTTTTAAATTTCTGTTGGATTGCAGGAAGAATTAAGGCAAATGAGTTGTAGAAATACAGGACATATCAGACAGTACAGGAAAAAATATTTCTCTCCTTTGCAAAGTTCCTTGGCTGTACTATTTCTTTTGTACAGCAAGTTCTTTTTCTAAACACGATGACCCTAAGCTTGGAGTATAGTTATATATTCATTGACAACCAAGATTTTTAAACATTCACCACTATTTTAATATAAAACATTTAACCAATACGTGTTAAAAATAATTTTAAAATGGTTTGCAAGCAGCTTTTCCCTGGTGAACAGAACACATTGATAATTTTTAAATCTACTCACGACGAATACATAGTATTCTTGCTTTCTTCAAAATCCCATCTCTGAAGAGAAGGGTTTGCTGGGTGAGCATCTGGGGAGGTGGAGAGATGCAATCTTGACCCCTGGGTACAAAGAAGTAGTTTTTGACTGGCTCTTGATTTTATTCATTGAGTTTCTTTAGGACCCTGAAGGACACATTTGGATTTCTAGATTGGGATTTGCCACCCTCAGTGTCACAGTGACATAATTCATGAGAGGAAAAAAAGTGCTGGTTGGGCTTTTTTTTTCATATTCGTTCGTATGATTGACCCGTTATGCAGTGAAAACGTGCTCTGACTCACTTAAGCAATGGTTTAGGTTTCGAGTTATACAGCCATTGTTTAGTGACTGGGAGGCTACACCATAACAGAGTGACCCCTTAGTAACTGACTATCCCCTCTGGCTTCCCGTGACACTTGAATAAAGCTTGCAGAGAGGCACACATGCTGAACATGTCCCCTGGTTTTTCAAAATTAGCCCCTTTCTTCAGGATGTAAAGCATTGCTAGAATATACCGTACAAATCCATCTTTGAACGATTAAGCTACTTTCAAAGAGGAGGCTGCCTTTATGCGCAACGGGGCGCTGCAGTCACGTGGTGAAAACCTCAGAGTCCACCAGCGTGAGAAGATAAACAGCCAGACCACAGGGTGGATGAGGACGGCGGGCAGGAAAAGCTCGTCGATTTACGTTGCTTGCTTTTCTCTGTCCTCGCAAAGCAATAAGTACTAAGGACTATTTCTAAAACTCCCAGTTCGAGTGACATCCCATTCGTGAGGCACTTAGGGGTTGTCCCGGCAGGGAAAGATGTCACCATCACATTAGGAAGTGCAGAGCGTGCAGATGTCTGTAACTGAATTGTTTTATCTGGCTGCGCCTTTCATCCTTCTGGTACAAATCTTTTCTGCAGCCTTGAGCTCCTCCCACACACACGCCTTCCTCTGCACTTCGCTGTCCTCCCTAGATGGCCAACGTTTTACTCCATGCCCACATTCAACCTGCAGGATACACGTATACAGAAGATAGATCGGTGCAAAGCCAAAATATAGATCTCTTGTTTAAAAATTCATAATTATTTCAGGATAGTGACCGTACAGTATTAAGCCAACGTCACAGTCCTGTATGGGCTCCGTGCAGCTTCCCAGGTTGGAAGTTTTGTTCCAGAAAAATCCTTGAGTGCTCCCCCACACCCCCTCCCACACTATTACGTGTGAATGAATGAATGACTCTGTTAGCCATTCACTTAACCCGCAAAAGCTATCATTTTTGGCTGCTAAGTCATGGATTAGGCTTAAAAGTAAATAACAATGGAGAAGGAAAGACCCCACAAGGGCCAGGAGCGAACTTTTTTGATTTCTTGAAGCGATCCTATTTTGTCTCTTTCACTCAGCGCTTTTGTTTGAGTGGATGTTTCCTTAACATCGTAGAGGTTACTAGACACCATCACAGATGGTCCAGCCAGCAGGATGCTTTCACTGGAAGTCCTACCAGTCTTCAATGCATGCCTATGGCCTCCTTTCACAGCCCCTTAGCTTTTTAAAAAGATTTTAATTTTAAGTTATAGGTAGTTTAAATATTTCAACTATGACCTCAACTGAAGTAAAGAAACTACTCTTTTAATAAGGTAGAATAGTTCTCTTGAACTTCATCAGGTACCTTTTCAAAATCAATTTTTGGCTTTACGATGTGTTCCTAGGAAAGCTTGGAATGTCAATGTGATGTGTGCTCTTTGTGATACACTCTCTTTATGAATTTTAATTATAAAGGAGGGTTTCACAGGGGTTCAACTTTGCAGCATCCTTCACGCTTGAGTGGGGCTTGTTTTTGCAAGTCTGTGACAGAAACTTCTGCCCTGGAAAAATTCAGCCACTGGAAATGTGGTCTTGTCCAGATAGTGAGAAAGTAACTGTCCCCGGGTTTGATGAAGGGTTTAGAGCACTAACATTTTAGGATGAAATACAGCTGGTTTCAGATTCCACTGTCAACTCAAAATCAAGCTAATTTCATGTGGTTTGGGGGCTTTGCGAGTACTTTTTTTACAGAGGACTAGTCGGGAATATTTGTTCCAGAAAAATCCTTGAGCGCTCCTCCACGCCCCCTCCCACACTATTACTTGAGCCCCGGCAGAAAACTTATATGGCAGCATTCCCGATTCTTTCCAGAAGAGGGCGCCGTTATACCTCCATCACTTCGGAATGGACCCATAACTCACAAAACCCTCGAAGAGGTTGTTTAGATCCTCAACCTAGACGCACAATCTTTCTAATAAAAGGAAATAATAACAATAATAAATGTACAAAGAAAAGGACATTTACCCATCCCAGAGGCCTCAGCTTCTGCAGTCCTAATGGGGCCTGCTAGTTTCCATGGTTGCCATGGGACATTCTGTCTGGAAACTGAATCCCATGCCGTGCTTGGGGCTGGGTTTTGGGCTGCCCTGCCTGCCTTTGTTCTTGTCCATTTTCTAAGTCAATTCTTCATCTCCAAAATTGATTTTCTGCTGAAATACATAAATACACGCCTACATACACTAGAATAATAAGCTTAATGTCAATTTGCCTCTTGAAGGTTGATATTCATTAACTTAGCCATACAATGACAAGATCATTCTCAAGCAAGCAAGGAGACATTTTTGCTGCCTTCCTGTGCGGCTTGGTAAGGAAAGAAAGTCGTCTTCTCTTAGATTTTTTGTTACCCCTCCTGAAACGGTCACTTGTTCCTTTAAGGACTAGTTAAAGATTTATCAATTCCACTTGATTAATAATAAATAAGAGGCCAACATTCCTAAATGAACAGAGCATGCAACACATCCTTGGTGGCATTTTGAGCCTCCAAATTCAATAATTCATTGTGCACTTCTAGCATCAGCGTATACACCGGTGAGGTAGATCCTCCTATATGGCAAAAGATAATGTTTAATCTAGAAGCAGTAGAGAAATTTGTGTCGCCTATCTCCCAGCCTCTGAACAGGAAGTATCATCTCTTATATTATTTTTACACAGTCTTATCCTCACTTTTAAAATTATACTTGGCATAGGATAACATCAAAATATTTTCCCTCACATACAAATGGCCAACAAGCTACCTACGTGAGTGGCATCTTGGAAGTATTTCTACACGTATCCCAAAATGTAGCAAACCTGTGCCCTGCACAAGAAAATGTTCATTCTTTTGAGTGCAAAACTATTTATTTGGCTCTAATTGTCAGAAAGGTATATTTTTAGATTTAATTCCCTTTGCCCAAGAAAGCGGCTCATAGTTTTTGCTAACATTATTTGTTGAGGAAATCTTTTGCTTCGTACTTGTTACATTCCAGGTTGTGTTTTGGGTAAGAGGAAAGTGGATTCTGCGTTTTGGCCACAAAATGACCGAGAAAAAAAAAATATATATATATGTGTGTGTGTGTGTGTGTGTGTGTGTGTGTGTCTGTGTGTGTTGATTGGTGAGTGCTGTTGAAACATTAGCAAAGAATGGTATATCTCTAGACCTGATAAGCTAGAAACTCTCAAAATTATGCTTTACGTGAATTTGTCCCTGAATTTAAACCAAATCTTTTACATCTGTTATTACTCAGCTCTCTGGGTATAGTATTGGACTAATTACTCTTTAATTCTCACCATAGAAAGCTGTTCTGATTATAGAGAAATGTAGCTCTTTGTATACACACACATATGCAGAAAATCTATTTAATGCAAGAAAACCCTTTAACACCCAACTTCATGTTTGAGAAAAGACCAATGTTCTCATGTGTGCCAATCAAATGACTTGGTTTAAAGTGGCAATACGTACAGGATACAGAAGAGAATATTATGACTTGATTAGGATGAAATTCGAACAATAAACAGGTTTTTGAAATTTTCAAACATTAGCGGCACACTTCTTTTTTAAACACAGCTTGGCGTTCTACATATTGTTACTAATTGCTTTAGAAGTTATTTCTGCCCTTTGTCTGATCGTATTGTTCCCGTGTGTTAAAGTTTTGGCAGGCTCCTTAAAATATATACATATATTTTTTTCAAGCCCAGCCAGACGCTGCTTCATTTCCATTCCCTGTTCGTTATGTTTGAAGTATTAGAGAATGAGGCTGTTGCTGTGACACACGAGGCCGACTGTGATTCGTTCTGTCCGGAGGCGTGAGCTTCACTTGAAGAAGCAATACCACGAATACACTGGAAACACAAGCCCATGAGAAAGTTGCACTTTCAGTGGATAAAAGCACATCACATACAACATTTCAAGAGGGTTTCTTGCTGCTACACAAGACTAGCAAGTACCAAGGAGGGATCTGGGATCTTTCTTTTAGAAGAGGAATTCTTAACCAGGCATGGCGGTGCATGACTGTCGTTCTCACACTCTGGGAGGCTGAAGCAGGAGAGTTACAAGTTCGAGCCCAGTCTGGGGAACTTAGCAATTTGACAAGACTGGTTCTAAATAAAGAAATAAAATGAGTTGGTGATGTAGCTCAGTGGACAGGCTCTGGCTTTAATCCCCAGGATGGCGAAGAGCGGAAGGAAGAGGAGGGGGAGCAAGAGAAATTCTAGATTTTGGCCAAAAGGCTGATTTCTGAGCTCAACAGCCCCAGGGCCTAGGACTCCGTCTGGAATGGTGGGTCTTCTATACTAATTTCTCCCACTCGGGTCACACCAGGGCTTGTTTTTCAGGAAAAGTTCCTGCCTCCAGAAAAGCATCCTTCTTCCTGGGGCCTGGGCTGCTGTTGTCTGGGTTTCCCAGAAGTAGTGCAGTGGAGACTTCCTTCAACCTGATCATATTTTTACATTCTTTTAAAAGTGGTCTTACGAGATAGACACCAAGCGATGCCTATCTTTTGTATCTGGTTCATTTATCTGATGATTATTGACTCAAGGTGGCGCCCATTTTCTTTCAGATGCTTCATATCTGTCTTTGTCTGCATAATATTCCATTGTGTATGTATGCACCATATTTTCTCTATGTATTCCTCTGCTGATGGACATATAGATTATTTTCATCCAGAAGTGCATGTGTTAAAAGATTATAGTGCAAGAGAGAGGGGAAGAAAGTAATTGTATCATCTGCATTAAAAGTCCTATCCCACCACTAATCAGATCCTACTTCTAGGATTTTATCAGAAGGAAATTACGGGGAAGCTCTGTTAATATGAGTATAGGATGGAGATGAGAATAGTTATCTGCAGTACAGCCCAACATTGCAAATGATATAAAGGATTAGTAAAAGCAGAGTGATTCAGGTAGTGTGTGGCACATCCATACCATGGCATATTACGCAGTAGTTGAAAATGATTATGTGAACAGATTCTGGAGTGGTATAATAGACTTATTACACTTACATGGAAAAACTCGAAGTCCGTGCATTAAACTGCTGTTATTTCTTTATTTTGGAAGGTAGGCTCTTGAAAAGACAGCTTGTATTTATTTCCCTGTGTTTTCTAATAGTTCAGTAATGAGCACAGATGATTTGAATTTTAAAGGAAGAAACATCTTAAAATGAACTCAATGTACGCTCACTTAACTGGCTGACTAAATGGTTAATAAAGCAATAGCTTTTCCTCAAAGTGTATTCTAAGATGTACGCATTTGGTAGATCTGTCATTTTAGCACACATGGGTTTTCCTTGTAAAGCTGTTATCATTGCCAGTAACCAATATACTTAATTTCTTACGTAACTTTTTAATTATGTGACTATGCAATTCATATTACTTATCCACACAGTACAGAGTAATCTTATTACTCTGGAAAGAGGTAAAACATCGGCTGCTGCTTCTTTTAGTGTAACTTCTGGACACACTACAGGCAGCACGCACATAAATTAGGCCATGCATTTCTATAAAGAGAAGTGATGAGTCCTCCAAACTACAGAGCGGAAGACACTGGCTCTAGTCACCTACCCTCATTGTTGGCTTAAGGCTTTGGCTGCCTCCGGAGCCACCCACCAGTGAACCAGCCCCCACCTGAACCCCTTGCCCTAGGAATTCCCTCAATGCCAGCAACACGTTTGCACACCTGTAATAACAATCGACCACGAACGTGGGCCTGCCAGGTAGCTTCTATCCGCAGAGGACTCTGGACATACAATCTTCCCTGATGGTTAGGCCCATAAATTTGGGACAGTTAAATTGAGCTGTCTTGTTTAGAAGTGAATAATCCCTTTTAAAAAAAGAAGAATCTGCCGCCTTCCCATCCCCCCGCCCACATTCTGCAGACTCCTCCTACTTTTCTCCAGACTTGCTGACTTTTTCGCTTCTTCCCTGAAGTTTGTCTTCTGAATCAAGATCGTCATTGCAATTAAAGCTGGGTATACAGAGATAGAACAAAATAAGGAAGTTTTAGCTGGCTCTCATAACCTGTCGCAAGAGGATTGCAACCTCCAAAACAGCATGCCATCCAAAAGGTGCAGGACCCAGTGATAGTTAATAAGTAGCATGTGACTTCTGGACCATGTAAGTGAACCCGCTTGTATAAATGTGGAGTTGAGTTTAAATTTCAGTGGGTGACAACTAGGATGGTGGTCAGAATTTGCTGGCTGCCTCTGGCTCCCTTCACTCAAATCATTTTCAGCCACTTCTAGAAACTTGTCAAGTCACCGAATTTTTTCTTAGACAAATGAGCCAGAAGGGGCCAAATTCCCTGCTGTTTTGTCTCTCTCGGATATTTAAAGACCTAAGTTCTGTGATATCAACCACACAGGTCACTGCACATGAGATGCCCTAACAGCAGAAAAGGGAAGATGCCGTTTGCTAACAATTCCACCTGCTTGGGTGAGGACAATGACTCCCCTATATTTTTGGTGATTGTTGCTACCTATTGGCACAGTTGCTTAATTTTGGACAAGGTCAACTTACACATTGAGTCTTCCAGATTCCTCACACCTAACAGTGGTAGAGGTCAGACTGTTGGAGATTCTGACTTATGTGGAGGTAATACCTGTGAGTGAATTTATTCCATTAAAGTGGCTTCAGATCAGCTTCATTGATTCTAAGTATTCTCTGCGGAATATTTCTCACTTTTACAAAGAATAAGTTCCCAGAAAGTTAAGTGATTTCTAAAACTTACATGTTTATGATACGCAACCATTATGTAAAACTTGGGGAATTGGCACATATATGTATCACATTTTACTGTTTCCATTTTTCCTTTCCCTGTTCCTCCCTCCCACGTCTTCCTATCCCCAGATCCCATTAAAACTGCCATATTTGACAGTTGAGCATAGTCATATATTTGCACTTTATATAATCCATCAAAATGCATGGAGATAATTTTTAAGCCCAAGTGTTTCTCACTGGCTCCAAGGGAAGTGCGCAGGTCAGTGGGCTTTACAGTGATCGTCAAGGTGAAGACTGGCTCACTTTATAAACTGAGTTCAGATCAATGGTTTGACCCCTTGCTCCAAGTGGGACACCCACGTTGTTCTCTGACAGCCAGCTGAGTGGGGATAAAAAGAAAGCCTGGGGTTGGCCTGTTCAAGGTGAAATCTGTTGGTTCCCATTTCCAAAAACGCCCTAGGAATTGCTTTGGAAGGGGTAACCTATATTGTTGCACTGTTGCCTTACTTCTCCAAGGAATTTCTGTTTTCTCTCTAGTAAGGGCTCGAGTTCTAGTTAAGAGCCTTAAGGACAACTGGTGCTCGGCTCAACTCAGAAAACCCAGGTTTACTCGTTGCTTTCTTCTCTGTTCTGAGCCTCTATCACGCTTGAAGAAACCGACGTGTAACTTGAGTTGTGCAGAATGCACCCTGTCTACGTAGCAGCAGGAGTTATTTTGTTACCATTTCATGAATTCGTTTTACTTAACTAGCTTTTTAAAAGCGTTGATTTATTTACATGTGTCTGATCCACCAGCTCGTATTTCACTTCACCCACAACAAAATTAGTTTCAGAGAATATACTTTTTAAATAACTAATAAATGTTAAATTGTTGACACACAGTGCCAAAACATTCATTGTTTTGATTTGAATAAGTACTAGAAAAACATAACCTAATTTATTCACACACACACACACACACACACACATATATATATATATATCAGGAAAATGACCAGATAATTTCCACTAGCCATTTTCCCACTAGTTGATTTACAATTATATCTCTTTATTCAATAGTAAGGTCTTGATGTTGATTTGTTCACATAACTCTAGCAACATGATGCATTTATTTAAACCACACTTGACTAGTGGTATATAAATAATCTCCTTCTAACCATGTTGATTTCCCAAAGGGAATATTAAATGCTAAATAACTTCACAGATTGGAAGCAGTCCTGTCTCTGCCTTCATTTTTGATCTAATAAAAAATGATGACATTGTAGCTAGCTCATTTTTAACAATTCACACATTGAGAACAAAAATATTACACCATCGTTGGGGGACATGAACTCTAGACTGTAAAGCACAGTCTTCCTTCCTTAATGAATGATATAGATTTGATCACATCATGCTGTCTGCCATGGACTGGGAATGTGTCAATTTATAATGAGGCTATAAATTAGCGTAGTGTATTATTCTCCAGATATCAGATACATGTATAGCCCAAGGCTAAGAAATTAGTGAACTCTGAATGTCTACTTGTGGGAACAGCGGAGCTTCGACATCGTTCATTAGTCCACTTAGAATTTTTCTGACATGTATAATACCCTCATTTGATAAGCCACAAAATTAAACATGCTTGTTGGGCAACAAAAAATTAATTTGGCCACATTGGCAAAGTACACATTACCAAAGAGCTCTCCATCCCCTTCTGGACGTGCTGCTATTCTCTAACTTCCCTTCTCATCATCCGTAGTCATGTGACCTTTGGTTCTTACTGTTGGATTATCAGAATTCTAGTTATCATATCTCAAAATGCTGTAATGTGCACATTCTCTCTTCCACTATTCTGTAGCTAAGGCAAAAACTTCAAGTATACCAGAAGACAGAGACGTAAGACTATGGAGGGCTAGGTGTCTGTCCCTGAGTCTCTGTGTAGAAGGGAGCTTATCAGGAGACCTGACAACTCAGTAGCATCTGTGTGGGACTGCTGTGTGAGCAAGAAATAAATCTGCATCTTGCACTTGTAGGATTACAGCAGTTAACCTACAAGGACTAGTAACACCACCAGCAACCTGAAAATATGACGATAAGCCTGGAAACGGTGAATGTAGCAAGCGTTGATTCTGGCCTCCTCAAATTCCGAGCTTTCTTCACCTATCCAATTATTGCTCTATATAATCATGCCTTGGAACTCGATTGCTTTGAAACATGCCAACTTTGGGGCTCGACACATTTTGATGAAAAAATTTTATTCCGGTACTCGCACTTGTCATTTATTTGCTACTTGACATGAAAGCTAAAACTTGTCGGTATCAATTGCTTTGCGACTCTCTACACTTCCCAGCCAAAACAGCTTGCTGGGTACTCAATGATTTGGGTGCTTGTCGCGCCCCCCAGAACCAATTAACAACTACTGGAGTACCGTTAGACTTAGCAGCAGCTGAATCATGACCCATCACGTGTTTATAACCCTTTATTTTTTTGAAAATACTTATGATACAGGCTATTTCAGACAAGTTGACTAAAAAGTGTATTTCTATAAGAGAACTTTATTTGATTGAGTTCCTTTCCAAAACTAAAGACAATTTCGCTAAGAAAGTTTTCCATACAACAATGTGAAGCATTTTTGTGAGGTGATAATTATGTGTCAGATTCTCCGTTATGGCATTTGATTATTGGCACTTTTATTGCGTTAGGAAGAATGTGAGTATCTTAAAAGAGCCCCAGGCTGAGTGGGAGTTCACTGATTTCTCAAGCATGAGACTCTAAGTACTGTATTCACAATAGCAGTGGTTCTCCTCCTACCCCCTTTGAGACACTTCACAATAGCTGGAGATAAGCTGGACTGTCAAAACTTGAGCAGTGACAGGTGCTGCCCACATCTATTCAGTGAGTGGGAGTCGGAGTATAAGCTACACGTCCTGCAATGCACAGGACAGCCTCCCAAAATCAAAAGACTGTCCATTTCCAAACGCCATCGGCATTGACGTTGATAAACCTTGCGTTAGGTTGTGAGCCCAAGACCGAGGGTCTGTTCGGCTCATCACTGCAGAGTAAGCCATCAGGTGTGTGAGATGCGGTGAGTTCCAATAGCATCTGTTCATTGAGCAAACTCACTGGTTTCCTGGGGGTGTGGCTCAGTGGTACAGCACTTGCCCAGCATGAGCAAAGCTCTGAGTTTCGTTCTCAACACTGGAAAAGATGAAAACAGAAGCAGTGAACTGCGTCCCTCCTAGTGAGCATGTGGGGCTGTACACAGGCGATGGGCAAGGCAGGATTTGGAGTTGGAGCCACAGCTTTGTGGGTCAGTAGGGTTCTTGAGGAAGTGACTCACCTCTCTAGATCCCACTCTCTTCATATAAAAATGGTCAATAATAATAGTGCAAACAGTTGTAAAGATTAAATGAGATGAGGCTTGTAGAATGCTCAGCCCAATGGCTGAGATCCCTCTATAAATATCACCTTTAGTGTTACTCAGAAGAAATGAATCAACATTTCTTGGGTTTTCTCATATGTCAGGCACAGGGTTAAGGATGCACGTAGTTCCTGTTAAGTTTCTCTCCAATATCTATAGAGCAGAACTTTTGAAATAAATGAAAAAAAAAAAAGAAATTGGGTATTAGAAATGTCAAGATCACAGGATCTCACATCTTCTCCTGTAGTCCAAGCTGGTCCTAAACTCACTATGAAGCTCAGGATGGCCTTGAACTCATGGCAATTCTCCTGCCTCAGCCTCCAGAATGCTAGGATAACAGATGTGCACCACCACATCTGGCTTATGTGATATTGGGGTATAGAACTCAGGGCCTCGTGCTTTCTAGGCAACCACTCTAACCACAGTACTATTATTCCAGTAGTGGGACAGTGTGGGAATCCTCAGACCCCAAAGCTCAAATTCTCTCTAGCACAACACACTGGCTTCTTCACGAAGCTCCTGAAACCTTGTTGTCTTTCATGGTATCAGAAAAGTAAATGTCCTTCCTTTTGGCTTTCCGCAGCTCTTTTACGTGGTATTGGCAATGCTGAGCGGGTGCCAATGTATTCTGCCCAACACATTCAAGAGATTACAAAATAACTGGTCCTATATTGTATTGGCGCTTGAAAATTAAAGTCTCAAGTACTAGTTTTATTTAAAAAAAGGAGGAATCCTCATACGTGTCTGTCATGTTGCACCCTCCTTGTTTTATCTGCCAGATGATAAGCTTCTTACAGTCGCGCACAGTGTCCTAGTCCTCTTATGGCAGTGACTGACACAGAGGTCCCTGCAAAGACAGTGCGAATTTCTCAGAGCAAGCCTACTGCCCTACTGCAATAGGCACACCGGGAAAAGACAAGCTTACTCACCTAGATACAGTTTTCATAGTTATCTCAAATTTTTAAAGGCAAGAATGTGGCCTCAGAGTACCATAAAACTTACACTGCTGCCTTCATAGTAAAAACGGGTTTAATGAAGTCTCAACTTTCCTCTTAAAGCTTATCCAGCAGCCATCCATCCAGTGGCTAACAAGGCCTAGAAAATCAAGTGTAATAATGCTTTGCGAATAAAAAAACAATCATAAAGGTAAGGAAGTCGGTGATTCTGAACTATCTCCTTTTTTCTTCCTGTCAATCTTTGAGTTTGATATTTCTCAGATCGTTTTGCTTTTCGGTGATACTTACCAGTACAATGGCATGTGGATTCTGTTGTAATTTTTACTCATACTTGACACACTGCGCTAGCTTGATGGGGTTTTGCTGAGTGCAAAACTGAAAATCACTACAACATTTAGAAGAATCTAGGGGCCCATAAGGCTGAGGAGGCAGAGGTACTGTGACGGGGGAAGTGGGAGGCCATTTTTAATCTTTGACACCTTGCTAAACACCTCCACACAGTAGCAATGCAGTGTTCCCTGGGCTCTCATTGAATTGTGGTTTCCTTTAGAAAAAAAAAAGTTCATAGGAAAACTTTGACCTGCTAATGACATAATAATTGAACCTTAGTGCTAAATATACCTTTAAAACGTCACAATTAAGCAGAAGGATTGAAATATAAACAAAGATTTTAACATTCATTTGCGTATTTTCCTGTGAAATTAACATCGTATGGTTTTGGTTTTGATGAACAGGCAATAAGTGGTCTATCAACAAGAATATTATGTTATCGCTGCCCTCCAAGAGATATTTTGGCAATGGATTCGTTTTAGTGGCTTTTGTATAAGGGTAAATCTCATTTTTCATCAGACATTAAAGATGTAGCAGTTGGCAAGTAGAGCTGCTGTGTACTAATCTTTAAAAGGGAACGGCCTTGAACTTTCTGTCTACTTTTTGGGCTTCTCCTTCCCCACCCTGCACTTTGTGCGCTTTCTTGTATTTAAAATGAGAAAGTTTTATTGTAAGAGAGGGTTCGAAGCAGCTCTCAAATTCTTAGCCCAAATTGATTTTGCTTTGTGAATTGTCACTCGTCTTATTTTGGGTTGCAAAAAGGCTTTATTAAACATTGCCTTTAGTGGATGGAGACGTGGCTTTGCATATAACAAATGTAATGATCTGCTTATATTTTGCTGTCACTTAGTGAGGATGTATATGCCAGTAGCTGAGTACGCATCTAATTGTGTGGGTTTCACAAACCATCAACTTTCACAAAGAAGTCGTAATAATATCTAAAAGTTAAAGATAACGGTGGTCTGATATTTGGTTACTTTTTCTTCTGGAATCCCAGCAAAAATTCGTACTTTCTCCTGGAACTCTGATGTAGTGACAAGTTCCAACTAAAACTTATTTACAGTACTACATTGCGTTGTTTGTTGTATGAGCCAGCTTGGGCGACCACAACAAAATCCACACACTGGTTGGCTGAAACAACAGAAATTTATTTTTCGTATTTTTCAAGGCTGAAAAGCCCAAGATCGAGGGGCTCACCGATTTGTTTCTGTAGAGGAACCAGTTCCTGACTTGCTGAGGCCTCACATGACCTCTCCTCTATGTGGTCCCTTGAAGCAGGAACAAGTTCTTCTGTCGCTCCTCTTGTGGAGATACTGATGTGTCATACCAGAGCTCTATGCTTCAGTCCACATTTAAACTTAATTACGTCCTCTAGGGTTGTGTTTCCAAATAGGGTCACATTGAGGGTTAATATTCACTCTGCAAGATTGACTCGTTGCAGAAAAAAGGTAAACTGTCCAATAGAAATTTTTATAATTCTCAACTAATTTTCCTAGTGGTTAAATGAACACTGGGGAAAAATCGTTTTGATACAAACTCTAGCTAGCCTTCAAGTTAACAGTGGTAGTTGCATAGCCAGCTCATAGATTCTGATCCCCTCATACATGTAAAGGCAATTAAATAAGGCAATTAAAATGTCTTGACATACATGTGACTTAAATTATTGAAAAAGACTCTCCATGTGATTTCCTCTCTGCATAAGAAAGCTATTCATCAAACTCGTTTGAAGATGTATCTTTCTGAGAAGATTTGCCCCGATTTTTGAAGACATGCTATAATAAACATTCTTCTCAGAAAAAAAGCAATGTAAGACTCTTGACAGCTTCATTTTCAAGCCAGTCAGCTAAGATGAAAATTGAGCTTCCCAAAGAGAATTGGCAAAATAGTTTACTTGCTGTAATTAAAAAAAGGGAAATTTCTAAACCACAGTCATCTTCAATGCTAATGTGAACAACCAAATGTTATTTCCAGTAGATTTTTGTATTTCCTCCTTCTTGGCAAGCTGATGCAGCTCTGTGCAGTTGGGAATCAGAAAGATTTTCCTTGAGATGGAAATGCTCTTCGGGTTAAATGCAGAGCGGTCTACTTATCTGAGATGTTCACTGCATGTGCAAATCCCATTCAGTGATCCAAGTTCAATGACTTCGAATTTGAATGCTTAGATTTTACTACACCTTTAATAAAAAAAAAAGTCGTAGCAACTTAGGTACTTCTGGCAGAGTATTTCATGTGGTCAGTTTTATTTATTTATACAATTGGAAAATGACTTGATTGCAACCATGTTGAAAATCTCTGCCAAGATCTGAGTTTTTCTTACATTGGATTCTTCTTTATGAGGCTAGGTAACTTCATTTCGCGATTTTATTTGGTTCTGTTCAATGACACAATGTAGCTTAGGAGACACACTTGACAGATTTTGATATGGAAGAAAACAAACGCAGGGACTTTGAATGACAGATGTCTGCAGAGGAACTGCTGTAATAAACAACGTGTGTCCACGGGACTGCAACGTTAAAGTGAGGGTATCGCCTTGGTATTGGGCACACGACGATGTCATTGATCACTTCCAGATGTTTCCCTTTTGTGAGCGCTGTCATCTCTCTTCTCTGCCCCTTTCCTTTTCTTTCAATGGAACAAAGTTTAAATTCTGAGCTTCCCAAAGAAAACTTTCCCAAGTGCTCCATTGCTAATTTCCCAACCACGAAGTGTGTTTGGGAAGATACAATGGGTTGTCTCAAAGGAAGCTGGGATTCCGGGAAGGCCAATTCCTTTTTTTTGTACCCCTAAGCGTGCTAACAGGGTGTTTGACAGACTTTGACCACTGCCTTTAGTTTGTGTATATGCCAAATCTTATACAAAGACTAAAATGCCTTCCAGTGGCTTCACCTTTTTTTTTTTGCATATCTCCATGGGTCCTGTTTATCAACCTTAAGTTGCAAATGGAAGTAAAATCCCAAATCTGTTCTGCCTGAGATGTAAGGGCCTAAGGAGGGGGTAACACTTCATCACTAATGGGATTCACACTTTATTAGAAAACAGCCTCATTGCCCTAACCTTTGCTTGCCTCAACAGTGGCTGCTTTAGAGTGAGTATTTGCTTTTTCTCTTGCCTCTGAGGTCACACTCATTTCTTTTTCTAGCTTCATAGTCTGTTTGTTCTGAATTTTATGTTTTGAAACAAGAAGTTTGCCTGCCATGTGTTCTCAATAGCTTGTGTCCAGGCTCGCAAGCCACCACGTAGAGAAGTAAAATTTTGTCCTCACAATTTGACAGAAATTTGTGATGGCATTAGAAAAAAAAAAAAAAACACTAACGTCCGTGAACTTGTTTTACTCACTGATCTACAAACACTTCCACTGCACAAGCAGACTTCGCACAGCGTAGCGATGGCCTGCCTTTTCTAAACATATAGTTGAAAATACTGATTGTCCTTTAAAGTATATGATCCAAGGCAAATCCAATTCTTTCTTCAAAATGTCTCAGAAAGGCCGGCCTCTTTCTTTGCATCACCACTACCCAAGATCATCCTTCTTCATGGCTGGGAATCGTGCCATCCGAATGTAAAGAACTTTGCTTTGCATGTACCTTTTATCCCCATCTCCTATGCCCCTATGTTGCACAGTCCATGAGACTAAAACTATATTTAATATAAGAAAAATCATAACAATTTTCCATACCATAGAATAACTACTTTTCAGGTGCATTATAGTAAACCATTAATTACTAATTAATTATCAAATTACAAAGCTAGTTACTTTCCTGAAAGACCATGCAAGTGTCTAGATAAACATTGCTTGCCATGAAAGGATTTCAGCAGTTCTTTAGCACAGAGATCTGCAAACCCTGGGACCACGGACTTTGCAAAGACCGCCCGGACAAACGAGAGATGTGCAGGAGGTGAGCAGGAAAGCTCCGCCCCCATCAGCGGGCTCCTATTAGGTTCTAAAGCCACTGTTGACTGATAGGAGGCAGAGCTCCGCTAGCCACTCCCTGTCTGCTACTGCCTGGTGCTTCAAAACTGGCCTTCCACACACCACTGTGTAACAAGCGTCCCCTTCTTTCCCCCATGTCCTTGAGAGAATTGTCTTCAACTAAACAGGTCTCTGGTGTCAAATATCTTCAGGGTCACTTCCTTAACATATTCAAAGAGTGTAATTGTGGTCATTTTACTAAAAGAGATAATGTGACGTTCAGAAATGCATTTTGCCTCACAGAGACGAAGGATGTCACCCACAAGAAGTACTGTAGGCACCCAGAGTGGTGGCACAGGCCTGTCATCCCAGCACGCTGGGAGGCCGAGGTAAGAGGAGTCCAAGTTGGAACTCAGCCTGAACAATGTAGAGAAATCCTGTCTCAAAATAGAAAAAAAAAAAAAAATTAAAGGAGGGAGGGGAGTGAAGATGTAGCTTTGTGTGAAGGCCCTGGGTTCAGTCCCTGGTATTACTAAAGGGGGG